>PVHX01000118.1:389388-423360 GCA_004024805.1 Geosciurus inauris
AGGGAGGGAGGGAGAGGAGGAAGAAGAAGGGAGGGGAGGAAGAGGGAGGGAGGGAGAGAGGGAGGAGCAAGAGAGAGAAGAAGGGAAGAGGGGTGGAGGGAGGGAAGGAGGGAGAGAGAGAGGGAGGGAGGGAAGGAGGGGGGAGGAGGCAGCACAGGATTTGGGCACCCCTTATCTCAAGTGCTTGAGATCAGAAATGCTTCTGATTTGGGATTTTTTTCTTTTTTTTTTTTCAAATTTCAGATTGTTTTTATATATATAATGAGATATCTTGGAGATGGGACCCAAAGCTGAATACAAAATTCATTTCTGTTTCATACACACCTCACACACAGCCTGGAGGTAATTTTACACAATCAATTCAATGCACATGTGTTTTGACCGCCAGTTATTGTGTGACAGCAGGTGTGGAATTTTCCATTTGGGGACATCGTTGGTGCTCAGAACTTAACAGACTTTAAAGCATTTTAGATTTTGGGTTTTCAAATTAGGGATGCAAATCTGTGACAAATGTCTGAATGTGGACTCCACAATGTCACATCTTGGTGTCTGCAGATACTGACACGTCCAGTCCTGTTTCCTGAGGACTTGAGGGATGATGTATTCTCTCCCAGCCTGGCCCACCCCCTCACCTAATCCCTATTTTCTTCTTGAACAGAGCCTAGCATAGGCGGGGTGACATTGGGCACTGGACAGGGTCATCAGCTGCCCTCGCTGAGGCAGCAGCACCCACAGCTCTCCCCCTTTGTGGGCAGCAGGTCTATCAGTCCCCTCCCCAGGCAACGGGACCCTTTCTCTCTCTGAGGCTGCACAACCCGACCCTGCAGCTGGCCCAATGCCTGGAGCTTCAGAGCAAGCTGGGGTCCCCCCATCTAGCTCTCAGTTCCCTTCCTACTAGGGACCCTGGGCTCTTGCATGCAACTCTGGACACATCACACCTCACCCACACCTTCCTGAGTCTCACATGGGAGGAGGAAGGCCCCTGTGAGTGCCTTGTGCCCTGTGGTTACTGGAGACTGAAGCCTGAGTGATCACCCTCTTCTGCCCCCTCCCGTCCAGTAGAATTGGTAGTGCCCGCATTCAGTGGGGACAAAACTTCCATTTGATTGATACTTTTTTTTTTTGTACCAGGAATTGAACTCAGGGGGACTGTCCTACTAAGCCACATCCCCAGCCCTATTTTGCATTTTATTTAGAAACGGGGTCTCACTGGGTTGCTTAGCGCCTTCCCGTTGCTGAGGCTGGCTTTGAACTCGCAAACCTCCTGCCTCAGCCTCCCAAGCCGGTGGGATTGCAGGCATGCACCACTGCGCCCAGCTGATTGATACTTTTAAAGGACAAAAAGAAAAGAGAAAGATCAGAACATCCCTTCACACAAGTGAGAGAAGATGTGGATCTGTGTCTATGTGTGTGTGTGGGGGGGGTGTGGTTGTGTGTGTGTGTGTGTGTGTGTGTGTGTGTTGGGGGGGGTGTGGGTGTGAAGGGGACCAAGCTTTGCTATTCTATTCTCCTAGCATGATGCTTTTCTCCATAGGCACACTGGGATCTCTGTCTGTCTGTCTGTCTCTCCTGCCTCCCTCGCTCCCTCTCTCTAAACAACTTTATTGACTTATTATTGACATACCATAAAGTCGACCCTTTTCAAGTGTACAACTTGATGGTTTTAGTGTATTTACAAAGCTGTGAGATTATCACCATGCTCTAATTTTAGAACATTTTCACCACGCCTAGAAGAAACCTTGAACCCTGAGCCACCTCACCACTCCCCCAGCCACCTCACTCCACCCCCACACCTATAGTGCCTGCCCCAGCTTCTGGCAACCATTGCTCCAGTCTCCCCATCTCTATGAATTTGCTGATCTTGAATATGCACATAAATGACATCATGCACTATGTGGCCTTTGGGTCTCATTTTTTTTTCACTTTTTGGCTGTTCTGAATGATGCTTCTGTTTCTATTCGTTAGCAGATTTTTGTTGGATAGCTGCCTCTGTTTCTGTTGCACAGGTACCTAGGAGTGGAATTGCTGCTTATATGCTGGTTTTCTGTTTAGCTTGGAGGAACCCGCCAGCTGTTTTCCAAATTGATTTTTGTTTTAAGCAAAACTTCTTGCACTGCTGGAGCAGTTGGAGAGGAGCATGTAAAATGGCTCAGGTGATTCCTCAAGTAGTCAAACAGAGCTTTGCCATAGAGTAAGCCAATCCACTCCTAGGGATACGCCCCAAGAGAAAGGAACTCCCAGAGTGAACAGGGCCACCCAGACCCACTCGCCACCCAGGGAGCAGGCCTCTGAGTACACCCAGAGGAAGGAGTGAGCCAGGCTAAGGAGCTAGTGGAAGACACTGGTGATTAGGGGACTCCTGGGTTCTCCATCTACTGCTGAGACAAAGAACCATGGAGTTAGAGATGTCTCATTCTCAGCCACTGATTTGGCGATGAAGAAACTAAAGTCCTAAGTGGACCTGAGGTACTGGGCAGAGAAAAAAATCAAACGGATATACACACTGAGCACGGTGTACCAAAGCGGGTGGCCAAGCGGCATTTGGAAATGTCAGGGAGTTCGCCAGAGGTTTCTTCTGAACTCTGAAATGAGAGCTATTTCTCTCCCTCATGATGATGGTTTTTGCTAGGTATCTCTGCAAGAAAGTCATTAAATGAGTATCATTGTTAGTATTCAGGTTATACCAGCAATAATATTTTAAAAGCATTGTTGAGCTATAATTCAAATGCCATGCAGTTCTCCTATGTAAAGTGTAAAATTCCTCTGTTTTGGTATATCACATAAATAATTTTATAAATCATGGTGAAACAGAACACAAAATTTGTCATATTAACCATTTTCGAGTGTATGATTCTGTGGCATTAATTCCATTCATGGCGCTGTGCCACCGTTACCACAGTCTATTTACAAAACCTTTGCATCATCCAAAACAGAAACTCTGCACCCATTGAGCAATAAAACTCATTCCCTCCTCCTCCCAGTCCCTGGTAGCCTCTAAACATAAATTACGTCTAGACATAAATTATGTCTCTATAAATTTGCCTTCTGTTGATATTTCATATCCATAGAATCATAGAATATTTTCTCTTGTGTCTGGCTTAACTCACTTCATATTTTGAACCTTGAAAGATTCATCCACATTTTAAAAAATATAACAGAACTTCCTTCTTTTCCTGGCTAAGTAATATTCCATTGCGTGTGCAGACTGCCTTTGGTTTATCTGTTCAACATGGACACTTGGGTTGTTTCCACCTTTGGGCTATTGTGAACATAGTGTAGGAGAAAACACTGGATAAAAGTAGCTCTTCATATTCCTGCTTTCAATTCCTACCTGTTTACACCTGGAAGAAGTATTGGGGGATCACATGGTAACTGTTTCACTTTTGAAGGAGCAGCCAGACTGTTTTCCATAGCAGCTGCACCATTTTACCAACAATGTTTGAGAGTTAATTTCTCAACATCTTCACGCACTTCTTTTTTTTTTTCTTTTTTTGTAAAACTGTGACAGTAGGTCAAAGTGGTTTCTCATGGTGGTTTTGATTTGTATTTCCCTAATGTCTAATATAGAGCATCTTTTCAGGCAGGCCATGTGTGTATCTTCTTTGGAAAAGAGTCTGTTCCAATCATTTGCCCCTTTTTTTTTATTTTTAATTTTTTTTTAGATATTGATGGATCTTTATTTTATTCATTTATTACTTATACGTGGTGCTGAGGATCGAACCCAGTGCCTCACGCATGCTGGGCAAGCGCTCTACCACTGTGCTACAGCCCCAGCCCCTCATTTGCCCCTTTTTAATTGGCCTACTTGTCCTTATTTTTTTATTGTTGCATTTTCTTGTATATTCTGTATAGTAAACAGACATATGACTGCAAAATACTTTCTCTCATTCTGAAGGTGACCTTTACACTGTCTTTGTACGACTACTTGAATACACAAAAGTTTTTGTTTGTTTGTTTGTTTGTTTTGGTACCAGGGATTGAACCCAGGGGCATTTAATCACTGAACCACATCCCCAGCTCTTTTTATTTTTTTATTTAGGGACAAGGTCTCACTAAGTTGCTTAGGGCCTCACTGAGTTGCTAAGGCCGGCTTGGAACTTGTGATCCTCCCGAGATGCTGGAATTACAGGCATGCGCCATCATACCTGGTGTACGCAAGTTTTTAATTTTGATAAAGTCCAATTTTTCTGCTTTTTCGTTTGTTACTTGTGCTTTTGGGGTCATATCTAAGAATTCATTGCTACATCCAAGGTCATAAAGATTTACCCCCATGTTTTCTCCTAAGAGTTTTAAGCCTTTAGATTTTATATTTAGGTTGTTTTCACTTCTTTCCCTTTTTGTCCCTTTGGTACTGGGGCATTCTAATTATACATGGTAGTGGGGTTCACTATGTCCTACCCACATGCACCTCAGGTCATCTGCTCAACGACTTTCCCCAGTTCTTTCCTTCCCCTCCCCTACCCCCTCCCATTATTTGCTCTATTCTACTGATCTCTACTATTACTGTTATTGTTGTTATTTTTATTAGTGCATCATCAGGTCGAAATATCAGCAGGACTCATTATGGCATATTTGTACACGAAAGCCGCACAATTTGGTAGATTGCATCCCCCAGTCCTCCCCCATGCCCTCCCCCTCCCCCGTCTCCATCCCCGTCTTCTGCTCTGTCAGCCTCCTTTCTGTTTTCATGAGATCCCTACCCACCCTGTATTTCATCTCCCTTGTTTCCTCTCCCTCCGAAGCTTCCACTAATCAGAGAAAACATTCGACCCTTGACTTTCTGAGTCAGGCTGACGTCACTTAGTATCATGTTCACCAGGTCTGTGCATTTACCAGCAAATGACATAATCCCATCTTCTTATGGCTGAGTTAAACTGCACTGTGTTTATCTATCTTGAGTTAATTATTGTACTTGGCGTGAGGCAGCGACCAACCTAATCATGCTGCAAGTGGCTGTCTGTTATCCCCGTACCATTTTTGAGAAAATTTTCTTTCCCCTTTGAATGGACATGGCACCTTGTTGAAAATCAATTCAAAATTCAGAATAAAAAAATGGGTTTATTTCTGAATTCTCAATCTTATTCTATGAGTCTATCCTTTTATCCTTAATTCAAAATCATGCTGTTTTGATTACTATGGTTCTATGCTAAGTGTGAGGCCCACTTCGCTCTTTCTTCTTAAGATTGTTTTAAGATCATTTTAGCTATGTGGACGCTCCTTACAATTTCATATGAATTTGAGGATCAGTTTTTTCATTTCTGCAAAAAATACCATGGGAATGTTGGCAAAGATCGGGTTTTGTCTGGAGATCACTCTGAATAGCATTGACTTTTTCTTTTGTACCAGGGATTGAACCCAAGTGCACTTAACCACTGAGCAACATCACCAGCCTACTTTTTGTATTTTATTTAGAGACAGGGTTTCACTGGATTGCTTAGGACCTCCCTAAGTTGCTGAGGCTGGCTTAGAACTCATGATCCTTCTGCCTCAGCCTCCAGAGCCGCTGGGATTACAGGCATGCACCACCACACCTGTCAGCAATGACATCCTGAGAATGTTAAAGCCTCCTACTCATGAGCATGGATGTTTCCCCACTTATTTAGATATTCCTTCATTTCTAACAATTGTATTTTTATACCCATGTGCAATCAGAGAAAATAAAGGCTTCTAGATTGCCTTCTAGATTATAGCTAGGAATCAGGTAGATTATTTTCTCTCACATAGCAGTTAAAGTCATCGACTGTCCCGCTGCTTTTTGGTGAGTCTTACTTTAGATCAGCAGTTAGTAATCATTAAAGAGTGAGATATCAATGTGGTGACTTCAAGGTGGTTTCTCTGGCTTTGCAGGAGCATAAGTTAGACAAGACGAAAAGCCCAAAAGTGAGTTCTTCATGATTAAAAGCAGCTCCTCTAAACAAAGCCAGTATGAGAAGTTAAAACCATTAAGCTATTTAAAAATTCTGTAGAGAAACAAAGCTTCAACAAACGAGAGTTTAGAAAGAAATATTTGATGTTTGGCAAGTGATTATTTTCCCCCTAAGAGGATTTCACAAGCCCCTAAGATAAAGAGGAACAAGCTTAAAGAAAATTGAGGAAAGAATGTTTGCAAATGAGATGTAAAATTTGTTAATAAACAGATGAAGGAATTCTAAACCTTATTCTTAACTCAGAACAAGCACATGTTAACAACAGAATGCCATATTTCATCTATCAGATGGGTCTCGATTAAAAAGAAAAATTGAATAACACCCAATATATGTGTGACGCTCTGGGGACTAGGAAACTTTCAACCTGTGTTGGGTACATTAATTGGTGTGATTCTCTGGAGCATGATCTGATAACACTCATTAAATTTTCTGTGGAAGATATCCTTTGAACTAAGCAATGTCTCTTTTAGGAACTTATCCTACACCTGTGCTCAAAAAAGTATGTCTTGCTGGACTTGGAAGGATGTTCTTTTTAGTATTGTTTGAAAAGAAAAAAATATCCAACAAAGTAAAATCGAGAAAGAACTGAAATACCCACAAATCAAGAATTGTTAAGTCTGAGGCTGCATTGATTCAAAAAACTACTTATTGCACATGTTAAAAACACAGTAACACTCCTACTACTTGTTAACATATTTATTGAACACTTTGGTTGATCTGTATGTGTGGGTGTAGGTGGGGCTCAGAATACTTGACTAAGTAAAAGAAAAGTGCAGAGCTAAAACAGGTGAGCAATGACGTAAGATGGTTTGTCATGATTTACAACCTGTCCACGCACAGACACGTGTAATACGTCTCTGGAAGTTTACAGAGCAGACTGCTAAGTCACAGCTCCTTTGACTGAAGGCCTCGGCAGGGGTGGGGGAGTGGGGGAGACACTTTTACTTGCTTTGCTGCAGCCCTCTATTCATCGTGATGCTTACCGTGTGTGCTTCAGATGCTGGTGTTAAATTAAACTTTGCAAACACTCAGATAACTAGCTTAAAATGAGCACTTTCTCAATTTTTGCAAAATACATATACCTTTGAGCCAATGAACTCTTGCTCATATGGAGAAGTTTCTGAGATGGCTAAGTCTTTTTAACATGAATACTTGCAGATATTAAGAACACCTATATGCACACACACCCTTTTATTGTTTCCTAGTTAGTTTTCATCTGTGGCAAGAAGAAAACTGTGTGTGTTACTTGTATGTGTATGTGGATAGTGTGTGTGGTGGGGGGACGGGGCTTGGCGTGTGTGTACTTATGTATGAATAGGTATTTGTGTATGTATGTGTATATGTTATGGTATGTGGTGTTTGTACATATGTGTATATGTATGTTGTGTGTTGTGCATGTGGCATTTGTTTCTTTGTGTGGCTTGCATGCTATGTGTGTGGAATATGTCGTGGCATGTAGTGTATGTGAACATGTGTGTTTTTATGGATGTTTCAAATGTGTATGTGTGGTACACATGTGCATGTGTGCCCATGGTATGTAAATGGCCTGTGTGTGCACATGTGTTTGATAGATGGTGTGTGTACTGTATGTGTGCATACCTGTGGCATTTGTGCATGTGTGAGATGCATGTGTGGTATAAGTGGTATATGTGTGTGTGGCATGTATACACATGTGCATGTGTGTGTCCATTGTAAATATATGTGACCAAGTGTCAAGTCCAACTTACTGACTGGAGGGCTAGAGGGAACCATTAGCCCCTATCCTGCAGTGGCACGTGGGGACCTCACTGCATCCTCCACTGAAAACACGCTCCCTGTCGTCATTGGCCTTGGTTTGACATCAGATCCACAGGGAACGCAGCCGTGCAGCAGGAGGGAGGCGTGAGGACTCACTGCCATGCCGTGAAAGTCAAGGGCTTTATCTTGCACATGGGTGTTCTTTACTCTTCCAAAACAGCTGCTCAGTTAAGGACAAGAGGCTTTAGGAACACGGAGCTGCCCAGGGCCCCTGTCATAGGAGAAGATGCATAAAGGCGTACAGTTCTTCTATTAAAGGAGAAGTTGGACTCAACAGTTTCTGGGTCCTAAGGAAAGACAGAGAGACACCATTCACCAGGACTCCTAAGTGAGCTGTGTCGGGTGGTGTCCTGTGCCTGCTACACATGTGAGCATGAGCTGTTCCCTAAGGGGTTCTCTGGCACCCTGTGATGCCGGCTGTTGTTCAGCTCCAGAGAGGTGAAGCGTGAATTATTGTGATGTTTTTTTCATTCCTGAAGAAAGGATAGCACCCTCAGGCAGTGACACAGGCAGATCTTGGTTGACTGGGGTCTGGATTCTGGCCACAGAGATGACAAGAAGGGTACAGATGGAAAGGAGAGGAGGGAAGGGTCATTTCCTATATGAAGAATTCCACATGCTGCTGGGCACATGATGCTCAGCAGCACTGGCCCCCAATAAAGTCATTGTGTCCAGTCTAAAGTGGCATCTGCAAGTGAATATGTGCACATTTGCTTTCATTAAAGATTCTCTAAGGCCCAGAGGAGCTCAAAGTCAGGAAAGGCTACTGCTGGGGTCCGAGCAGTGCCCGGAGACACAGGTCAGTGCATCAAGATGCGGGAGTGTCATACAGTGTTGGTGGGATGAGAAATTAGTGCAAGCACTCTGGAAAGCAGTGTGGAGATTTCTCACAGAACTAGCAATGGACCTACCCTGTGACCCAGATATCCCACTCCTGGGTATTTGTCTAAAAGAACAAAAATCAGCATACTACAGTGATACCGCCCCTTCACTGTGGACAGCAGCACAATTCACAGTAGCCAAGTTCTGGAATCAGCCCAGACACCTGTCAATAGAGGAATGGATCAAGAAAAGGGAGTATGTATATACACAATGAAGTCGTACTCAACCACAAAAAGGATGAAATCGTTCCACTTGTTGGGAAAAGGATGGAAATGGAGAACGTCATGCTAAGCCAGACTCAGAAAATCAAGAGTGAATGTTTTCTCTCCTATGTGGAAGCAAAATCAAAATGAGAGAAAGGAGGCAGGTGGAGAGATGGGCAGGTAATCAGATGTGAAGATCTGGGAAGGTGGGTGGAATGGGAGATGCAGAGGGAGGGAGGAAATGCAGAGTAAATGTAACAAAATCACATTCCGCGCGTATATAAATATACCACAGGGAACTTCACCTTTATGTATATGTAGAAATACCAATCAAAAAGAAATAAACAAGCCAAAGGATGATCAGTAGATTAGAAGGAAGGAGAGAGGGGTGGGGGGAAAGCAGGGTAACAGGGACTAAAATGGAATGAATCAAATTCCGAGCCTGTGTGACTTGGTCGAAATGAACCCTACTCCTATGTGTAACTACAATGCTCTAATAAAAATAAATAAGTCAAATTTAAAAAAAAAAAAAAAGGATTCAGACTTGGGTGTGCCCCATGCTTCCGGTCTCAGGGCACGCCCTCATCAGAGGTGGCTGATGGTGCGCATGTGCTGTTAGGGTCAAGAACTGCACGTTAAACTGGAGGTGTGTCACTGGGGCAAAGTAAAATGGGACCGGTGGTAGTGGCTGCTTCAGCACTTTATTCTCTATTTAATATAAATAAACAGGCCAGAGGAGGACAAATGGGAACACAAAATCATTGTAATTTTTTAATCATGTAGCTCTAGTCTGAGTTTAAAACACATAAAAAGAGAATGATACATTGTTTCAAAGATAAGTTGCAACCAGAGAGATTTGTAACATTTATAATAAACAAAGAAGCCACATATACAATTCATAAATAACTCCCAGGAGCTCTTATTTAGAAAATAAACATTTAGACTGGAGCATGGTGGTGCACACCTGTCACCCCAGCAGCTGAGGAGGCTGAGGCAGGAGCATCACAAGTTCAAAGGCAGCCTCAGCAACCTAGCGAGCCTCTAAGCAAGACCTTGTCTCTAAATAAAATATATTTTTTTAAAGGCTCAGTGGGGGATGTGAGGGGATGTGGCTCAGCACCCTTGGGTCCAATGCCTGGCATGGAAAAAAGAAAGAAGAGAGAAAAAGAACATTTAATAGGAAAATGGAAAAAGGCATGAACAAGGAGTTTATAAAAAACAGAAAGAAAGAAAGAAAGAAAGAAAGAAAGAAAGAAAGAAAGAAAGAAAGAAAGAAAGAAAGAAAGAAAGAAAGAGAAAGAGAAAGAAAGAAACTAACTTCATAGTCAATAAAGTACATAAAAAGATGCTTAAAAGACTTTCCCCCAATCTGTCCACACCCCTGGAGAGAAAACTCCAGTCTCTGGGGAAGGGGCCCAGTGTGGGCTTTGCCCAAGTTCTCCAGCCACATATGAGAACCAGTGCATCAAAGGGACATTTGCCCATGTCCCCCTTTGAAAAAGATCCATTCATGTATTATTGGTCATAATGAGAATGGAGGGAACATTTAAAATATCCATCAAAGGAGGCATATGTGGATAAAGTTTTATATTTATATGATAGAATCTTTGTATCAGCCAAAATAAATACTCATGTCCTGACCTGGCTACATCTCTAAGACATCGTGTGCAGAGGAGAAAGCACAAGTGGAAGAATAACACATACAGTTAAATGTTTCTTGTATAATGTTTCTGCCCTAGCTCTTATCATCTATCATGCACAGGGTAAAGTGTCAAAACACTGGAGGAGGCGCCCTGTCCCTGTGGAGAAAGGAGGTCAAGGATCTCTGGCTAATGGAGGAGAGCTTAGTATACCTTCCACATCTCGTTTCTCAAAAGGAAAATATCTGAAAGGCAATGTGGCAAAACATGTATCTGTGTGGAATGGGGTGGTGGGTACCTGTGGGTTACCTTCTCTCATTTTCATAATAAATTACAAGGGATTTTTGCCTTCGGTAAACCTGCAATCCAAATGTGAAAACAGCTGCAGACTTCCAGGTACTGGGAAGCAAAAAGGCCCCACCTGACCCCAGGGACTAATCGTGTGTATCTCTGCACAGTCAGTCTCCCCCAGACCCAGCCCAAGGATCCAGTCCAGTGCATCGATGTGCTTCCTGAGGGCTGGGGTTTCCTTGGGAATTGGAACAAACTCAGAATTCCCCACATACACACACTTGCTGCTCTAGCACCTTGGACTTGGGTAATATATGCATCCCATTTTGACTGTGTGCCTTGGACCAAAGGACTCCCCTGCCTGAAATACCCTCCTCCTTGCCCATCTGAGCCCCTCTCACCTTACTGTAGCTAAAGGTGAGAGTTCAACCAGGACCACCTCCTCCAGGAAGCCTGCAGAGATGGCCTGTTGCACGGTGTTCCATTACTATTGATAATGAATGCATCTGTCACCTCTGCAGGGCGGGTGCTCCCTGAAGACAGATCTGGCTTTGTTGTCATTGCACCCCAAACACTAGCAGAGGGCTGGAAATAATAAGCATGTTCCATGTGTGTTAGGTGAATGGGCTAACTCATGGTTTACCTCCAAACATCTGTACCTTGGATTTGCACCCATCTGTCAGTACATTCAAAACCAATCCAGACAAGCTGATACCTCTCTGCACACATGATTTCTAAGAAGTGTCACCTTGTTCTCCTGGGGATCCACCTTCAGATATAGCTGGATATGAAGACCTGGCAGATTCATGGAACTACAGGGGTCTCATGGGAGATGTCCTCATTGCTGCCTCACTTTCCATCCCCTGAGACACCACTCAGCAAGAGTGTAGGGACCCCTCTATACCTGCAGCCCCAGGAGCCTCACATTTTAGTGCTAGCCTATGCTCCACCTCCAGCATTTCATCCAAATACCTAGCTGAATATTGCTGTGGTGTACACAGTGGCTTCTACCCTAGGTGTGCAAATATCTGGGCCCCTCATCCCCTGCTGGCCCCTGTGTCTCTTCATCAAAGCCATTCACCTTGTGACCTCTGATGGCTTCATAGGAAGATGCAAATTCCCCACATAGGCAGCTTTCTCCTTACTGAGTGTATGGGGCTCAGTGCATGTGGAACTAAACCCTACCTAGATCTGACCATGTATGTAAAAATTCTTTGGGCACTATAGAAGTCCCCATGAAGTGCGATACCACAGCATTTGTGCTAGTTTTCTGCTACCAAGACAAATACCTGAAATAAATCAACTTGTTGATTTATTGTGGTTCACAGTTTGGGAGGTTTCAGTCATGAACACTTGGCCCCATTCCTTCAGGTCTGTGGCAGCGCATCATGATAGGAGCTTGTGGCAAAGCAAAACTGCTCATCTCATGACCAGGAAGTAAAAGAGGGAAAGAGGAAGGGGCTAGGTCCCACAGTTCCCTGAGAGCACAACCTAAAGGCTGTCCTAGGCCTCACCTCCTAAAGGTTCCACAGCCAACAATTAGAACCAAGCTGGGGAGCATGCATTTAACACCTGGGCCCCTGGGGAACACTCGAGCTCCAAACTGTAGCAGGGTTATGTGCAGACTCCAAAGACCACCCCAACTTTGGTGGTCCATCGGTCATTCCCCCAGGTCTGCTCACCAGCTCCCATGTCAACTACCAGACAAACCAAGGGGCAAAATCAGACATCAACAGGCTTACAACTCATCAACTTTGAAAAACAATTTAGCAATTAAACATGTGCCTACCATATAACCCAGCCATCCCTCTCCTAAGCATTTACACAAAGCAACCGAAAGCATGAGTCTGGAGAGTCTTGCATGAGTGTTCACGGTGACTATATTCGTAACAGCCTCAAACTAGAAGCCACCCAAATATCCATCTGCCATAAATGGATACGCATACAAACCATAGTGTGAACACTTCCCAGCAAGGAAAAGGGATAAGCTACTTATGCATAGAACAAAATGCAGTCTCAGAAACACTATGCTGAGTAAGAGGAGGCAGATAGAAAGGAGGAAGTACAATAGTACTGTGTGGTTTTATTATACAAAAAGGTAGGAAAGGCAAACTTGTCTGCAGTAACACAAAGCAGACCCATAGCTGCCTGGTGGTATGAGTGAGTGATAGAAGCAGCCCAGGGAACTTTGGGGTCATACGTGTGTTCATGACCTTGACTGAGATGGTGGTTTTGAAACCAGAGTTTGAAACAAAACTCAATTCTCTGCTCTGAGGGTGGGGATGGTGCAAGCCGCAGGCCTGCACAGCCAAGAAAATTGGTTTTAGTGTTAGCAGCTAGTCACAGCAGGCGCTGCCTACCAGTGTCAGGGTCACAGCTTGCCCAGCCTAGTTCTTGTCCACTAGCATTGAGTGGGGAGCTGCTGCTCTCAGTATTGCAGCTGGGAACAGGTGCTCTGTCTTCTTGTGTTGCAACAGACCCCAGCATCTCACCACCAGCTTCTTTCTGGGTTTTTGCCTTGCAAATCTGAAGATCAAGATTAATGGGAGAACAGAGGAAGAAGCAAAAAGAAGTAGGATATATTCAAGTGTAAAGAATAGAAACAGAACTCTTGCAGGGGACCCATAGGAGTTGCCATCCTAGTGTCCTAGTCTAGGGGTTCATATAGCATTTGGGTCAACACTATTGATCCAAATTTATGCTAATCAGGGTTTGGAAAAGTACCAATGCTAATGGTTAGCCCTGTGATCCCGTTCAGGTCTGCCCCTCTTCCATTTTCCTGCTGCTTATTGGGAAGCTGAAGGTCGAGAGCATTGTGTGGTGTATACTTTGGGGTTCTGGGCAGCAGCGCTGGGTGAAGAAGGCATCCACATCGACCCAGGCCAAGACACCATGACGTGGCAGGTCTGCATGCTCTGGATTGCCACAGGGCTGGCTCACACTCCAGCCTGCCTGCTTTGCAATTGCACAACTCCAGGACAAGGACTTGGCTTCAATTTCATGAACGTATACTCATATGAAAACTCAACACATTGTATACAGTTCCAGCAGGCAGTTACCATACAAGGTGGTGGCCATCGTGTTTTGGGGAACATTCCACTATTCAAGAAAAAGTGAGGCTGAAGATGTAGCTCAGTGGTAGAGTGCTTGACTAGCATGCTTGAGGCTCTGTGTTTCAACCCCAGCACCACAAAACATACATAAAACCTGGAAGTGAAAAAAGATTTATATATGTCTCTTATAAATTATTGCTGGTTTTTGCCAAAATGATATAGGGCTTAAAAAATAAATTTTTTTAAGCAGATTGCCTGTTTGGGACTTCTAATAGAAACAGTAATACATGTAAAACATACTAATATAAATAACTGCTCACCTTCCAGAGACAAACACATTCGTGAACATTCAGTTCTTAAAAGTCAGTATCTACTGGAGATACTAAGATGAATAGGATTAAAATTCAGTCATGAGAGCATAGTGGACAAACATCCAAGTTCAAGAACCCAAACATCTAGTTCGAATTCCAGTTTTCTTCTTAGTAGGTATGCGACCTTGAAAAAGTCACTTCATCATTGTTACCTGATTTTGCTACAACTGTTGTTATTCTTGTTATTTCTTCTTGCAGGCCTCTATCTCCTGTATTTCTCTTCAAGACAATGCTACACTCCACTCTCCAGCTTCGAGAACATGAAGCCATGTTTTCAGACATCAATTTCAGTCACTGCAATATTTTTTCCATTGTTGAGGGAAGTTAGGAGCAGAGGGCTGCCTGAGATGTAAAACGCCTTTGTGAAAATTGTAATTGTGTCTCTTGCTGGATGTGCCATTGGTTAAGTGTGGGTCAATGGGAGGGTTATTTTTTTCTAGTTGCTTTATATTTCATTAAAATATATTAGCTTATGATGGTGATTAGACCCACCAGTGGTCTAATCACCATTACAAGCTAATCCTTAGGCTGAGGGAAGGATTGAGGCTGAGTACCCTACACACAGAAGCCCCCTGAGGATGCTTTGCTCTTGGCTCATTCTGGTTAACCATTAAGGAAATCACCTGAGCCCCCATGGCACCTCCAGACATTAGCAAGGGCACATTCCCTGGCAGAAACACATGTGCCTCTGATGTGTGTGGGTTTTAAGAGCCTCATCTAGACTTCTGTGTCTACATGAAAGAGAAAGCTGAGCACTCAGCTCCACTGTGATGGCCTGACAGCTTCCGGGGACACTCTCACCTGTGCCAGACCTGCAGGCAGGTGAGCAACTCCTCCTGCCCATGAACTTCTGTCTTTATTAGCAATCTCCAACAGAGCTCTCTGCAGGGTGGAAACATTCTCTATCTATGATCTCACATAATAACAGTTAGTCACAGGAGCTATTTAGCACCAACGACCTTGAGTTTTAAGTTTAGTTTATTTCAACAAATTTAGATTTAAATACAAGTGTCTGCCTATGGCTACAGACTATGGTATTGGAGAGCATAAGAGGTCTAGATGTCAAGTGTGAACACTTCCTCCTACTACAGGTGTGCACAGAGGGCCCACACAGAGAGCTGGGATGTGCAGTCCTGGGTCACAAGCCCAGTAACCAAGAGCAGCTTCATGGTGCCCACTATGGATGAGTCCTGCCTCGGGCATTTTAAAGAAACAGCCTCTGGGTTATCATCTTCATTTTCTAGAAGAGACTGAGGTGGAGTGAGATTAGGCCCTTCTCTCAGCATGAAATGGTGGTGATGGTGGAGGTGGTCTAATTCAGAGAGCCTGGAGGCACAGTTTTAACCATTGCACTCTGCACCACTCAGCGGGGATGAAGCCACACAGTTTCATATGTTCTTTCACAGACACCTAAGCTGTTGCCCTCTCTGAGTTTGCCTTCCCCTGGGCACAGCCCAGGCTTATCTGGGCATCATCTGGACTCTTCTTGTGGGGGCCATTTCATCCCCTTGGCTTCTACCCAAGGCCTTCAGAGAGACAGCGAGGGCATTTGGAGCCAGAGTGCCTGGAAGCATTCTTTCTTCCATTGTTGAGACAAGTAAGTAGTAGAGGGCCGCCTGGGCCCCTGGCCTGACACAGAGGACTTCTAGAGAGAACAGATGTCCTATCTGGGACCCCCAAGAAGCTCCCTTTGGCTTGCACCTGTTCCTTGCATCACATTGATGGACATGACTGAGGATGGCCAGCCGTCACAATTGAGAACTAAATGCATTTTCTGCTGGCGTCACTCCCAACTGGCAGTGCTGAGCAGCTTCCCATCCTTCTCTGGGTCAACCGTTGACTTTGGACTGAAGGTCATGGTCGTGGCAAATTCTGCCTAGTATAGATTACCTTGGAAATCACTTTCGAAAGCATGTTTTCTTTCTCCAAATGATTTTGTTCATTTGTTTATGTTGGTATTTGCTTCTGTACTCTTATCCTGCTTATTGATGCTTTCTGACAAATTCAAACTATGAATGCTTTCTAGATTTGAGAGCTTGGGCTAATGTGTCAGACATGGCTAATGCTCACCAATTACCTTTTCTTTTCTTTCTTTCTTCCTGACACATACCTGTACACATTTACCAGGCTCTGTTGAAGTCATATAAAGCCATGTGACTGAGTTCTGGCCAAAATTGTGTGAGTAGAAGTAGTACATCTAGATCTGCCCACACATAATCCCCACTCTCTTTTCTCATCTGACAGAGTGAATAGAAAGAGTCACAGACAGAAGAAGCCTGGATCCCTGAATAACCACGTGGAGCACAGAATTCCCTCCAGCTCACACAAGCCTATGTGGTGAATGAGAATTACATTTTTATTTCATTAAGCTCCTGAAATTCTGGGTTGTCTATTATAGTAATGGGATGGTTCTTATTTTTTTAGTTGAGATAAATTTGAATAATACCCCTAAAATCTCTCATCATTTCATGCTTTATTCACTGTTATCCCATATAGAACTCTCAGCGAATAGTCCACTATAGACAGACAATGCAGGATAACTTTTACTTTTCTTAGACAAAATCTATTTATACCTGATCTTAACAAAAACCATACAATGTTAAAGATCTGTAAAGCACTTCAGTGATTAATAAGAAGGAAATTGAATTCCAACCAAAGGGAAGATGCATGGTTCTGACTCAATCCCATCAGCCACTCAGTATCTGACCAAATGTATGTCTGTTGATGTGGCTTGAGGTAAACACAATGCAGAGACATAATATAAATGGTTCGAGCAGCCTTCCACTTTGAAAGTATGTCATAGTCAAAATGTATGTATAAACAACATGACAGTGGACATTTTCTACCAAGCAAAAATATGCAAGTTTCCTATAATAGAAATGAGTTTGAAATCTTCAAGCTGTCACAAGAGGTCTTGGTTCTGAAATGTGTTAGATACAGCGGGGTTAGAGGTGGAGGTAAAGTGTTATAGAATGGGTCATGCTGACACTTGGGGGTCATTCTTAGGCATTCAGACTGTTTACCTGAAGCACAAAGAGAAATTATGGGAAGATTTTAAGCATGATTGGATTTATAATCCCAAAAGTCCATCTGGTGACGTAGGTCTAGAGTGAATTATTATGAGTCTAGCATTTGGGTGGAAATTTGGATTGGATAGAGAAGCTGAAGAATTTGGAGGTCCAGGAACATTGTTAACTTTTAGGGACGAAACATAGCAAGACACTTTGAGGGCAGTAAGGATGGTCCTATAGAGAAATAAGAGCTGAAAATCTTGAGAATGTAGCCAACGAGAGATGCACACCGAGGAACTACAAATTATTTTGGTAAGAGGGAGGGTAAGTTGCTTGTAGCCACAAGATGCAGAATAATTCAGCTTTGAGAATCTGCTGGAAAGGAGGGGTATTGGCTAAGGGTGCAGAGAAGGAAAGGTATAAAATAATTCAATAAGAGACTAGGAAATCTGTTTCAGTTAGGAAACTTAGTAAGGCTGACAGTACTGAAATAGGCTAACTGGTGCAGCATCCTTATACTGTGTTAACTCACATGGGCTTTTGGTGTGACCCCCAATACTGGTGTTACCATCTCTTTGCTGGAGAGATGCCCTCAGGCTGCTGGACCACCAGAAGTGCTGCAGGGATTTGGTCTCTCCCTATGTCAATGCCCCACCCCACCAGGCTTCCCTGTCTCCTTGTTGGATACAATTCTGCCATGGATGTGCAGAGCTCCCTGTGGGTCTTGGTGGATTCCTCACTGGCTGCATGTCCTTGCCTCCCTGCCCCACCTGCTTACTTTCCTCATGGGTGGGTCTTCTGTAGGAATATGAAGACACTAAAGTCCAAGTTTCTATTGGCTTTAAATTTATTAGGAAAGAATTTGTGCATTGCCAGTTAATATACACAAAAGTATCCAGATGTGGAAATGATTTGCATACTCCCTGAAATTCTGAGATTTATAAGAAATTCTTCAAGAGCCCTTAAAGGAAAAAGAAACCCTTCACTAAGTAATGTCACAAGATCACTAAAACATTCTCAAAGACACTCTGAGAGACCCAGAACACACACGAAGGACCTTGTCTCCTTGTGTACATGTCAAGTTGTAGAAATGAAGAATCATTGAAAATGTGGTTTAAAGAAAGTTATTTTACTCAGCCATCTTCTACATATTAGCTATGCACCACACTCAGGGAACATGTGAGCCTGTATACCCATTTTACAGATGTTCAAGGTAAAGGAAGTTTCTCAATGTCAAGGCAGACCTTATCAGAGCAGGCAGGCTGGAACCATCATCATGTAATTACCACTAGAGATGGTTTATATTCCCATCTCCTCAACTCACCTATGACTTTCTTGAGGAAGTTACCACTTCCATCCAACTGTCACCCCCAGGGCCTGATCTGAAATGCAGGAAAGACTCATTAAGTATCCCTGGATAGTCAGCATGTGCGCACAGTAGGCTTAGTCACAAAGGCTTCCACAACATCTCATAACAGAGGTCCCTCCACCACATCTGATTATTGCATTAATCAGTTTATGTTTAATTACAAAGTGTCATGGCATGAATTTCTTTGGATTTATTCTATTTGCCAAAATTGGACAGTTTTCAGCTTATTTTTTCGTATACTTTTGCAGTCTCACTCTCTCTTTTCTGACTTTGGAATTCTGATGGTAGCTCTTCTGTTATTGTCACACAGGTAACAGAGATAATCTTTGTCTCTTTTTTGCCTCCTTGTTATTCACATTGGCTAAATTCTATTAATTTGTGCTCCTCAAATGTATTATTCTATATTTACCATCTCTTCTCTTCTATTAAGTCCTTCCAGCAGACTTTGCTTTTTGTTTTATTTTGTTTGTTGTTGCATTTTTGTTTGTTTGGTTTGTTTTCAATTTTTGTTTTGTCCTATTTTACTTTGATTTTTTGATGACTGTTTTTCAGATATACAATCTGCACATTTCTTTTTTCATACCATCTCCATTTTTTGCTGACCGTTCAATGCTTTGTTTCAAGAGAATTTCCTATTGCTAGCTGAAACATTTTTATTATAGCTGCTCAAATAATTTGAACCTCAGATTCATCTTGGGATTGTCATTTCTCACACACATTTGTCATTTTCCCTGTTCTTGGTGTGATGAGTGATTTTCAGTTGTCTCCTACATATTTAGGATCTGCTCTGACTCTGGATCTTATTTAGTCTTTGTTCATCAGCAGAAAGCCCCCTGCTGAAGTAAGAGATGTAAGATGTGGAGTAAGAGATGTCTGTCAGCTTCCCTCTGGTCCTTCTCCTTGTAGGTGGGTGGGAGGGAAACTCCTCCCTCACCATGCTGATACCTTTCCTGATCAAGTGGGGAGAAACCCGCACTCATGATGATTCTGAAAGGGTAAGCTCGGCTTCCACTGGGTGCTGCTGATGCCATGGGAGGGGAAGAGGATCACAGAATGCCAAGCAGTCCCACCTCCCACCGAGTTATTCTGCCTCATTGGTTTGTTCAAATTCACGTTGGAGTTTAATCCCCACTGTGAAGTTCTAAGAGGGTGAAAATCCAACCAGCTATTGTTAAGTTTAGAGGTAGGACATTTGGGAGGTGATTAGGATTAGATAAAGGCATTATTATAAGAAGGGATGAGAAACCAGACACCCCCCCACACACACACACACACACACACAGTCCCTCTGAGGATTCTGCCTGTAGAAAGTCCATCATCAGTTGCAAGGCCTTGACATTGGACCAGAACCCTGAGCCAACATAAACCTCTTTTCTTAAACTCTTACCCAATCTTATATTGTATTTTCAGTAGAAAATGGACAAAGACATTTCATTGATGCTGGTGGGAATGTAAGATCAGCTCACCTGAGCTAAGTGTGGTCCATGGATTAGCAGTGAGCATCACCGTGGAGTCATTTAGAAGTACAAAATTTCAGGGTGCATTCCAGACCTAGAAATATGACTTTAACAAGATACCCAGATGATGATTTATGTGTATATTAAAGTCAGAGAGACCTGATTGCAAATTCTTTCAACTATAAGTGAAAACCAATGACCTGTCTAAAGCATGTACAACAACAATTGCTTCTCGGCAAACAGTACAAGGAATCCACAGGCGTCAAATATTTCCCGCTGGTATTTGACTGAAGGCACTCAGAAGTCTGGTTTCCATCGATCTCTGTTTCCATTCACCTGTGATTTCAAACAATGACAATTTCATTAAAGGTAAATTTTCTGCAAGAATGCTTTCTTTTCTCGGTTTTTACTTTTTAAATTTCCAAATACTCTAATGAAAGAAAGAAGCTTTGGAACAAAATGTGAGCCTACATCCATCAGACCTCTGAGCAATGGATGTCTGTATCATCATTAGCTTACTTGGCTTTTCACGTTCTGTCTGAATTGAAGTTATTCATGTCCTCTGAATCCTTACCCAGATCCATAGCAGTTTTCTCATGCATAGAAATAAAGAAAGATATTTCTGGGTATCCCCTCAATGGATGAGGTAGCCTTTGCGGGGTGGTCTGGACCTATTGGGATAAGAGCCTGTGTCTCTGGAATGCTTTAGGATGCTGTAGAGATTTTGCTTGACTTGTAGAAAACTGCTAGCCATACAAAAAATTGTCTTGATGCGTAAAACAATTTTGTCCCAAAGAGGAACAATGATACCACCTATGCCAGTTCTGCCTCCATTTACAAATTTGTTTCAGCACTCCTGGCATGATTAGCATTGGAGTCTCCACTGAAACTCTTGTGATAGCTTACCAGTTTCTTCATTTAATATGGCATTAAATAAGAAGCAATTAACATTGTATTGAATAATGTTATCCCTGCCCACATTTGATTTGGTTCTTGATTATGAAGTGGTTTGTATGTATTCCAACAGAAAAATATTTCTACCTAAATGCAGACTTTTTGAGGATAAGCATGGAATCTTGGTGCCCAGTAGAGGGTGTCACCATAACAGCTTTGCATATAGAAGCACCAACACCTGACATTTATAGGTAAACCCTCAACAGCAGAACGTTACACACTCCAGCTCCTCACCTTTCCCCCACACACAGTCTTTGCTCAGGATCACTAGCCACTTCAAAAATCGACAGACTTTTTTTTTAACCTTTGCAAGGTCTTTGAAGGGAAATTTAGACAACCATAACAGACTCAGTGAGTGACCTTCCTTAGGATGACATCTTTGACATTTTCATTGCCTCTCAAATCATGGTCCCTGACGCATCTTGTTAAAATTCCAGTGCTAGCTTGTGACAGATAGCTTTTGTTGGCCTCATAGTCTTGGGTTTAAGAACTGTCAAGAGCATCCTTCCTGTTTTTGTTACACAAAGAGCTCTGCTTTGTATTAAACTCTTTGAAAGTATTTTGAATTGTAAGAAAAAATATCTTTGTGACTGCAGAGAACAGATTGCACAGAACACTAATGGATCTGTTCTGGCATACCTAATTCCTCTTTGCTCCTATGCTTGGATAACATGACTTCAGGTGTTTAGGAACAGCACCCAAATAACACAAGTCAGGAAAGTTCACACTTGATAACCCTCACAAGCCAATTATCTTCACCCTTGTCTCCTGCTCAAATGTTTGAAATGGTGCTGGATCAAAATAAAAGCTTTCAGTAGTGAGACTTTTGAAACGAGGCTGGTGACTTCTGTTGGCAGCAGTAGATTGTGAGGAAACTATAAGGAAGGAGATGTGAAGCACAGGACTCGTGATATCCAAGGTCTTAGCACAGGTTGGCATGGGTGGCCATGGGTAACCTGCCTTCTCCTGAAAACAATGAGCCACAGAGAAACTTCAGCCACAAGTTAGGAACTAGAGCAGCCATTGGCTGAGCCAACTCTCCTGTCTACTGGGTGCTCCCCCCAACCTCCACCCCTCTATGAGCAACCCAGACAAGCTCCTCTAGAAAACCTTCAGCACGCTCTCAAATACCAGTTCATCTTTGTGTTTTTTGTTTTCTTCTAGAACCAAACTTTAATCCTTCTGCAGCAATTTAGAATAACTTCCTTTTGCTCAGTTTTTTGGGTACCACCCTGTGTGGAGTGCTTTTTACCCACCTGAAGACTGTAAAAGCAGACTTTCTAATCAAGACAGGGAACCTCAGTTCTCTTAGGATCCTGTGTGCTTTACAGAAAGCAATCACACAATTATTTTGTATCTTGTGGACTCCAGTCCTGACTCCTACCTCTACTCCTAGCTCCCTTTTAGGGCACAAGGACAGTATTTCCCTATTTGTGAATAATGTCATCTGGTCTACTTTTTCAAACAAAGATAGGCAATAAGCTCTAGGTTCTGTGGCAGCAGCAAGCCCAAATGATGTCACTGGACAAAAGGGGAAGATTTTTCTAGAAGGAAACTGGATCTTATTTCAGAAGGAAGAAGAAGAAATAAAATGAACCATAGTGATCTCTCATGTTGTTCTCATCTGGGTTCAGGTGTAGACTTCAGGCAAGTGTTGGATTTTCCTTTCACCAAGTGCATCCTTTCCAGAATGCACATCCGGGTGATCATAGTAGCCATCTCTAGGTGAAGGCCCTCTGCACACACGTCCTCCACCTGTTCCAACAGGACCACCGTGAACCACTCTTCACACTTCACCTACTCCAGGGAGAATGGAGCCAGCTAGCGGCTTTCACCTCCCTGTGTATTTCATCCCTGGAGGAAGACCAGAAAGAATGCACAGGACAGGGCAATGAGAAAGCTCTCCATTTAGAGTCGAACCTGCCCTGACCATCCAGGTGGGCTGCATTCTCTTACCTTTCCAAACCATGCTCTAGAGAGCAGGGCAGACCCTCGACCTTTGGAAGGGTGAGTGTGGAGATGTTTTTGGTTACTGCTGGGTAGCATTGGCTACCTCCATCTTGTCACTGAGGCCCAGCCCAACGCCTGATTGACAATACATGCTCACTTCAGTCCAGCAGCTGAGCTGGCTGCCACCCTGTAATTCAGAACACTCTCCTCTGACCTTCCTTGGTGCTCAGCTCAAATGGTCTGCGGTGCTTGCCCTGGTCTCCAGCACTGCCCTCCAGCCCGCCCATTCCATTTTCTCCCTGCTTGGTCTTTCCCTCACAGTATCTCACTCTGCTGTGACAGCAGCAGTTTGGCTTTTGTTATCACTCCCTCCAAACGTGTATGGCCGTTTCCTCCGCAAGCAGGCATATCCTGTCTCATCTTATCTTTAACTCTTCGGTGGCTTCCATATCTACTTCCTGCTTTGGCTAAGGTCAAATAACCTTTCTTTCTTCTTCTTTTATTTCTGAGTTTCTGGCTTCTGTTCTGCTCAGAACCTCCGGATTTTCTAGAAAGCTGGCTTCCAGATGCGGAGGTGGTGACAATAATATCTTCGATGTATCTGGTTTCTCTCTCTCAAGAAGCTCACGTACATTCCATACGTGTGATTTCATTAGCCTTGCAGCACCTCTGGGAACCAGGCAAGTGACAGGTGTTTACGGAGAAGGCATGGGCCCAAGTCATCTCAAGATTGCAGGGCGAGTTAGCAGAGCTTAAATAGAAACTGCTTGGGTGGCAAAGGAGTTCTTTTTCCACTCAGGGGATGGGTGAGAAGTTATTGTTTGTGGTTTTTTTCCATCAACAAACAGACATTCAAACCTCCTAGATAAACATGTTTGCACATTTCCAGTGGTTCACCTACTGGGACAGGATAAATTCAGCCAGCTTTGGCCAGGTATTGTAGGTTTCCCATGTAATAGACTCTTCCTCCTGTATAGACCTCCTCACTCTCACCAGCCACTCCTTCAACTCCGTTCTGTTGCCGAGTCACTTGTAATTCTTAGGGCTGTGTCTTGCTCCTGCATTTGCCCCCAGTAGCTCAGGAGGATGGCCAGTTTTTCTATCTTCAAACCTCAGCTAAAATCTTATGGCATTTCTCTTCTGGGTTCATTCTACTTTGTGTCTTAGTCCTTTGTATGTGATCCGAATGAAATCCATGATCATTTTCTCTTCCATTTTTAGTTTTTCCATGATTACAGTCACAAAACTGAGGGCAGAGAACACGCTTTTCACGTGTTTTTTCCAGCCTGAGTGATATTCCGCTTTTAGCTATGGAACAATGGACTCTAAATTTTAGTAGCTGGTAACCAACATTTTTATGTTGCTTGTAATCTGTGAGTGAGGCATTTGGGGGAAGCTGGTGGGAAAGCTCTAGCTAAGAGCTTGTCATGGGGCCACAGTCAGATCTCATCTGAAGGGTTGGTGAATTGGCCATGTACAATGGCTCACAAGTCTGGCAGGTGACACTGCTGTTAGATGCAGCTGAGCTGGGTTGTCAACTAGTGTGGAAATTCATGGACCCTCCAGCATGGTGATCTTAGGGAAATCAAATTTTCTGCATGAAGCCTGGCTTGGCTTGGAGGTAGGTCCCTGAGAACCAGGCAGAGGCATAATTTCTCTGACTCAGCCATGGGAATACCAAGCAGCACCTCCACTGGATTCAGTGGTTCCCAAGTGAGTTGTAAGGACAGCCCAGATTCAAGGGGTGGAAGGAGATTAGATTCCACTTCTTAGTAAGGACTCTCAAGGTCACCTGGCAGAAAAGTGTGTAGGATAGGAAATAGTGTTACAGCATCCCTTGGAAAATATAGACTACAAGTGTCATGGTACTTTTGCTCAGTTATCGCTCCATAAATAATACTGAATAACTATCAGTGAAGTTATCCTCTACCTTGACCCTCTGTGAAAATTAATGTTAACAGAGCCTCATGATTCCAAAAGGTTCTAGAGCAAACTTTCTCTTTGTCTTCTCTTGAACCACCATCAGAAACCCTGGATGCTTATTTAAAAGATTTCTGGGCCCACTGTAGGCTCATCAATTGGAGTTTCTGAGGGTATCATTAAATAATACCTTACCCCAGGAACCCTAAGGTGCAGCCCAGAAAAGCTAGAGAAAATGTTCCATAGAGAGTTGTACTAGTTGTCTGTGGCTGTGTAGAACACAGTTCCAGAACTTAGTAGTTTAAAACAACAAATATATATTCTCTCATGGTTTCTGTGGATCAGGAGTCCAGGTATGGCTTAGTTGGTCATCTCTGACTCAGGGTCACTTGCAGGCTGCAATTAAGATATTGAGCAGAGCTACAATCATTTCAAGACTTGCCTTAGGCAAAGTCTACTTCTGAACTCAGGAGAGCAAGTCAGCTGTGGACACAGAGAGAGGCAAGGGGAGAGCCACAGCCTTTTTATAACCTAATGTCATATGTGAAGAACCATTCTCCTCCTTTTTATCAGTGCTGGATGAAATCCATGCCCTTGTACATGCTGAGCTCATGCCTTACCAATGAACTACATTCCCAGCCCCACTCTATCCCTTCTGTTGCTTGCTGTTCATCAGAATCAAGCTACTGATCCTGCCCATATCCAAGGGCAGGGGATCACACGGAAGCAAGGATTCTTTGGCCTTTCTAGAGGCCACCTATCACAGGGATGCAGAAGGTGGGACTGAATGTAGCCCAGCAAGGAGATGCTTGCAGCAAACTAGAGGGATGAGCAAGCAGGGGACACCTGAGGGCACACTTGATTGGTTCCAGCAACAAAAACAGAAGGAATCTGGCAAGAAAGAGGACCACAGATACAGAGTTGGAGACATCCTCAAAGCCTCAAGTTACAGGGAAATCTCTTGATAGTGTCTTCTTTTAAAACAGGAGAGGACATGCCTAGGCCAAGAGGAGAGAGACACAGAGGAGAAATCTCATTCATTTCATTAGGACTTTTTTCCCGTGATGGGTGAGAATGTTAGCAATGTGGAAACATGGCCTTTACAATAATGATCCCTCAGTCACTATATCAGAAGACCATTGTATGTTAAAATTTGTAGTCCAAGTACCCCTTTTTCTGCATTCAAAAATTGATCCCATCAGTAATTTGCTGTTATAATAAGATGAAATCAAACTCAAATCTAACTTGATCTCCTCACTCAATGCTATGAGTAACAATTGGCTTCAGAAAGAGAAAAAGAAATAGAGAGGGGACATGGGAGCCAACAGAATGGATTTTCCTAAAGATTTGACCAGCTTTGATTTAAGCAGTTCAGTCTCATTCTCTATTTTGTGAATCAACAACATGAAAAGTATTGTTATAATCCCCAACTTGGAGGGAAGCAACTAAATGCCATTTATTCAAAGTTTCTGCAGAAAAAGGCAGAAAAAAATGGAGAAAGAGCAGAGGAAAACAAAAAATGTGCAAAATCCCAAACAACCTAACCTTAAAGAAAATGGACTGACAAGTTTCTTTGAGTCTTCTGGTTATAAAGGGAAAAAATTAAAGGAATGTGAATTTGGTTGTGAAAAACAAGTTGCAAAGGTGATATTCCTTTTTAAAGAAGGAAGAATATGGAAATAAGGAATCAAACTGAGGCTTAACCTACCACCAGTTGCAGAGTTAATAAATCAAGAACAACAAAAAACTAAACACACACGACTAAAGAAAGGACAGGATTTCTATTTGTGGCATAATGGAAAGCCCCATAATTTGGACCAATAATTCTGCTGGAAAGAACCATTAATAAAGGTAAAAAGAAAAACAAAAGCCAAACTCTATTCATCTAAACATATCTATACAGAGATTTATATGTCTGCATTTATATGCATAAATGTCCTTCTCTATCATTATCTCTCTGTAAAGGCTCACATGTACCCAACAGCTAAGAATATGGTGAGAAAAGTTCTGGAATCCAGCAAATTAAGCCAAACACTTGAAGCTAAGTTTTGTCCTCAGGAAATGACAAATTCTAGAAGCTGGAGTTTAGAATCCATGCTCTAGTCTTTGTTGCACAGAGGCACTCAAGGACCTGGTGAACTCACCTCCCAAAATGACAACAGAAGATTCCAGGAAAAATATGTTCATGATGTCAAGGAATTATTTAACCCTCACAAAAAGCATCCAGGCTTCCTATTGTCACAGGTGAGTTTTTATTTATTGTGGAATGTAACTGATGTTTTTGGTACATTGAAACATTGCAGAGATTGGAAAAGAGAAAAGAAGATGTCAACAAATTATGTTTTACAGAGTCAGAAACATTTTTTTAAAATGGACTCATTTTGTTACTTTTGCTTGTTTTGTTACTTTCGATTCTTGTTTTCTTTTGATTCTTTGAATGAAAATATTCTGTAAAACCTTCAAAACACATTAAATATATCTAAACATGTAAAAATCAAGGTAAAGAAGTTTATAATGTGATAGGACAGGCAGGAATATTTATTCTATTTCCAAGTATACCCCCCAAATCAAGCTCTTTTGAACAATGCAAAATCATAGCATGTAGAAAACATAATCTTAAAAGCTAAAAGCACCAACATAGATGCTGTACATAGAGAGGATGAGGAAACCTATGAGAACCTGGAAGAGCAACTAGCTGTTTTCAAGACACCAAGTGGAAGCTACTCTCAGCCAAGAGCCTCGCTGCTCCATCTGCCCAGACACAGAAGAGAAATCCATCTACAGAGGAGATGATGCTGATGTAACTCTGTGACATTCTTCTGGACTATTTCTTGCCCTTTTCTTATGCAAATATTAAGGCCCTTCTTGCTTTCCAGGAAATAATTCTGTATCTTTAGGTACATCAACCTGCTTTGATGTTAAATCTACTATGTTAGCATGCAGTGGCTAGATACTCGCACAAGGAACACACTCACCATAGAATAGGATATGGCACAACAGGGACATAGGATCTCAACTTTAAAATTCATGAGAGCACAGCTCTTGACGTGTACCACAGGGTACTGAGGGGAGCAAAGCCTGGGCTGCTGGCTGCTGCCTACCCACTTTCCAAGCTCGCTCAGGCACTGCAAAGGAAGAAAACTTCTCCATGAATGTCCCTTTGTAGCAAGAGCAAACAGGAGAGAAACCCCCAGACCTGGCAGCTGAGAAGGTGCTCCAGATGTGGGTCCATCTCAGGGGCTGTGTTCTTCCAGCCCATATGCTTTGCTTTTGGGAAGGACCAGTGAGAAAGTGCGGGACACAGACATTGACCTCACTACTCTTACCAATCACTTTCATCCACAGGAATAGACCTCTTCCCTCAATCTGCAGGGTCCAGGAGAATGGCCATCTTTCTGGAAGTTCTTTCATGGGGTGCAAACTCCTCAGGTACATTCCACCAGTATTGAATATCAGGATCACTCAGTGAGTTCTTATCTGTGCCTTTTCCCCAGATCATGGGCATGTTAGTCCATTTTCCATCACTATAACAAACATCTGAGATAATTCACTTATTTTTTTTTTTTTAAGTTGATTTTGACTCCCAGTTTAAGAGGTTTCAGTCCATGATCAGTTATCACCATCACTTTGGGCCTGCGGTGGCATATCATTGGCCGGAGTGTATGAAAGAGCAAAACCACTAACTTCATGGTCAGGAAGCAAAACACAGAGAGAAAGAGACCAGGGTCCCACAGTGCTCTTCAAAGGCCTTGCATCAATGACCTCAAGGCCTCTCCTAAAGCTCCACCTTTGAAAGATTCTACTACCTCTCAGTAGCGCCAACTTGGGCCCTTGGTGGATGTTCCACATCCAAACAATAGCAACGGATCATCTCAGAGTGGACAGAGCTGCCCACCCACCACTTTCCCACATGGCTTGAGCTCTTTTACACAAAGCCAGAAGCCACCTTGGCAACAGAGGTAACAGGAAGGGAGAAGACTGCTAAGTGCTCAGAACTCACTGCTGCTTTCTGAGGAGCAGGCAGGCTCTTGCCCCTCTCCCCATGCCCTCCCACCTCTGTCACACTCCTCTACCCCCTGAATCACATCCAATTGCTTTTGTAAAAGCCTAAAAGTGTCCTTCAATGTCTTTGCCTATTGTGCGATAAATCATGCTCAATTTTCATTTCTTCTTTTCATCTGAGTACTCGACTTCTTCCAAGTAGGAAACTCAAGGTCACTTCAGTTCTAGGCTGATAAAAAAAAAAAAAAATCAGTTCCATGTGTGCATTGTACTTTATCCAACAAGCCACAACTGAAAGATTAAGGAATAAATGTTCCATCCCCAGTGAAAATAGGTCAGTTGAGGATTGTCCTCTGGCTCTTTGACAATGCTGATTTAAGCTGGAGGTGCCTTTCTACTTGTTAAAATGAGCAGCTGAGTCAGAGGGTAGTAAACTGTGTGTGGTTCCTCACGCCCAGGGATAGAAAGAATGCTGTTCCTATCACTTCAGCCAATGCCAAGTCTAATAGGATTTCTAGTACTATAGCATCAAACGGTGTGAAGCAAGAATTAAGGAAAGAGAACATTGCCACCACCCAAGACATCCTAAGGATCTGTCCTGTGTTCTGTTTCATCCTCAGCAAGGAAGAAAGACATTTTACAGCACCCTCAGACATTCTTATGGTTTAGATATTAAGTGTCCCCCAAATCTCATGTGTGACCACATGCAAGAAAGTTTAGAGGTGAATGATTGGGAATTATGGGAGTTTTAACTCAATCAGTGCATGAATCCCCAGTATTGACTGGGTGGTAACTGTAGGCAGGTGTGGTGTGACTAGAGGAGCTGGGTTGATAGGGGCACATCCTTGGGGTTTATATTTTGTCTTTGATGAGGGCAGCTGTTTCCCTCTGCTTCCTGGTGTCCTGTCCTGAGTTGCATTTCTCTACCACACTCTTCCACCAGGATGTTCTGTCTCACCTTAAGCCCCAAGGAATGGAGTTGGCCGTCTATGGACTGAGACCTCTGAAATCATAGGCTCCAAATAAACTTTTCCTCCTCTAAAATTGTCCTTGTCAGGTCTTTTGGTAATAGCAGTGAGAAAGCTGACTAACACCATCATTCTAAAGATGAGTAAAAGGAAGAAACAAACTTGGAGTAAAAAACTCTATCTACTGAAATAGAAAATATCTATCTGCACATACACTTGACTGGCTTTTGTTCTTTTGATGATCAAGTGAGGTGATTGGGTGAATGTACTTGAGAAATGATACAACCTCATAGAAACATGAGCTCAGATGGAAATCCGACAACCTGTTTGCTAAAGAGCTGGGCTCCAGTCCCAGTTCTGCTGGTCTGTGTGATCTTGGGCCAACAAGGTACAGTCTGCACAGTCTCCAGCTTGCTCAGAACTTAGCAAGGCTCCTGCCTTCACAATATCCACCGTGATGAGTCTCCCTAAAGTGGGCTCTCCTTTCCTCTTGGTTTTAGCACTCGAGTTCTCAACCATCCTCCATTTCCCAGCTACAGAGTTCACAGAAACAAGTGGTGCTCGGCAGAGTACCTCTTCAAGTGCCCAGGCTCAAAAGCAGAGCACACCAGAGTGGTCACATCTTCAATCTCCCGTGCCCTTGACCTTGACAGAGGACAAAACAGAAAGCAAAATCAAAGAAAGGCTCCATCCAATAAGCCATATGGATTATAACTGTTCCTTTGGGTTAGAAGCAGACTTTGACTATCGGGCCATTTCCTGACCAGTCTCCCTGTTAATCCCCATTTTGCCCAGACCCCATAGATCTCTTGTCTCCCACATCTAATCATTTACTGTACTGGACAGCTGCCATCCCATCCCCCTAATATAGCTTCTCCCCAGGTGATCCTTATTTATGTCAATGAGATAAAGAGAAAATGACAAATCACCCTCCACCTGGATTCCAACCAGTATAGTGGACTCCCTGAAGAAGAATGAGGGCCTTCCTGTGCCATGGGTGATAAAGGCCCAGAGAGCAGCTGCAGCCAGGTATTTCCAGTATGAACAGAGGCCCTGGGAGGGTTGAGCAGGGAGCAGCTCCATGATAGGCAAGCTGGCAATGTCAGGATTTCAGGTTATGAGTCCTAAAATCTTGATCAGTGGATGGTGTGGTGCTATGACCTTGAACCTGGAGTTTGGAGAATATTTCTAAGATACATCATGGAAATATACAGCAGCGGCCAGCCTGTGTTGGCATCAGTCTTCCTATTCCTTTGTCCTTTGCTCCCTTTCAAATGCTGATTGTTTCTTCTAAACCCAGGCAGTCATGGAAGTGAAAAACAAGAGTTTTATTTAGAGTTAAAAGAGCCAGTGGTGAGATGCAGCAACTCTTGCAGGGAAAAGCAAAGCTGCAAAGCCCTCTTGCGGGAGAGCACACTTGATCCAAAGCCTCTTCTGGAACCAAGTTTCTTGGAGGAGAACACACTGTCCAGAGAATGCCCTGCGGAACAATTACGCCCTCCTCGATTTCTCAAGGTTTCCATCCATTAGTCTTTCCTTTGGAATGATACATTTTATGTTTCAGTCCATAAAGAAGAGTTCCAAGATTGAAGAAGCAGCTCTGCATATCCATCACCAGCCAAAAGCATGTCTAAGCACAGGACTTCATCTGTCTGCGGAGAATGTTCCATAGTAGCAATGGCTGACCTCCGTCAACTCCTGGTGCCAAATGTGAACGTGAATCGTCACAGCAGGTTTTACAGGAAATGCACCAGGGACATTTCTTCTTCTCAGGATGCCCTCTTTAGAAATGCTTCTTGCTATCTGGCCACTTGTGAGCAGTCAGAAATGATCTTCAATCTTAAATGCGAATACTGCGTGCATGCCAGAGTCATCTTATATTCTCGCAAAAAGGTCAAAAAAGAGACAGCCACCATAAGTGCATTAAAGCTAGCACAAGCATTTGGGGTTCATGACCCATGTGTTTAGCAAAAAAACAAAAAAATATTTTGTACCAGCACGTGCTAAGGCTGGGCTGAACCCTGTTTTGAGAACAATGTGGTCAGAGAACAAGCTCTTGATTTCTTTTGGTACCACTTCACTGGAAACGCGCCCCATCTGTTTCACAAATGGGCTTGTTGTAGCTCTGCAAAGTACAAGAGCAGAAAGAAGTGCCCCAGCTTGGGATCCAACTTCCCTTCCTCCTCCAAAGCCCCAAATGTTCCTGTCCTTATCACCAGAGAACTACCTCAGACCTTCCACTGTCCCCTGAGGATTCACTTACCCTACACCCATCTCCAGTGTCCCCTACCTCAGATTCAGAGGTGGGGCTGGTGTTTTCTCGAAAAAACACTTGGTTGCTTTTCCAGATGGTTCGATTTCAACCTCTCTCAGAATCCTGTGACTCTTGCCCCATTCTCTTTGGACGTCCATCCCATTCTTCCCTACCATCCTCTCCGCCTTGGTGACTGGGGCAGTCCATTAGTGACTTTGCCTCACTCTCTGAAGATGAAGGTCCTGCCTCAGTCTCCGTCCCCTCAACAAAAACTCACCAATCCTTCGGTTCCTTTTGTGTTCATCTTCCCAGACCCTCTCCTCTCCCTGCAGCTGCTGTCTGGCTCCTCATACCCTTCCATGGTCCTTCTGTTGAATCCCATGCTTGCCCATACCCTCTGTCCCTAGATCAGACTTATTTTGTCCCTCATATGTGCACATCCCTCAGGCCCTAGAGGCTTTGCACAGAAGCTGTGAACATGTCGAGTTTGCCTTACAGGTGAGATGCCTGTAAACCACCGAGTTACAGTTATACTGAGCAGACTAATGGACATACGCATTCCATTAAAGCAGAGACCATGACTGGCTCTTTTTTCATCACGATTGTCACTAATGAGCAGCGTTATGCATTACTCTTACCATTCATTAGCTTTTTGTAAACACCTGCTGAAAAAGTGAGGGTTTGACTAGGATGCCCTATGGAGATACATAGGACTCACACTGTGGCCAAGCTAAAGTGAGTGGCTGAGATCCAGATCCCTCATCGTCCAGCTCCAAAGCCCAGAGTGAACGCTTTGTTAATAACTCCCACGGCATCTATAGGGTGGAGGACTAAGCAGGCCGCCTGCCCATTCTACTAGATACATTCAAAACGCAAGTGAGCCCCTCTCTGGGCACCATTTTCACAGTAATTGCAATGGGCAGGGGTCAAGGTCTCTGCTAACTTTATTCACTCCAAGGTTGATGAACAGTTTTATAGCTAGGGATAGCTAGGTTATCACTATGGCTGTGGAACCCCAGGCTGATGCCAACCTAGAGAGAAAAGAACCCACCCACCATATTGAGGGCAAAGCAGGAGAATGAAGGCCAGGGACAGAGAGGGTCCAGAGGAGGGCACTCAAGTTCAATGCCAGCACTGATCTGCTATTTAACCTTAGCTAAGTCAGCTTACTTCTTTAAGCTTCGGTTTCTCTGATGTGAACAAACAAGCTTGTACTGTTTCTCCTAACCTGTAAATTCAATCCGACGTAGAAACCAAGGAGTGTCCTAAAAGGCTTGAGAAGCCATTGGGCAGAGATGAATCAGAAGAAATAAGTGATGACCAAGGAGGTTTCAGCACAAGACGAGCATATCCACAGACACACCGCATGGCAAAAGCTGGGATAACAGTGCCCACGTCCTAGAGTCTGATTCTGTTTTGTTTTTACCACCTTCAGTGATGGCTTTTAATAACAAGTGTGTTTCACTCTTGTAGTCACCGTGATGTTGACACATTGGGGAGCTGAGTGAGAAATAAGTATCAAAGTTCAGAGGTGACCCCCCACTTCACATCCATCTTCAGTGGCCCCTCCACACAGTATAATCTCAGCCTGCCACGAGGTGTCCTGGCTAGTGCCGGGGGGAGAAAAGGGGGTGCCTTGCTGATATCAGTGACTGATGCATTCTGTATCTGATTTACAGCTCACTGATTGTGACCATGTCCCCCTCCCTCAGGAAGAACACCTCCTCAGAGCACCTGCCTGCTGAGAAACCCATCAGAAAGAGCTGACTTCACTAGACCACCAAGTAAAGACGATGAAGGCAAAATCAGTGACCCACATAAGGCCCAGTGAATGAAAGCACCAATTGCACACAGATGAAGTGCAGACTTTGTCTTGCAGGACATCTCCAGTCGATAGACAATGGCTGTCTAGGACCTGTGTTA
>PVHX01000119.1:0-422938 GCA_004024805.1 Geosciurus inauris
ATATGATTCTTATCTTTCAGTCTATTGATGTAATGTATTACGTTGATTGATTTCCGTATGTTGAACCAACCTTGCATCCCTGGGATGAACCCCACTTGATCATGGTGCACTATTTTTTTGATATGTTTTTGTATGAGATTTGCCAGAATTTTATTGAGAATTTTTGCATCTATGTTCATCAGGGATATTGGTCTGAAGTCTTATTTCTTTGATGTGTCTCTGTCTGATTTTGGAGTCAGGGTGATACTTGCCTCATAGAATGAGTTTGGAAGGGTTCCCTCCTTTTCTATTTCATGAAATAGTTTGAGGAGAATTGGTATTAATTCTTCTTTGAAAGTCTTGTAGAACTCAGCTGAGAATCCATCTGGACCTGGGCTTTTCTTGGTTGGAAGGCTCTTGATGGCCTCGTCAATTTCCTTGCTTGAAATTGATCTGTTTAAGTTGTGTATGCCCTCTTGGTTTAATTTGGGTAGGTCATATGCCTCTAGAAATTTGTCGGTGTCTTCAGGGTTTTCTATTTTACTGGAGTATAAATTTTCAAAGTAGTTTCTCATTATTCTCTGTATCTCAATTGACGTTTATGTTTATTACATCTTGTGCTGAGTCACTCACACACTCTTTCTTAAAAGAAAAAAAGTTTCTTTTGGAAGGAATCAGGAGGCCATTCATCTCCCCTGACAGAGTAGTTAGCGCTCATGTTGTTATTCCTCTACTTATTCCAGGATGGAGAGAATTGAATACAGTGTGTGTGATGAGACTTGAGCTCTTTACTGAACATCAGAAAATTGCCGCCTTATTTTCTCTAGATTATACTTAGCAATATTGAAGGAGACAAAAGTAAATATATAACAGATAAGAAAAGAAGAAGAAGAGGAGGAGAAGGAGAAGAAGGAGGAGGAGGAAGAGGAGGAGGAGGAAGAGGAAGAAGAGGAGGAAAAGGAGACCCTATTAACAATATTGTGGTATGGTAGACTTTGAAAACTGAATTTTTGTCTGAGCATCACACTTTTGCAGGTCAGTTCTCTACACCAGGTTATAAATAGTATTAGTGTTCTTATAGATAAGCTCAGCAAGGTCATTGAAGCAGCACATTTTAACTTTGCTATTTAAGAGCTAATACCCAAATGTGACTAAATTCACTATCTCATCTCTCATCCTCAGATCCTTTCTGTGTGTATATTCTCTTCTAGAAGCATAGTATAGAGAGGCAGATATCTTATGTATACAGCCCTTCTCTGGGGACTTTACGTTTTCTCAATGTTTAGCCCAAAGGTTGTTGAATTGATATCTACCCTGTGCACACTCTTCTAGGCACTGGGATGCAGCAATGAACAAAATAGGCAGCCCTTGCCTTCAAGGAGCTTAAACTCTAGTGGGCATGATAGCAAATAAACTGTAAAGAAATGTTAATTTCATCTGAAGAAAAAGAACTTCACCAATATGGTAGAGAGTGTTTCCCAGGATCTGGTTTTGTTCTATTCAGGGAAGGCAATAACACTTGAGAATAGAATTCATGCTAGAGCCCAGAGGTGGGAGCCAGCCTAACTTGTTCTGGATGTGGGAGCCCACTTTTCTTCTCTCTTCTCATACTTGTTAGGATTCTTACACTTCCTCTCCTGTCTGCATTCTCAGCTCATGATCTTGCCTCCTATTTCTTCTAGAAAACTTAAGGAACAAAAAAGAACTTCTTAAAGCTTAGGTCACCAAACCTGTTCACCTACCTGTACCATCTACTTGGCCTTTGTCTTGTTTCTCTGTGTTCATGGTCTGTGATCCTCATCAAGCCAACCCCTCACTTGTGCCCTAGATGCTGGAGTCTGTTCCTCTTGTCTGCTCACACAGACTCCATCCCTGAGTCTCTTTCTTCTGTGTCTTCAAATTTTCCTTCTCTATTAGATATTTCACCTCTACCTACTATGTTGTTTTTTCTTCTAATTTAAGAGGAAAAAACACTCTTTTGATGCCACTACTCTCCAGCTACTACACACTTGTCTCCATATGTATACAGAAAAATTCTTTGGAAAATTTGTCCAAATTTTTTCTTCTAATTTCTGCCCTCTCCTTTTCTCTTGAAGTCACCCCATGCAGGCATTTCCCTTCTTCATTCCACTGAAATTGCTCTTTATTAAAATCAACCAGTGATGGCCATGTTGCTGTGCCAATGATCAGTTCTGTCCTTGTCTTCTTGTCGCATCAGCAGCATTTGAAATGGTTACTTTTGTTGACCCATAAGGCGTTCTTCACCTGGCTTCCATTTTCTTGGTATTCCTTTTACCTACTAGCCGCTGCTTTTCTGTTGTTTTCTTTTTAATTATTTTATCAAATTAGGAACACACCATAGAATCTAACCTCTCCATAAATACTTAAATGTATAAAACATTATAGCTGTTTCACAACATATGTTTAGAGCTTATTCATCTTGCTTGACTAACACTTCTTGCCTGTTGATAAGCAATTCTTATTTCCCATTAACTCTAGTCCTCAGCAACCACCATTCCACTTTTTGACTCTATGAATTTGACTGTTTTAGACATCTTACGTAAGTGGATTAATGCAGTATTTTTCCTTCTGTTACTGGCTGATTTCATTTAGCATAATATGTGTAAGGTTCAACCACATTGTTGCATATTGAAGAATATCCTTCTTTTAAACTACGGAATCGTCTTCCATTGTTTATACACAACACATTTTCTTTATCCATTCATTTGCTGATGGACATTTGTTTTTATGTACTATGGAGGATAGTACTGCCATGAACATGGGAGTGCTAATATCTCTTCAAAACCTTGATTTCAGTTCTTTGACATTAATACCCAGAACTGGGATTACTGGATCATATGGTTGTTTTATTTTTAATTTTTTTGAGGAACCCCTGTACTGTTTTCCATAGAGGCTAAACCCTTTTGCATTCCCGTCAAGAGTGCAAAAGTGTTTCAGCTTCTCCACATTCTTGTGAACAATTTTTTTTGTTGTTGTTTATTTTGTTTGTTTAAATAACAGCCATCTGGACTGTTGTAAGGTGATATCTCATTGTGATTTTGATTTTTTACTTCTCTGATGATTAGTGGCACTGAACATCTTTCCATGTATACTTATTGGCCACTCATATGTCTTCATTGGACAAATGTCTATTATTTGAGTCATCATACCATTTTAAAGTTGGGTTATTCAGTTTTTGAATGTTGAATTGTATACGTTTCTTATGTATTTTGGATATTCCCTTCATCAGATATATGGTTTGCAAATATTTTCTCCTATCCAAGAGGTTTTCCTTCCACTCTGTTTCCTATTTCCTTGCTGTTTAGGAGCTTTTTGGTTGGATGGGATCCTCCTTGTCTGTTTTTGCTTTTGTTGCCTATGCTTTTGGCTCCATGATCATGAAGTCATTTCCAAGGCCAGTGTCATGCAACTTGTACTACATTTTCTTCTATGATACTCTGTTTTGAGTTCATTTTTGGGTGGTGTAAAATAAAGGCATAATTTCATTACTTTATTCATGGATATCCAACTCCCCAACATCATTTGGTTAAAAAGACTATCCCTTATCCACTATTTATTCTTGGAATTAGTTGACCATATGTGTGTGGATTTATTTCTGTAGCTTTCGGATGTATTTTGAAAGCAAAAAGTATGTGCTTCCACCCTTGTTGTATTTCTCAATTTGGCTATTTGGGCTCTCTTGTGGTTCCATGTGAATTTCAGAATTATTTTCTCTGTTTCGGTAAAAAAAAAAAATGCCATTGAAATTTTGATAGGGATTGCCTTGAATTTATTAATCATTTGGGACAGTGTGGCACTTTAATAATATTAAGTATTCTAATCCACCAATAGGGTATGTCTATTTATTTGTGTCTTCTTGAATTTCTGTCATCAGTGTCTTGTACTTTATGCCTACTAGCCCATAGTCTCCTTAGTTAAGTTTATTTTTAAGTGTGTCATTTTGGTCTGAGTGCAAATGGTATTGTTTTCCTAATTTCCTTTCCCTATAGCTTTTGGTGACTGCGTAGGAATGTAACCAACTTTCACATGTCAATGTATTCTAACAATTTTTTAAAAAATGGAGTGTTTAGGATTTTCTATATAGAATATTATGTCATCTATAAACAGGGATAACTTCACTTCTTCCTTTCTAATTTTGAGGCCTCTTATTTCTTATGTTGCCTTGTTGCTCTGACTAGGACTTCCAGGACTACACTGAAGTGATAAGAGTAGGCATCTTTGTCTTATTCCAGACCTTAGAGGGAAATCTTTCAGTTTTTCACTGGAGATTATAAGTATCTGGAATTTCATATATAAAATTTATTATGTTGAGATGCATTTTCCTTTTTCTAGTTTGATGAGGGTTTTTATCATGGCAGGCATTGAATTTTGTCAAATCCTTCTTTCTGCATTGTGAGATACTTATATGATTTTATCTTTAATTCTGTCAGTATCTCATCACATTAATTGATTTGCCTATGTTAAGTCATTTTTTCATCCCAGGAATTAACTTCATATGATCATGGGATATGATACTTTTATTAAGAACCTCCCCTCCCCTTTTTTTGCACTACTAGAGATTGAACCCAGGGGTGAACCACTACTGAGCTATAATCCCCAGCCCTTTTTTAAAAATTTATTTATTCTACTTAGGTATACATGCCAACAGAATGCATTCTGATTCATTGCATACAAATAAAGCACAACTTTTCATTTCTCTGGTTGTACAAGATGTAGAGTCGCACCATATGTGCAGTCATACATGACCTAGGGCAATGATGTCCATCTTATTCCACCATCTTTCCTGTCCTCATGTCCCCTTCCCTCTCCTCCCTCCCCTTTGACCAAAGTTCCTCCATTCTTCCCATGTCTCCTCCCCCCATTATGGATCAGTTTCCACTTATCAGAGAGAACATTCGGCCTTTGTTTTTAGGGGATTGGCTTCCTTCGTTTAGCATGATATGCTCCAAATCCATCCATTTACCTGCAAATCCCAGCTCTTTTAATTTGCTTATTTTTGAGATAGGTTCTCACGAAGTTGTTGAAGCTGGCCAGAACTTGAGATCCCCCTGCCTTAGTGTCTCAAATAGCTGGAATTCAGATTTGTCAGCAAGCATGGTCCTTTTAATGGGCTGCTGAATTCAATTTGATAGTATTTGTCAAGGATTTTTGCATTTATTTTCATCAGGGACATTGGCCTGTAGCTTTCTTTTTTTGTGGCTCTTTCTCTGGTTTTGGCATTGGAGTAATTTTGGCTTCATAAAATGAAACAGGAAATGGCAACATCCTCTTCAATTTTTTTCTAAGATTGTGAGAAGGGTTAGCATTCTGTAAATACCTGGAACAATTCACTAGTGAAGTCTAGGGTTTTCTTTGGTGATTCTTATTTGTTCATTCAGTCTCCATCTCTCTCCATAATTCTTGTAGGTTTTATGCTTCTAGGCATTTATCCATGTTTTCTAAGTTATACAGTTTGTGTTGCCATTTAAGTGTTCATAGTTGTCTCTTACAGTCTTTTTTATTTCTGAAGCATCCATCTCTTCTTTCACTTCTGATTTTATTTATTTAAGTCTTCTCTTTCTCTCTTTTGTAGTTTATCTAGTTAAGGATTTTTAAACTTTGTTTATCTTCTGAAAAACCAACACTTAATTTTGTTGATTTTTTTCTATGTTTTTAATCTGTATGTGATTTATTTCTGCTCTAATTTTTATTATTTCCTTTCTGTGCTAACTTTGGTCTTAGTTTTGTAGCTCAGCAAGGTATAAATTAGGTTATTTTTTTGGGATATTTTTTCTTTTTTAGTGTAAGCATTTATCACCATAAATGTTACTTGTTGTTACTCCCTGTGCCCTGTCCTGCAAGTTTTGGAATGCTATGGTTATTTCATTTCGTTTTTCTCAAGATACATCTTACATTCCTTTACTTTTGGTTTCCTTTCCTTTAACCAATGGTTGTTTAAGAGCATACTGCTTAGTTTCCATGTATTTGTCAATTTCCTAGTTATTTTTTAAAAATTTTTTTAGTTGTAGATGGACACAATATCTTTATTTATTTATTTTTATGTGGTGCTGAGGATTGAACCCAGTGCCTCACACATGCAAGGCAACCGCTCTACCACTGAACTACAATCCCAGCCCCATATTTCCTTGTTTTTTAAAAAAATATTTTTAAAAAATATTTTTTTAGTTGTACATGGACACAGTACCTTCATTTTGTTTATTTTTGTTTATTTTTTTTTATGTGGTGCTGAGGATTGAACCCAGTTCCTCACACGTTTGGGGAAGTGCTCTGCTGCTGAGCCACAACCTCAGCCCCTCCTTGTTTTTGATTTCTAGCTTTGTCCCATTATAACCAAAAATATTTTTGAACTTGTTTTGATTTTCTTAAATTTGTTGACTTATTTCATGCTTAAGAGGATGGATGTGATATAATGCGTAAGCATTAATAAATATAATGAAGCCATAGCCCTCAACCCAGTGCTGCATGCGTACTAGTTGAGCATGCTACCACTGCGCCATAACCCCAGCCCCCAGATATATTATGCTGTTGGATATTATTCTTATGCTGTTGGATAGAAAGATCTGTATGTGTCTCTTAGGTCTACTTGATCTGTAGTCTTTTCAGGTCAATTCTTGTCTTTATGGATTTTCTGTCTGGTTGTTCTACCCATTCTTGTAAGTGGGGTGCTCTAGTTTAAAAATATTCTTTAAATTTAATGTGTTAGTAACTTAATTCCTAGTGCTGCAGTGATGAGAGGGCCTTTAAGAGTTGAGTAGGTCATGAGGGCTCTGTTCTCATGAATGAATTAAAGCAATTATTATGGAAGTAGATTAGTGCGTTCCTAAGAAAAGGATAAGTTCAGCCCTTTTCCCGCTCTCGCTTGCTCTTATCCTCTTTTGCCATTCCACCTTCCAAAATGGAATGATGTAGCCCTAAGGCCATTGGTATATGTGAGCCACTCAATTTTGGGTTTCCTAGCTTTCAGAACCATAAGAAATAAATCTTTGTTCTTTTAAATTTCTAGACTCTGGTGTCACATAATAGCAGCACAAAATAAATTAAGACATAAGGTAATGAATTCTCCTACTATAAATTTTGTATTACTGTTAATTCTGTCAATTTATCAATATTTGCTTTACACATATGTGTTCTGACATACATATTTATAATTGTTGTATATTCTTGTTGAATTGGCCATTTTGTTATTATATAATGGCCTTTATCTCTAGAGATAGTTTTAGATTTAATGTCTATTTTGCTGTTGTAACAATAGCCACGCTGCTTTCTTTTGGTTACCATTTGCATGAAATATCTTCCTACTCCTTGACTTATAGCCTATGTGTGTCTCTAATTTTAAAGTGAGTCCCTTGTAACAAACATATCACTGGATCTTATTTTTTTAAAATCCATTCAGCTACTCCATGCCTTTTGATTGTGAATTTAATCCATTTATATTTAAGGTAAATTTTGCTAAAGTCAGGGTTTACTGTTGTATTTTTTTAAATATATAATTTTTTAATGGTGTGTTTTTTATACCTTTATTTTGTTTGTTTATATTTATGTGGTGCTGAGGACCAAACCCAGTGCCTCACGCATGCGAGGCAAGCGCTCTACCACTGAGCTACAGCCCCAGCCCTACTGTTGTGTTTTGTTAGTTGTTTTCTGTCTTATAATTGTTTGTCCTTCTCATCATTTCTTGCTCTCTTCCTTCTTTGCTTGATGGTTTTCTGATGTGATTTGTTTTGTTCCACATGCTACCTCCCCCTCCCACCTCTATGTACCTTCTGTAGATTTTCTTCTTTCTGGTTAGCTCAAGGCTTGCTCAAAACATCTTGTAATTATAACCTTCCATTTTAACTTAATAATTTAACTTTGTGTAGAGAAGCTCTATACTTTTATTCCCCCACTAACAATTTTTTATGTTAATTTTAATATTAGGGTTAATAGTAATTTATCCACCACCTTTTCAATGTTATATTAACATGTATATTTTTATTTACTTTTATCTTCTAAATGTTTCAATTTTGCTGTTTAGCATGTTCATTTGAAGATCTTTCTTAAGCATATCTGGTAAGGCAGGTATAGTGGTACAGAAAAGACTATCTGTTTATCTGTTCATTTGTTCATTCACTCATTCTTTTCTTCCTTCTTTCCTCTGTTTTTTTTCAGTGCTAGGAACCAAACTGATAGTCTTGCTGCGTATCCCCAGCCCTCATTTTCATTTTTGAAGGATAATTCTGCCAGATATATTATTCTTTTTTTTAATTTATTTTTTAGTTGTAGGTGGACAGAATATCTTTATTTTTATTTTATGTGGTGCTGAGGATCGAACCCAGTGCTGCATGCATACTAGTTGAGCACGCTACCACTGCGCCATAACCCCAGCCCCCAGATATATTATTCTTGGTTTGCAGGATTTTTCTTATAGTATATCACATATACCATTCCATTCTCTCCCAAAACTGTAAAGGTTATGCTGAGAAATCCCCTTACAGCCTTATAACAGTTCCCTTATATGTGATGAGTCTCCCACCCACTTTTTCCCCGCAAAACTCTATGTCTTTGACTTTTGACAATTTTGGATATAATATATCTCAGAGTAGTCTTCATTGGATTGACTCTTTTGGGGGAACTCTGAGCTTCATGAATTTGGATGTGAATTTCCAGAGAGACCGTGTTAAAATATATGCAGACTGTATTATTCATGTGTTCAAAACCTTTGGTGGTCCCATTTCTCTCATGGATCAGTAGCAAGTTATTACTGTGGCAAATAAGACCTTAGTGATTTGTTGTTCCCATGCCTGTTGGACTAAACACACACACGTACATATACTATGAGAGACCCACACAATGAATACATACAGTCTCCTCCACCTTCCATTTTTCTCTGTTTTAATTTTTATTACTATTTGAATTTGCTGTATACTTTTAAATTTTTCTTGCCTCCCTCAAATAGAATGTAAGCTTACTTAAGAGGAAAAGAAATATTTGGCTGTCCTGTTTATTCCAATTTGTCAAAAACTTAGAGAGGTGCTTAATGTATATGTTTTGAATGAATGGGTGATCACACATAAGCATATAATGAACAGGAAAACAATTACAGTAGTAAAAGTTGTACAGTGATTTAATGAGATAGAATTTTATTTCTAGGCTCTTGGGATGCAATGCTATTCTCAATTTTCAAATTCAGTATTATTTCCTGAACAAGTAACCAGAATAAAAATTTAAAAATATAAACATTTTTAGATCTTCCCTTGGAAGTATAATGATCATGCAAATCCTTACATAATCATGCCTTTAAAAAATTAGAAAATGCATAAGAGAATCATAGAAAATTGCTGCATAAGCTACTGAAATTTTGTTTCCTAAATATTAATCCAAATATCATCTTAAGGAGGTAAAACAATTTAAAGTAATTTTTTTTTAAAACCTTACAGGTGTAAAAGAGAAGCATATGGCTGAACAGAGATTGCCAATGAAATTGACAGATGATTAACATTCATTAAAACTTTTAATTAGCACCTTGGAAAATTCCATAAAATGATACTGTATGTAAATGACTATGTGTGATATCTTGGAGCATTCTCTTACCTGTTTGGCAGAGGGGGGAATAATGGATCACAAAACTGCTTATGATAACGATTTTCTTTAGCCCTGGGTCTGTTTTGGGTGTTATCTAGTTGTGTCAATCATGCCAATTTGAGCTGCCAATATTCTAAATCTATCTGGCTGAGATATAAGTGATTCTGTGTGTTTTCTGGGGAAAAGAAAACCACCTTTTAGTTTCTTATCACTTTTTTAAAAACATTCCCTGATTATGCAACTATGGAAGTATTCAGGCTGTAACAAAATAGAAATTTTCCAAGCTGATGTGAAAATCAGATTTGTCTAAATTGTGATGAACAAAGTTTATGATAAATAAATGATATATAAAACAAAACTGAAGGTTGTGAGAAACTGATTTAGGAATTCAAAACATAAAATTGCATTTTATTCTGTATGATGAAACTGCTTTCTATTCACTTTGCATGAGTTGTGAGTTGCTATTTTATACTTGAAAATGGTGCTGCTTTATATAAATAAGGTTTCAAAATTTTTATGGAGGTTCATTCACTATAAGATTGTGTTAATTCTTGAATTCTGATAAGAAAACAGCTTGAATGTTTTGAGCAGTACATTGTGTTTGAATATATGCTAACCTACCTGTTGCAGATTTCTAAATCTGAGGGCAGGGTGTAAAAAACAATCTGTGTTTTCTTTGACAACGGTGTTTTGGTTACTGTTAGATAACATGTTTGGTCAGGGTTAAACATTTATTAGTCATCTAGGGTGATCACTGAGAACATGAAGTACTGCCCTGAGATTTCATCTCTCAATACCCTCAAAGACTGGGTGTCTCTCTTTTTATACTGTCTGCTAATAATTGTATTCAACTTCCTCTGCTCCTCTCTTGCTGTTTTCTCCCCCTTTCCCACCCCGCTGTTACACAGCCTTCTGCTTCTTCGCCCTGTGCCTGTTGGCTTGGCTATTGGAGCCACATACATAAATGCTAGCACCTCTGTCTGATGGGCTGTGTGACTGTGTTTTGAATGGTTTTAGATCATCTTGGAGATTTTCATTTTTATGTACTAGTCCGAATTTATTAATTTGCTGCTCACAGTGTTTCCTCTTTGGTCAAGAGGCAGCAAGGCAAGAGGTGGGGTAGAACTTTATATTGCAACTTACTTGCTGTGTGAATTAGAACACTTGCTATGTGAATTAGACATTATTATAATTTAAATTACCAAGGGTGGTGTTAAAAGATCAGTTATAATATGCCTGCTTTTGAAAGCTAATGTATATTTTAGGTTTAGTTCTTTAGAATAATCTTTATTCTCTTACTTATTGTTTAGTAAGTATTAAGATTTTAAATCATTCTCCAGATTAATTTAAGGACTTAAAGCATTGGAACTGCAATATGAAAGCTTTAAAGACACAAAAGAACAAATTTATATTATTATTTTTATCTTTTCTAGTGTTAGGAGCCTAAATGTTTTGAAGCTGAAATATAAAGAATGGAGGAAGAAACAAAAAATTACACTGAAAATACCAATTATGCATGAATGTTGCCTGATTTATAATTCCATGTACAGAGATTATAAAGAAGAAATATAGCTTACAAAAATGAGATGCTCTAAAATTGTAATTCTGACTATATAATTGAGAATAATCCTGCTGAGAAAGAAACGGAGTTAAATAAAGTGTAACTGCATCACGAGCTCTTTGATAAGCTCAGCATTTAAAGGGGTAAACATCAAAGATAGAAGAAGGGGCAGAAAAGTTAGAGCTTATTGAGAAAGGCAAGGAATGATCACAGTCATTCATTCATAGCACAAAAACTTATTGATAACCTTTCATATGGTACATGTTCTTGTTTGTACTGTGGGTACCAAAATATAATGAGGCTATAGCCCTCAAAAGTTTACTGTGATAACACTGGATTATAATAGCAATAATTGACATGGCCAAGGAAGCAATATTCAACCCCTGTTCTTTCTTTCTTTTTTTTTTCCCTGAAATGTAAATGCAAGCCTGGACTGGAGTATGGAAGAGATTAAGAATATGTCTAACTTCTAGCTCATGATTTTTCTCATAGTTGTGAGAAACATCCTGGGAAAAGTACATAAACCAATGTTGTGATTTTCAGGTGGAATAGGAAGTGCTTTTTTCTGAAAATGTATATCAATTAATTTTGTAGTTCTAGGTGAGTGGTAAGTAGATTCTTTGTGCTTATAAAAGAAGAGAGAGCATACAGCTTGATAAGAACAATTTTTGCTTTATAGGTTTTCGACAGATTTATTAGGCCTGGTCTACTGGGATAATTTCATTTGAGTTTTATAAATGGCTGTAATGTCCCTTGGGAAATGCCATGGCACAATTGGGATTAAAACCAACATTGCCTGATTTCCCGTTCAGCACTCTATCCATTTTATCAGGCTGTCATTTTGAATGATCAAAACTTTGTGCTGGATTAAAAAATAATAAGAGGTAAAGTATAATTAGTTACTCTATTCAAGGCACTACTCTAAACACTCCATGTGTGTGAATTAACTTGATCCTTATGATAACCCACCAGATCTAATTTTACCAATGAGGAAACTGTGGTTCAAAAGAACAAGTAACTTTTTATTGGTCTCCCAAATAATACATGCTAGAACCAAGATTTAAACTGGGGCAGTCTCACACTAGGACCCATAATTTTAACTTCTTTACTGCCTCTGAAATAAAAATGAGGCATTCCTATTTTACTGAAATGATATGACATAGTTATATGTTATTGTCATATCTCTGAAAACTTGACACAGTCTTTCCTTACTCCATCAATGAGAAAATGGATGGGTAAATGATAGCATGATGTAGTTCGGAAGAATTTTGGCAGGTGGAACAAGTGAACTCATAGCTAATTAATTCATTGATTGTTGTTAATGGAATATGGTTTCTGACCTTGTCCTTGACTTTGCCTGTCCATTGATAACTTCCATGAAAGCATGCTTGCTCTATCTTTAGGTGATACATATCTTGGAGGGTTAATTTATATGTTAAACAAAATGATTAGGATTCAACATTCAGATAAATGTAAACATAGTATGGAAAGCCACAATGATGGAGACTGTCTTGAGAGTGGTTCCTTGGAGAAAAAGAATGCAGAGCTTAATGGTTGATAAACCTGTGGTTTGTTGATGCTATTGAAAGAAGCAATTTGGCTAATTGTTGAAAGGTTCTATTGATAAATTAAGTAGGTCCTGGGACATAAGTAGGGACACAACACTGTCTTTAAGCACTTAAAGATCTGGCATGTGGGAGAGACAGTTGATGGACTCTGTTGTGCTCTCAAAGCACTGATAGTAATGAAGTGATCGTTTCACTGCTATAAGTGGAAAACTTCCAAAATATTAGAGCTGGTCAGCCATGGGAAAGGATTACCTTGTGAAGTAATGAAGTCTTGTTATAGAGAATGAGGTGGGCCATTTTTATGAGGATTAGGGTTGTGTAGGAATATCTCTAAGTTTTCCTATCCTTAAAATGTATAGTTCTATGATTTAACAAACTTGTCATGACAAATTGAGAAGATAAGAGGAATTTGCTTTGGGGAAAATAGTATGCTTATGAGTGTGTGTTGCGTGTGTGTGTGTGTGTGTGTGTGTGTTTTTAACAAATCAGACTCAGTGGCAATTCCAAAGACTATAATTAAAGTCAGAATTGGGAGTGGCTATATAACATTTTGCCTTGAAACATTCTTGTGATGTTCCTAGATAAATACAAAAATATATAAAGAAACACGATGGTCTAAATTTGAACCCTAGATTGTTGAACAGGTAAAGAGTAGACGTGTATTTGAGACCCCTTAATTACTCCCTACTGTTATGCCTCTCCATTGATGAGAAGAAAAGCTAATCAGGTTACAAACAAGAAGTTTTATTTGGGAAACCAACTGTTCTTGCCTTTGTACTGAGTGAAGTACAGGAGCTTCAGCTGTAAGAAGGAACTATGATGAATTCCTAAATACCTAAAACCACTCTTCCTAATGTTGTTCCAATTAACCTGATTAGACTTTCCTGATCTTTTTCTATCACGTTAACACAGAGGACTCTGAGTGGATTATAGTCCTTGTTTGAACAGATTCTCGTTGAATTTAAGGATAATTGCATATCCTGGAATCTTAGATTTGAAAGAGACCTGAATGATAACCTGACATGAAGTCTTTTATATTAGAGAGGTAGGAATTGAGTTCTAGAAAGATTGCCTAACTGGCCCAAGGTGGTTCTGTTTAGTTACCAGTAAAGTTACACTTGGAACCTGGCTCCTGCCTTTCAGTGACTTCACAGCTCTTTCTGTTGTACCAGACTCTCTAATCGCTCTTTTTAAACTGTGCTGGAGGCAGGTGTGGCAAGACACAGAGGAACATCCATCCATATTGCCTTCATTCAGTAAAAGGTGTTATATTTAAATCTTAAGTATTTTTCAGTTTTATTGAACTTTGATCTCTGGAAATAAGAGTGAGTGGTTAAACTTATTCTGTTCAAAATGTAAGGGATGGAATGAGGATTCTGTGCTTAATTTCAGAAAGGATTTAGAGCTTATGACTATCTTTAGCAACTTCTGCTAAATTATGTAGATTGTTGTTCCAGTAGTAGATAGATCTGCATTTTAGAACTGGGCAAATCTAAGACCTCTGCACAGAGAGTAGCACTTTGCTTAGAGATTATTTGGGCTTCAGAATTTCTAACTGAGAAGGCCATCATGTTAAGTTTTCTCATGACCATTGCTTGAACTTTCTTGTGATTGGAATATGAATTTCATTGTTTTTAATAATAATTATCTTAATGCTCAATTTAATCTGGAGGATGGATTAATTTTAAGAAATGTTGCAGTAGCCTTTATTGAGAAAACCCCTAAATGCATATTGGACTCACTAAAATTTATAATATAAATTAAAAGCACATAAGGTAAATGCTCAGTAAGTGTTTACTGAATTTGGATATCCTATTAAAATTTTGAAAATAAAACTCAAATGTTTAAAAAATATATGATTCTTTAGAAATAATCATAGTGATGCAATTTGAACTGACCAAATGTTGAGAGTTCCTGATCAGTAATTCCTATGTTAATGCCATGTCAGTTGATACAGAAATTCAATATATTCATGAAACCTTGGGTATTGTGGAGAAAGGGGTGTGAATAGATTAAGCTGAAGATGAATGGATTACTAAATCGCATGTTAATTTAAAAAATTAAAGATCATATAATTTTTAAAGTCAAATTTAAAAATAAAAATTAGGATATGTGAAAGTGAAAATTAAAAAAAAAATTCTGGTTTGGGGATGGAGGGCAACCGGAAGGGGAATGGTTTGGAGATTCCTTGCAACAAAATAATTATGGTAATTTATTGTATTTTCTCTGTTATTTTGGTCAGCTTTTTTACACTGCTGTGACTAGACAAGAACAAGACCTGACAAGAACAACTTTAGATAAGGAAGAGTTTACTTGGGGGCTGAGGGTTTCAGAGGTCCCAGTCCATAGATAGCAGGTTCCATTCCTTGGCGCTCCAGGTGAGGCTGAACATCATGGTGGAAGAGTGGCAGAGGGAAGCAGCTCACATGATGAACAGAGAGCAGAGAGAAAGAGAGAAAGACTCTATTCACGAGATACAAAATAAATACCCCAAAGTCGCCCCCATCATGACCCACCTCCCCCAGCCACAACCTAAGCCCTTTCAGTTACCACTCAGTTAATCCCATCAGGGGATTAATTCACTAATGGGGTTAAAGCTTTCATAACTCAATCATTTCTTCTCTGAACTTTCTTGCATTGTCTCACACATGAGCTTTTGGGGGACACCTCACATCCAAACCATAACATCTGTATAACCAGCTTAGTGCAATAAAGTATTAGTCACATTCCCTAGTCCTGCAGAATTGGCTTTCTTTGGGGAGGGTGAGCAAGAGACTCACATATGAAGTGATTTATTATAACTACCTGAGATTTGCGTGGCTGTGAAAATAAGTGCAATGCACACAAAAGATTTCCTTGGCTTCTCTTTCTTGAATTCCTGCTTCCAGGAAGGAACAATAATAACTCACGGTGGGTACTCGTACCCTGAGGCCAGCTCATGATCTCGATTCATGTGTGTAAGAAATTTTTGTTGGGACTAGATCCTCACCTCAAAATCATTCTGGTACTTGGCATGTGTTCCCTGTCTTCAAGTCTCTTATCTCATGCCTTAAATCCCTTGATTTCAATCCTGGCTGATCATCAGAATCACCTGTGGATTTTCAAAAATGTAGGCACACTCTGAATTTACGGTACTGTAGGCAGGCCTGTATTTTCAAAATACTTGTACATGTGTTTCTGATAACTTTTAACTATCCAGCTTCTGGTGCCAGTGATCTGCATCCTGTTTGCTTATCTACCTGGGTTTTACTTCCTGCCTGGTTATTCTCTTCCTGCTTGTATAATGACCCCTCCTTTAGGTGTTTAATTTGATTTGTCTTAATCAGGATTTGGAGGCATAACTCTTTTAAGATCATTAAAAATTTGAAAATTGGAACCAGTTGATTGAGTTATAGAGAAACAGACCTCAGTTAAAAATCTCTGCCATATGCATAGCATCTATTCTGGTCAGTTGATACATACTTATCCACTCCATCATCCTTGTGTGCATTATCTTCTTATTTTTCATATCTTTATGCTATGTTCTATAATTGCTTCCAAAACACTCTGTGTCACCTGTGTGTTGATTGTAGACAGCAAGATGAAAAAATGTCTATTTTGAGCATGAATATATACTTGTTTTTGTAGCTTCCTGATTGTGAGATTAATTTGTGAAAAGTGATTTCAGTCTATTTGAATCATTTCTCTCTGATGTAGTAAACATGAAACTTCTTATTCAGATGATATCTTTCTTCTTACTAGTTTTAAAGATGGTTTGTGAAGTCATTAGTAGTACAGTTTAAGTGAAAAAGAAATTATATATATATATATATTTTTTTTACTGAATTTTGTGATCAGTATTCTCAACATTTTATCAATAAAAGAAATAGTGGGAATGTTAGATTCAGTGCCTGAGCTTTATGACTGGACGGAGGTTTCTAGTTGCAATGTTAAACTATGTTTGATCTCTCTGACACGATTTAAATATTTGGTGTGGAAGAGACCAAAGGTAACCAATTTGCTGGCATGACATGAATTAATTTTCTAGTTATTTGCTGGGCCAAGAGCATGACAGCCATTTGTAAGTGCAACACAAATGAAAGTGAGGGCCTTTTCATAGTTTGCTGACCTGAGGTCCCACGTTCCACTTAAGCACATCTATCGAACTTCCCGCAGGTTAGGAGGCTCAGTGCTATGTGCTTTTATGATTATTTTTTGCATTAATGGCATTTTTGGCTATCACTACTAATTACTCTAAACCCCTAAAGAAAATTTTAGAAATTATCCATTAGTATTTCTTATATATTTGAATTATTGGCACAAATAAATTCTGAGGCTGACATCTCTCTTTATGTCCTCCCTCTCCTTTTTTATTGCTTGTCATAAATGTCATGGTCATTTTTGTGTTCATATAAGGTCTATCACTGTCACCCCTGAGAGAATTTAGAGACCACTATAGAAAGACAGGTGGGAGAGAAAAAGAGGACGAAGCAAAGGAAAGAGAGCAGGTACACCAGAAGTCCAGCTTAAAAATGTAATGGGTCTTAAAGTGGGTACATGGCGCCTGCTATCTTCGGAACACTTTAAACCAAAGGATTTGCTTTTGCAGAATTTTAGAACTGAATGTCACCTTACAGATAATATAGTTCATAGGCTTCATTTTAAGAATAAGGAAAGAATAGAAAGGTTAAATGACATGATCGTGGTCACACAAATAGTGGTATTGTCTACTGACTGGCCACCATGCTGCTACTTATCTTTATTTTTAGGGTGAGCAAAGTAGGTCATTTGCCTCAGGGATTTGGTAGAAAGGCTAAAATCATCAGGTACCTCAATTTTGGCCAATGAATAGGCAATTTCCAAACTTTGTCTTTCTAATTTCCTGTATTTGACACAGTATTTGACTCCTCTTGAAATTTTCTTTGATTTTCTGTGGCTGCATGGTCCCTGTTCTTCTTTTAGTCTGAGCTTTAGTATTCACTTTCTTTAGGGGACCTTGTCATGTTTTCACTCCTTGACATGGAGCATCCAGAGGTCTGCCCTCAGCCCTCTGTTCTTTGCACTCTTCACATTCTTTTTGGACAATCGCAACCTTTCCTCAGTACTTATTATGAGCCCCATACCGTGCTAGATAATGGATACTGTCAGACACAGCCCCTGAACCATGGAGTGAGTGATCTTGTTCATTCTTGAGCTTCAGCTGCTGCCTGTGTTCCTGAAACGATAGCTGTGGTTATGCTCAATACCCTGGGCTGCACATGTATGTCAACTTACCTGTCCCATAGAAACCTCATGCCTGACATGCTGAACATAGACTTCATCATGCACATTTTCCTCCCACCTCTGTCTTCAACAACTTTTCTTCCTAAATTCCATATCTCAATGTCAAAGTCACTTAGTGACTCCATCAGAAAGTTGAAGGTCAGTTTTGGTTCTTATCTTTCTCTTGCCTTCCATGACTACTTCCTGGCTCCTCTACTTTTTCCTGGTTCCTTTACTGGTTATCATTTTTTTCTTTTTTTTTAAACCAGGGATTGAACTTAGGGGTGCTTAGCCACTGACTACACTCCCAGCCCTTTTAAAATATTTTATTTAGAGACAGGGTCTCACTAAGTTGCTTAGGGCCTTGCTAAGTTGCTGGGGCTGGCTTTGAAGTCTCAATCCTCCTGCCTCAGCCTCCTGAGCCGCTGGGCTCGTTATCATTCTTTATCTGTAGTTTTTCAGCAGGCTCCCAAGCAGAACTTTATTTTCTAGGCTTGTTTTCTTTTGTGTGGTTTTCCCAATATATTCACTGTGCACAGGGCTGCTAGAGTGATGATCTAGATGACAGCAGAAATCGAACTGTGTCAGTCTTGCTTTAAAACTCTGCTTCATTTCCTATATCCTTGGGCTGTAGGGAACAGCCTAGCTCCTGGCATGGCTCTCCACATTGTGCTCCCTGCCCTTCACATCCAACGCTTGCTGTGCTCTGAGAATGTCACTGCTGTTTCTTCAGTCAGAGTTCTTGCTTGTGCCTTTTCTCTGCCTGGTATATTACACCCCAGCTCAAGGCTTCCTGTTCTGTATCACTTGGAGAAACTTCTAAAAATTATGAAAAATTTCAAATATTCACAGGGGAAGGGGAAAGTCTTAAGAATTCCTGAATTCAATATTAAAATTTTGATACACTTTTATGTATTCCTGTCCCTTATCTTTTTTCTTTTGCTGAAGTGTTTTAAAGTAAGTTCAAGATACCATACAGTTTCACCCCTGTATCATTCATATTTTCATAGATAACAGTGTCACTTCAAACCTAATGATATTGGCAGTCATCCTTCCAGATCACTAATTCCATGTATAATGAAAATTGCCAAGTTGTTGCAAAGAAAGTCTTTTCAGTTAGATTTTTTGAATAATGTTACAAATAAGTACCACATATTAATTTTGGTTAAGTCTCTAATACCTCTAATTCTGTTTTAATCAAGAACATTTTCCCTCTCCTCTCTTACGAATGCCATTTACTTGTTGCAGAAACTAGGTCATTTGTCATGTAGAATGTTCCATAGTCTTGTTTGTCTTCCTATGGTGATATTTAACCTGTTTCTATACTAAATTTTCTAGAAATAGAACTTAGCTTTAGAGGTATGATTGGATATTCAGGTTCATCTGTCTCTCTATGTATCTATGTATCTATCATCATCATCATCATCATCATCATCATCATCATCTATGAGGATGTTGATATTGATCAGTGGATTCCACTGGTGACAGCCCAATTCCTTATCAGAGTCACAATTCGTCACTGTATATCTCGGTTTAATCCATTGCTAATAATTGCCCAAATCAATATTTCAGTAAAAGATTGCAAAATATCAATTGCATAATTCTATCATTTCTTCCATATTTCTTGGCTGAAACTTTTATTGTAAAGAAGAAGTTTCCCTTATCAACTAAGACTATTGGGTTATCCTGAAATACAAGTTGTATGGGAGAGGGAGGCAAAATGCTAGTTCTTCCATCTTGATTATTTGTCTACATTTTCATTCTTTAAGGCTCAGACCAGGAGATTCATCAGTAGGAAGCCATTGTTAATCCTACAGAACCAAACTGCTTTCTCCTGCATGGAAAGCTCTACTTACCTCTGTCATTAGTCCATGTTGTACTGAGAGCATATTTTAAAAAATTCATTTCACAGTAGATGATTTGGCCTAAGGCAATGTTACTAAAAGCATTTATAGAACATAAACTAACAGTATTTTGTTCAAAATCATTATTATATCTATTTTTCTCTCTGAGACAGTTTTGTAAATTTGAATGTCTCTTGGAACATTTTTGTCCATTTTCAGAATTTAAAAAATCATCTTTTCATTTTGATTTCTGTTCCACTGTCAGAGGTAATTACTTCATGGTTTTATAATAGTTAAAAATTGAAAATGATATAGTGGAATAATGCTTAAACATAATATCCCAAGCAGTGGAATATTATATAGATGATAAAAATAAGACTTGTGAAAACAGAACTATTTTCATGTAAAGATTTTTTGTTTTATTCTGAAGTGACAGAAGCATATTACAAAAATTATGCTACTGTTCTATCAATTTTTTATTTTTATTTGTTCTTTTTAGTTATACATGATATAGAACATATTTTGGCATATTATACACACATGGAGTGTAACTTACTCTAATTAGGATCCTATTCTTGTGGTTGTACATGATGCGGAGTTAACCTGGTCATGTATTCAAATATAAGACTAGGAAAGCTATGTCCAATTAATTCTACTGTCCTTCCTGTTCCCCTTCCCCTTTCCTTCCCTTCATTTCCCTTTGTCTAATCCAGTGGGCTTCTATTCTTCCCTTCCCCTACCCTCCCTTGTTGTAGGTTAGCATCCACATATCAGAGAGAACATTCAGCCTTTGGTTTTTGGGGATTGGCTTATTTCACTTAGCGTTTATGTTTTCTAGTTCTGTCCATTTACCAGCAAATGCCATAATTTCATTCTTTTTTATAGCTGAGTAATATTCTATTGTGTTCATCTACCACATTTTCTTCATCCATTCATCCGTTGTTGAAGGACACCTAGGTTGGTTCCATAGCTTGGCTATTGTGAATTGAGCTGCTATAAATATTGTTTTGAGTGCATCACTATAGTATGCTGATTTTAAGTCCTTTGGGTGTAGACCAAGGACAAGGATAACTGATCAAATGATGGTTCTAATCCAAGTTTTCTAAGGAATCTCCATCTTGCTTTCCATGATGGTAGCATCAATTTGTAGTCCCTCCAGCAATGTATGTGAGTACCTTCCTCCCTACATCCTCATCAACATTTATTGTTACTTGTATTCTTTATTATTGCCATTCTGACTGGAGTGAGATAGAATCTCAGTGTAGTTTTAATGCGCATTTCTCTAATTGCTAGAGATGTTGATGTTCCATCAATTTTTTTGGTTCATTAATTTTTTTGGTCACATATAGGGATGTTACAATACTATTATAATCATCTTACCATAAGGAAACGTTTTAAAGCCCATTTACAAGGCAAAAATAGTTGGAAATCAGATTATTCTCAAAAAAAAAAATCCATAAATCTCCCAATGTAGGGTGCTCACAACTAGGAAGAATGCTCAGGAGCACTGTCTGGGGAGCACTAGACCCCTCCTTCTATGATACTCTGGTACACAGTCCTCTGAGTGCATGTGACCAAAAGGAGAGAGCCAGTGAGATACTGTTCTTCTGCTTGCATGTAGAGGATCTGGAAGGACACATGTTGAGGTGGAACCATGTTTCCCTTTGTGGGCTGGGCTTGGGTGACCAGGGGGAAGACAGACTCTTCTATAGGAACAAATTATAAAGGGTTAAGGTTGCAATGAACTGCATGATTGTGTCTCCTCCAGATCCGCATGTTGAAGCCCTGGTCAGAGTGTGATGCAGTTAAGAGATGGGGTCTTTGTGAGGTAATTAGGACTCAACATTGGAGCCCTTACAACGGGATTAGTTTCCTCATAAGAAGAGTTCAGAGAGTCTGCTTTTTTTAATTTGAGGATAGTAGAAGTTGGCAGTCTGAAGCATAGAAAGAAGGTCCTCATCAGAAAATGACCATGTTGATGCCTTGATCTTGGATTAGCTTCTGGAACTGAGACAGAGTGTTTATTTATTTATTTTTGGTATTGGAGATTGAACTCGGGGGTACTCGACCACTGAGCCATATCCCCAGTCCTATTTTGTGTTTTATGTAGAGACAGGGTCTCACTGAGTTGCTTAGCGCCTCGCTGTTGCTAAGGCTGGCTTTGAACTCGTGATTGCTCTGTCTCAGCCTCCCTAAGTGCTGGGATTACAGGTGTGCGCCACTGCGCGGAGCTGAGACAGAGTGTTTATTGTTAAAGCCATTTGGTATATAGTTATTTGTTATAGCAGCCAGTGCTGATTAAGAAAACAGTCTAAAGAGTATCTTTAAGGCTAGATGTGGGGCATTGCCCTAATGAAATCATTATTGATGAATTATTATCTATGAAGAATTGTGGTCCTTATTAAGTTAAAAACACAACAGATACAGGACCATTGTAAATGCTGTCCTGAGGTGTATGCATTGTGCATTCTATTTAAACCTTGAATAAGCGTTGTTAAACTGAAGTTATGAATAGCTTCCTGAGCTTTATGGATTTTATGAAATTATGTGCAAAATTTTAGGTATGTCTATTTTTTTTTTGGTAGAAAGAAACCATAGTCTCATCAGATTCTTAAAGCTATTCAATACCCCAAAGAAGGCCCTTAGTTTTTGTATCCATAAATGGAATGAAACATATTTCTGTTCATATGGAATTTTTGAAACATCTGCCTGACCTGAAATTTGATTACTAGGTCAGCCTTTTGCACATAGTAAAATATGTTCTGATTTCTCATAACTTCCACTTATTGTGTGAAGCAGAGATATTTACAGTAAGAATACCATGCTAACAAACCCCAACTTTACACCCCTTTCTTTTGCATGTGAAATGTGACACACACTTAGGAAACAGATTTTATGTGTTTGTTGCTTGATTTAAATGACTTTAAGTAATACCCCAACATTTTTTTATTTTTACTAGTTCTAACTTTTCCAATGAATAGTGACTAGTTCTTTATTTTCTCATGTTAGGCATATTAATTACCTATAGAGTTTAAATAGAATAGGTAAGAAATATCCTTCACTGACTTAGGATCCAAGAGGTGGAAAGAGAGAAAATAGGAAATGCCTGGAAAGATAGTAGTGTGTGTTTGGAGGAGAAATTGCCCATTTCTTCTTGTCATTCTCCCTCCATGGATGGACACACACACCAGCCTTTGCACTTTGAGAGTGGTCAGATCTTAAGCGAGGCAAACATGATATATGCTATGGGATGGTGTTTTACTTAAAAATTGATGAACTCATGGTTCATATGGGTTTGAGGAGTTTTGTAATAATGATCTATAGAAAAGAAAATTTAAAAAGTTGCTTTTTGATCCACTTGGCTGGTTGTTTGCTTTTGATGTAGATGAACCTAGCTCTGTGAATAGTGTTTTGTTTTCATAGCACCTGTGTTTTCTGTGTGTGTTTACAAATTCTTATGGTTAGGTTTGTCTACTTTGCAGCTAAATATGGACATATTCAAAAGAAGTTCTGTTGTTTTTCTATTGTTCGAGAAGCCACACCTTTTTTTCTTATAGTTGATTTCTATCACATCTGTTCTCTCATATTGACTGTATTCCTCCAGTGAGCTTCTACTTCACTTCCCTGTTTGTTTCTTTGGCGTCTTTCTGTGTTCCAGATGTGACTTAAGGCTTTCTGCATTGTAAGCTTTCAGTGCAGGTTCGATGGAGCCCGATACTGATTATAGGCATTGATCTGACTTATCAGGTTGAGCCATTGTTTCTGAATCTTGAACACCAAGATCAACAACATGCAGGGCATGAGGAGTAGCCTGGACTTTTCCAGTTGGAGGCACAGCTTTACAGCATGGTCAGATCTTCAAACTGTTAGCCTAATGCCATGGGTAAATACCAACATCTTCCACAGAAATAGATTCTTATGCTTCTAGTCTCTCGTTATCTGTATTGCTTCCTCTCCATACACAATTTACAAACCCCAGATTGAGAGGTAGTACTTTAAATAGTGATGGTATTTTTTTCCCCCTCACCTGCACTTCATCTTATCTTAGATGCAGCATGAAAAAAATTAAAAAAGTGAGAGCAGCCAGGGTGGTTGGAAATAATGTAATTGCACTTTGTTTGGATTAGCTTGAGGCTCGGTGTGCAGGCTTTTTAATCCAGTCATCAAGCAGATATGAACTCAGGAGATCAGGTCTTATTTCAAAAAGAAAGAAAACAGGAGTTAAAGTTCACATCATTACCCATCAGGAGCAAAAAGAAGGAAAGAACAGGTTCTATTTACATGTTTATGTATACAACCTATTTATATAGTTATTTACTATTTTTGCATCAGTTTTGGAAACATGGTAGTATTTTGAAAATAATGTACACAGGGCTGGGGCTGTAGCTCAGTGGTAGAGCGCTTGCCTAGCATGCGTGAGGCACTGGGTTCGATCCTCAGCACTACATATAAATAATAAAGGAATAAAATAAAGATCCATTAACAACTAAAAAAATATTAAAAAAAAAGAAAATAATGTACACTTGCTTTAAATTTTAGGATTGTTAGGAAAGATTGGGGCATGCTTATATTTTTAATAGAACATTGTATGTTTTCCTTAGTTACATTTACATATTTTGTTGATAGCTACTTCCACTGTTTAAAAAAATATATGTTAATGAGGTATAGGTTTAAGTGAAAAGCCTTTGAGTGACTTGTGATTTAAAACATTTTTTTTCCAAAAGTTTATATTTATATTTTGAAGACATTAACTTTAAGATCTCAAAGTTTTCTCTGGGACTCATATTTAAAAGACTAACCTGTAAACATAAGCATAAGTAGAACTGTTCATATGACTTAGAGTCTCATTAATTCCTTTCAAAGACACAAGTATTGATATTATTAACTTGTACAGTAATGATTGGAATACTTCCACAAGGAAATCAGACAATGAAGTGGCCAAATTTATTCAACTAGTTATTAATTAAATTCTTAAGATGACTGATATGAAGCAAAACTACAAGAGAATAGCCCTAGAATTAAAGTAAAACAATTACTGTATATTCCTCTATAAGACACTTTGAATTTTTAATCTGAGAAACTCAAAATTTAGTCCAAAGTACTATTCCCTAGATTGTGATTTTTCTACAATGAATTTTATCAGCTTCATTGTAAAGTCCCTGGCAATATCCCCTCTTCCTTTTAACCTATTCATTTTTCAAAAATCATTTTGACATGATTTTAGATTTACAGCAGAGTTACTTTAATCCAACTCTGCCAATGTTAAAAACTTACATAATCAGAGTCCAGTGACCAAAACCAGGAAATTAACATTAATACTGTGCTGTTACTAAATAAAGACCTTATTCTAACTTTAGTAGTTTTACCACTATTATTTTTGTGATCCAAGACACAATCTGAAATCCTGTAATACATTTAGTCATATCTCCTTCTTCTCCTCCAGTATGTGACAATTTGCCAGTCTTTTCTTGTCTTTCATGACCTTGGCAACTTTGTAAATGCCGGTCAGTTATTTTGTACAATGTCTCTCAATTTGGGTTTGATTTCTCTTGATTAGATTGAGGATATGCATCTTTGGCCAGAATGCCACAGAGGTGATGTGATTTTCTCAGAACGTGTCCACACAATATCTTTTTACTGGTGATGTTAATCTTGATCAGTTGGGTAAAGGTGCTATCTGCTCATTGTTCCACTGTAAATTTACTATCTTCTACATTGAATTAACAAGTATCTTGGTGAAAATACTGTGAGACTCTGCAAGCATCTTGTTCTTCTTGAACTTTTCCCCACTGATTTTAGTACCCATTAGTGGATCTTGTTTGCAGCAATTATTATTTTAGTATTCTGATGACAATTTGCATTTCCTCCTTTGTATACTTATTTGGAAATTTGTTGTGAAGAAGAACTGTTCCTTCTTCCTTGTTTACTGATTGATACATCCCGTGATTGATTTTCATCATCCATAAATTTTATTAATTCCATCAGTGTGGATTCCTAAATATTTATTTTATAATTTATGATCTAATAATATATTATCTCAACACTGAAATTGTTTCAGTTTTGGCCACTGGGAACTCACCAGGTTGACTCCCATATCCTTCTCAGGTGACCCTGTCCTTTTTGTCTTATTTTCTGGCCTTATGAGATGTTCTAGGTTCCTCCCTCTGCCCTGCCCATCATGGAATCAGCCCCTTCTTCAAGGAACCCACTTGATTGCGGCTACATACCGTTGGAGATATGTAGAAACTAAGGTCTTGCCCCATGGGAGACTGGTATTTGGAAATCAAGATCTTGCCCCATCAACTTATGAAAAAGAACTATGATTTTAGAAAGAAATATTAAATCAATCAATCAGAGCATTTAGAGGTCTGTGGCTGCAGCTAGGAAGGTGGTTTCTGAGTATTACTTCTCAGGAGCCCATGGGAGATGGAGTGTTCTTTTCAGAATATAGAGAGACTGAAGACCTATCTTTCCTCAAAATAGCCTTGAAGCATTTGGAATTTAAACAATCTGGTTTTTTTTTTTGTCTTTTCCATTTACCATATTACTAATAATTATACTGAGCCAGTGAGGAAATGATTTGTTTTGCTCCCTCTTGAAAGCACAAAACAGGACAAAAGCAAAAGTGGAATATAACCTATCTATTAAAATGCAGACTTCTGTTGAAAGTTGTGTATATTCATATTTGGGGTGTGAGAAAATTGATCTCATTCCTTTACTGTCCCTGTCCTCCATGGTCCCTGTTGAAGTAGTAGTACACTAATGCGTTTTATCTGGCCCCTCTTGTCTCCCACAAGTTAGTGGGCATCTTGGTGGAAAATAATGCAGACTCAACAAGATCGCAACCTTAGTGCTAAAACTGCTCTTAATGAGGTGCTGTGTATGAATTAATTAAATTAGTTTGCCCCTCATGTGGCAAGCTCTGTTTAGTGTTTGTCTGGTTGCCTAATTTATGAGGATGAAATTATGGTACAGTCTCTGCCTTGCTTGTTTTCATCAAAGAGATGGGCTAATTTGTAATGAAACTTTATCAATCAGATCAGGCATGCAGTCGTCCACCCTCCAAGCTCTGACTAATGAACGTGGGCTGTTGGAGGCTTTCACAGGGCACATCCTGTTGCTGCTGAGGGGGAGGGTGTGCTATAGATTGATTATGAGACCAGTTGTTTCTTTTCTAGCAACTAGATAACCAAATTTTCTGCTTTCTGTTTCTTGGCATGTTTATGGCTTTATGTTTATCTTTCTTTTTTTATAGGAGGTATGAATTTAAAGTGGAAAGTGTATAAAAATTCTGGTTTATATTTGTTTGGGAGAAACCAAAGATTGTGTGTTTCACATTGGAACAGCGGTAGCTAAGAACTCTCAACAATGGGTGAAGGAATAATAGTACAACCGGCAGAGAAATGGAGAGTTTTGAAAGGCAATATTCTTCAATGTTGGGAAAGTAATGAAAGGTCAAAATAAAGCTCAATAGAAAAGCCATTATGAAAGGAAGGGGGGAGAGAATTTGGCTTTTATGTTGCTGTCAGGATTTAGGATTTGTTTTCTTTTTATTCTGACAAAACTCTTTTGGGGTGTGTTTTTTTCTCTTCAATTCAAACAGTTTATACAAGTGTTATTTTAAACTTCCTTGTGTTTACATCATCATGTCTTTTGAAAAGAAACTTTTTTTTTCTCCCTTCAATTTTATCTGGGTATTTTTAAGGACAGAGCCACTGTTTCCAAGACGCACACTCACACACATATGCATTCATGTGAATATCTGTATTCTTTCTGATTGAGAAATAGGGACAGGATGATTCAAGAACACTTTGTAAAGGACTTCGTTAAAAGTGAATGTTGTTTTCTATGTATATATGGGATTATGTTGAAAATTCATATTGCTTCTAGTCACTGATTCCTTTATACAACACATACCACAGAAAGATATCTTACAAATACAAATATGACATAAAGCTCCACATCAGGCAGTGAGTCAGTGGCAGAACTGGATTTAGGATTTCGAGTTCTGACTTCTGTCCTGTCATCAGGCCACTAATCTGCTTGATTTTCTCAAAGAATTGGAGGCCTGAGGAGAGAACATGCCAGAGACGTATTTCCAAAGAGCTGAGTCACACGGGGTGGTTTGATAGAATAAAATCTGTGTTTATTTTGCAAAGGGCTTTTGAACAGATATTAGAGAAAGAAATTTCATCATTATGTTCAACTTTATACTTCATAGCATTGTACTTTCTGTTCCAGGAGTTAACAGCACTAAGTTCATGGTTCTTCTCTTTCTGTTCTCTCCTGGGATTTTTCTATTGAAAAAACAAAAAGGCAGATCTTTTGTATTTTATCAGATGGACTTAGAATGTTATTAGTATCCTTTGCCTGGATTATTAAATTGCTCTGTAATCTGTCCAATGCTAGGCTTTGCCTCTGTCATTTCCCTGCTTCAAAACATTCTGTGGCTCCCCACTGCCCACAGAATTCTTCCTTGTGATACTGTTAACCCTCCATGATGTTAGCTCCATCTAGTCTTCCTACGCTGGGTGTGTACCATGCACACTGATCTATTATTCCATCTTGTTCTGAGTTTGTGTTGTCCAGGTTTCTCTCCTCTATGTATTTGCTCCTGCATTTCCTTTCCTTGTCGGGCCCATAGCATCCATCTCTGCTGATGGCTACGTTACTTTCAAAGTTTGTATTTCATGCTGTTGACTTGTGAAACTTGTCTTGCCCAGAAGATGCAAGAAATTCCTTTAATAAGCCAAAAAAATATTTATTTCACATCTATGTATCTTGAAGCATTCTGGGTGTGTTGGTGACAGTGATAGATAAAACACCAGAGCCCCAGTCTCAAGGGCTTTGCCATCTGGTTGAAGATGAAAGATCAGAAATAAACAAGTAAATAAAATCTAAAAATACTTAATTTCTGATGGTAATAACATGTTGTGAATACAGTAGGGGAACAAACTGTGATAGAACCATCTTGGAGTGAGGGGAGGGGGAAGTGACCCAGGTTAGATGGAATGAGTCAAGGTTGGTCTCTGGGAGAAAGTGCTCTTGGGCTGTAACTCAAATTCAAAGAAGGAAGCAGCATGGGAAGGAAGATCTGGGGAGAAAGGGAAGGTAAGCACAAAGGCTCTGTGACAGAGACATTTGGTGAGTTCAAGAATAAGAGGAAGGTCAAGTCTGCAGCCAGTGAACCAACAGAGGAGTAGTAGATGCCTTGAGAGAGGTGGGTATACCCCAGATGGTGGAGGGATTTGTGAACCAACATAAAATGTGTTGGTTTTAAGCTCTTGGTAGAGATTTAGGCAGAAACATGTAATGATTGGATTCTTCATAATCTATTTAATTTCTTCCATTCATTTGCATAGTCACTTTTAAGTGATGGATTATAAACTCTAGTTGGATAGGTCTAATGTATCAGTTGGCTTCATTCATAGATTGACAGTAGTCAGTAAATATGTGTCAGATTACTAAATGAATAAAGCAGTGGGGATTCTGAAAATTTATTATGATAGATATTTAGAATTAATATTTTATTCTGCTCTTTGCTGGTGGCTGTGCTCATGATCTTCAAGGACAAAATATGTTGAAAGAACAAGGGTCTAGGACCACATGGCCAGTGCAGCACAATGGTTAAGAGTGTGCATTTGGGGCTGGGGTTGTGGCTCAGTGGTAGAGCGCTTGCCTTGCATGAGTGAGGCACTGGGTTCGATTCTCAGCACCACGTAAAAATCAATAAATAAAATAAAGATATTGTGTCCATCTATAGCTAAAAAAAAGTATTAAAGAAAAAAAAAAGAGTGTGCATTTGGGAACCAGATTATCTGGTTTGGAATCCCAGCTTTGTCACTGACTTGTTTGATCTTTGAAAAATTAATCTCTCTTAGTCTTGTTTCTGATTGGTAAAATGGTGATACTAATATTATTTACCTTTTTAGTCTGTCATGGGTTTTAACTGAAATCACCCATGTAGAACACTGAGAATGATGCCTGGCATGTCAAACACCCAATAAATTCCCCCCAAACTACCACAAAGGCTTTCCACAGTGTTACTATTAGAAAGTTCTCATTGGAATTATTTTGGTCTAGGATACCAATTTTGACTTTCTTGATCACTCTACATGGAATTTTGGAATAATTCTGTTAATATTAAGGCAAAAAAGAAAAACTTAAGTTTATGAAAAATGGATATATTCAAGAAAAAAACTTCTGCTTTTTTAAAATTTTAAACTTATGGCAGCTAAGAAATAAATCTTCAAGAACTGATTTTTAGGTGAAGTACAGCCATTTGGTGAACACTGACAGTCTAAATCTCATTAATTTTCTTTCATAATCAATTCAACTGTAAAATTATATGTATGAGAAACCATAGCCTGGCTTGAGCCCTGATTGGAACACATCCTGTAACTTCTATTATTTTATGTTTTTAAGTTTACCCTGCGGCACCATTACAGCTCTATCCTCAGTGTCTTTGCTGAAGGACTGTTAGAGGTGAGATCATTTCCTAGCAGGACAGCTCAGTGTCATAACGTACCCCATGCTTAGTTGCACTGGTAGAAACCACAAATAGTGGGGAGATGAGCTTTTGTGCCTTGGGAAGAAGCCAGTAGAACTTGTACAATCATAAAGAGCAAGGTATAAAGTCATAAATTCAGTCTGTGTTCTTTAACCAAATTATATTGTAGAAGTTTGATTTCAGGCAGGCTCAGATTACATAAATGCATTCTTTGGATGCTGTTTTCTTTTATGATCATTAATACACTGAAATTTTGGATTGGAAAATATGGTATAAACTAATGGTGGAATTTAGAGAGGAGTCCTTTGAGGGTGTGGTTTATTGTTCCTTCTCCAACTCTTAAATAATTGTGAACACTTTAACCAGCCAAACAGAAAAATCCCTCAGGCTTTTCATACAGTTGTTTTGTTTCTTTCCTGCTACTCCCAGTAACATTACATAAGTTACCTGGAAATTGCGCAGCTTGGGTGCCCTGACTCAGACGAGTCAAAATACCTGGAATTCTTACTTCTTTAGACCTGAGAGTGGAGCCGGGTAATTTGGGGATGATAAGGAAGAATCTAGGGGGAGTGTTACAATTTTACATTTTAAATTTAAATTTACTAACAACATTTTAAAGTGAATGATGCTTTCTCTAATTGTTTTTTTGTTTGTTTTTTTCATGTAGTCAAAGCCAAAAAGGACAGAGGCAAACTGTCTCTCCAGGGATTTGTAGCCCGGTTTGACTTTTCAAAAAGTTTGAGTAAACTTTAAGTAACCTCTTGATGTTCTGGCATTACTCTTTTTTGTAGGCATTTTTGCTTGTGTAGGAGTTGCTTGTAAATGAGCAGAAGTTGTAGTTATTAAAGTTCTGGAATCTACCCCCCAACAACCCTCTGGTTCAAGGAATATGGAGACTACTGTTCTTCAACTGGTTATAAGATTAAACTATTTCAGATTCAGTGATTCTTAAATAGTTTGGCTCATTGTGGCATGTTGAAAGGAATTTATGTCATCGAATAAAGAAGTTACAGAATCACTTCATATTTATTCTCAATGTAGTTTGAGTATCTATAGTGATTTATAACACTTAGAAATTACCCCGAATCAAAAATCCCAACCTTGTCTCTGTCTTTAGTAGGGAAGGACTCTTGGAATTTAGCTGTAGATGGAGGTCTGCTTTCCTTGCCCTACAACTTCCTCCCCCACCACTATTGTTCTTTCACTTTTTATTCTCAAATACATACTTTCTTTGGTTTCATTTGTTAATAAGTAGTTATTCATACATGGTTCAGTTTTCAGTGTTGGTGTGTCAGGAGATACACTTTACCACTTAAAACCTCTTTAATCAAACCCAACAACCTACACTGGAATTGGTTCATATCTTTTTTTAATATTTTTTTTAGTTGTAGATAGATGCAATATCTTTATTTTGTTTATTTATTTTTTATATGATGCTGAGGATCGAACCCAGTGACTCATACATGTGAGGCAAGTGCTCTATCACTGAGTCCCAGCCCCAGCCCCTGGTTCATATCTTTTTGATGTTGTTTTGGAAACTGATCTGAAAGTAACTGGTGTGCTTGAGTGGTCACCTCAACCTAATAGAAATCAGCATCCGGATTTGTTATTGGTTGATATTCTTTAATGAAACCTTGTTAAATTCTCTGAAATCAAGAGTTCTGAGGACCATTTGTGAATTATCTTTTCTGAATAAGTTTTTTCATGACTTTATCTACCTTTTGGGCTCATTTATAGTTCTAAGTGCAGGAAGGAAAAAAGAACAAGAACTAGAGTGTTTCCAAATTTCTCTTCAAGTCCTTTGATTCCACACTACTTCATATTGGTTTTCTTTGACTGGACTGTTCCCACTGTGCTGGGGGCATGTCTTGCATTTGCCCACAGCAGACAATCAGTAGAAAGTCAAAGAATGACTAAGTCTCTCTGCTGCTTCATTACTTATAGCTGAATGAAGTAAGAACTAAATTTCATCATTTCTTGGAGAAATACCAGGTAATAGGTAGGAGTCCTAAATTTGACAGTAGTTTGTTGGTAATAAGGTGCACTTCAACTCATCTGTTAACTTTATAGCAGAAGTGGCTCTAGATGGTAGGTTAGCAACAAATACTCCAAGTTGCCATGCTATTATGATATTAGAGAATAAAATGATTTTTAAAGGCAAAAATATGATTCAATAATAAATTCCAACACTAGTAGAACTTCAATCTTATGTATTTGGAGTTAAATATGTTGAATTCTGCAAATAATTCATTCTGTATTTTTTTTTGGTATTTGTTATTACACTGCTAGAAAAAGAATGGTGATTATTTTAGCTGTCATCCCTTTTCATTTTATTTAGTAGTTTTATAGAAAATTGTGACCCAACAGAAATGCCTCACCAGAGACTTCTCTTGTACTTAAGATGCTATACATTGCACTGTAAGACTCTGCAGTTGAAGATACTACCTCGTGTTTTTTCCTGGAAGTTCACTATCTCCAGGTAAGAGTTAAGGTGGAAGACAAAGTTAGAAGACTGAGATCCTAATTCACAGTCAGTTACTTCTTTAAGGTGTGACTTCAGATGTTTCCAGAGGTTTTCCCATATCTTTGTTTCTCCCATAAACTAGGATAATAGTCACCTGTGCTATCTGTTTCATACTGTTGTTGTGAGGATGAAATGAGGTAATAAATGTGAAGCACTTTGAAATTTTCAAAGGTATTATTATCTGCTGTCCTTTGTGTTGGATGGTCTGAATTAGAAAGCTCTCAGTTTCTTGCCTTGGCAACCAATCTTCAGGGAGCAGTAAACCCATCAGGCCTCGTGATTATCTTGCCTTTTATACTTTATAGGTTCAACAGGAGCTATTTATATTTTCTTATATCCCTGCCTAGTTCTACTTGCTGGGGGTTGGGTGGGTTGTGGAGGTATTTCTGTATGTGGTGACTCTACGTATGTTCTGTGCATTAGTGGCATTCACTTAGATATTTTTTTCTCTTTTTTAAAGTCTGAAAATCCTGACATGATTTCCACCATGGGTAGGGAATCTCAATCAATATCATTATTTCTGATGAGTTGTATACTTTGCAAGTCTTTCATATCACCTAGTACATTCTATAAATCAGGAAGTTATTAATTGATACAAGTACTTCTGCTTTTAAAAAGGATTTCATCATTATTGACACTGACTTTTAAAAAAGAAAATTTCTTTTTAAAGCATTTTAGAGTTACAGAAGAGTTACAGTACAAAAAGTTCCCACATATCCCTTATCTAGTTTCTTCTATTATGGTGTCTTTTAGTAGTATGATTCATCACTTACATCATGATTAATGGACTGGTGCTAATACATTAATGTTAGCTAAATTCTATACTTCATTCTGATTTTCTTTAGAATCCTTTATTTTTCTGTGCCAGGATTCCATATTACATTTAATATTATGTCTCTCAGACTTCTGTTGACTAACAGTTTTTCAGACTTTCCTTGTTTTTGGTGATCTTGACAGTGTTGAGTACTGGAGACATTGACTTTTAACCAGATTTCAAGTTTACTCAGTGGAAGAAAATGATCAGAGGGGGCTGAGACTGTGTCTTAGTGGTAGAATGCTTATCTCACATATGTGAGGCAATCCTGACTGAACTGAGTTCAATCCTCAGCACTACATAAAAATAAATGAAATAAATGTACTGTGTCCATCTACAACTATTTTCTTTAAAAATAAAGAAAATGATCAGAGACTTACTGTCCTACTCACAAAGTAACCCCTATAGTATGAAAAATGTATCATTTATTGAGTGTTTAGCAAACCTCACAATATCCTAGCCTTTTGGCAAACCAGTTGATAAAGATGATAAAGGGACTGAATACTGGAAAAAGTTATTTTATATTATCAAATGTGCTCATGACAATTAAAAAGACTTCATTTAGTGAAGATCAAAGAGTAAAGAAGTCATCAGAAGACTAGGATGCTGCTTTTCATGTATATTTGAATTTTCTTATTTAACTATTCTTTCTTCAGAATCTTTTAATACACCCATTAAATTCCAACCTCTTAAACCTGACACGTGAGACCTTGTCTATAGCAATAAATCTAAACTATTTGGCAGCCCATTCTTTCATAAAAGGCCAATTTTCATCGTAAGTATCAAGAACAAATACCTAAGTATCACTTGTAGACTCTGAGAAGTGATTCAGGTATGGTGACATTAGCATCACTTGCCAATGATAAGATGGCCTGAAGTGTTTATTATAATCCTGAGCCTCTATTTCTATTAATACTTGATAGGATTGAGCCATTGACTTTTCAAAGCAACTTACTGAAGTTTATGAAATGATTACTTTTCATCATTTCATGATCATTATTGGTCTCATACCTTATGGCCTAGAACCTTCCCCTTCCTTACTTACAATGGTCTAGTTTTATTAAAGTTCCCAAGATAGATGTATTGTAGTATGATATTTGTGTTAATTCAGTCAAAATATTTCCTTTGGGGGAATGTAGTTGTTGTCTTTGCCTCAAACCAAAGGTGACTGGGCCATTTCGGGAATTTTTTTCTTTTTTTGGTAACATTTTTTTGATTGAACCTAGGGCACTTACCCAGTGAACTACTTCTCCAGTCCTTTTTGTTTGTTTGTTTTGTTTTGTTTTTAGAGAGAGTCTCGCTAATTTGCTGAGGCTTACTTTGAACTTATGATCCTCCTGCCTCAGCCTCCTGAGTGCTGGGATTACAGGAATGTACCACCACCGCTCCCAGCCTTTTCTGGCCCTTTTAAAGCAGAGGAATGAAGTGGTCAGTAAGAGGCATTTCCTATACAGCCTGACTTTGAGATAGCAGAATCGGCCTCTACTGGGAGCGTTGAGCTGGCGCTGGTCTACGAGGACTTGGAATTATGAAACCCTTTTAGCCAGTCTGACTGTATAAGGCTCACGGGCAAATATGAAGAGGAGACAAATGGCAGTGTTCCCTCCTTCTTTTGATTTGTTTGAGTGAGGTTACCAACCTTAAGGATTTCATTAAGCCCCCAAATTGGGGGAGCATGTGTGTGTGCTCGTAGTTCTCGCTTTAACCAAAGCTGTTTATACTTCATTGCCTCAAAGCAATAAAATGGAGTGAAAATCTTGGGTTTCTAATTCGGCAAATGTATTTAGAACATGTGGTGACTTGCAGGCTCATAGTTTACCTTTAAAAAAAAATATGCTGCTAGGAGTGTGCAACAGCAAATCCCTACAAGAGCAAAAGGCAAAGCATTATTTTTTGCCATGAGGAAAAACAGCCCAAGAAACGTAGACTGAGTCCTACTTTGTACATATTTTGAGAGGAGCTTTAATTGCAATGGGCTGCCTTGATTTGAAATGTGAGCCCAATATTATCAGAACTACTTATACCCATTCTTTTTCCTCTTCATCAGCCCTTTATCTCCTTATTCGCCTTTATGTTTTCCTGTATTAGTCCATCAAATATGCTTTAGTTACTTCAGAGAACTTTCATGCATCTTTACTTTTAAAAGCCTGATTCCAATATAATTTCTAACATTCAAAACCCATAATTTATCATTTTGCATTGCTTGAGAATTTTCTTTTAACCAAACACACTAGTGTGTGACTCTACTGAACATTTTGGTGATGGGTGTGGAAGGCATGTTCAGGACTATCATGATTAGTATAATAGAGGAGGCTAAAATACCCTGGCAAAATCTGTCCTAAGAGGAGTGGGCTCTTGGGCCTTTCCCAGAAAGCATGTTGTAGGTACTGCCACAAGCAGGCAGAATTTCCATGTAAGGGCCCAAGTCAAGTCAGAGTTACAGATCAGTTGCCTTGGGTTTTACCACAAATGTAAATCACAGAACCCACCATACAGAGTCATCTGTAATTTCCCCATTAACTAGTTCCTTCACTTTAAGTGCACACAAGCCAGAGTGAATGGCTACCACCCAGGCAGCCACTCTGGCATGGAGAGAGAAAGAAAAGAAGAGAGATGTTGGGGGTGGGTTGGTTGGTTGGTGGGTCTATCTTGGTTGGCTTTGGGATGAAAGGAATAGGGTTAAGCCTATCTTACCTCTTATTTTGAATGTGGCAGCTCTTTTGGTATTTTGTTATTTTTAAAATCTGTTTTGAAGAGGTGGGTATCATTTTTAGCCATGCGCTTTAGAAACTTGGTACTAATGTTTAAGTTAAAATAGGAATCAAGGAATCATACTTCCAGTAACAGTTACCAAATGAGCAATAGACAATAAAAAGGAAATGAGAGAGTTTCTCCATGCCCACTTTGGATATTTATATGGATTTCGGAGTTCTTCATGCGCCTCCAACCCACCCACACAACACCATTAAAAAAATATGGTGTGTATCAAATACAGCCTGAATTTCCATGAAAGCATTCCAAGAGAAACTATGAGCTTCCCCTGTAACCAATTTTTCCTGAATTTTCCTGTGTAAGTGGAAAAAAATAGCTGTTTGGGTTTCAGCCACACTTGGGCACACTGGCTTCATACCTGTTTCAAAATGTTTTTGCATAGTACTCCTTCATCTTAAATGCTTTAAAAAAAAAAAAAAAAGGCAACAGGCTAACTTACTTAATAGTATGTAGAAGGAAAACAGTGTTAAAAATACTGCAAAATTAATTTGTCTCCTCTCCCTTAGAATGTTCAATGCCCATCTTGGGAACAATTTTGGGAAATTAAAAGGCAAAATTCCAAGAAAATAATTCTTCTTTAATGAAGAACTTCATACAAGCTCAAACTAAATCTGAATTTATTTTAGGTGCTATGGGCCTTTTTCTTGCTTTTCATATTGATAAGAGTATATAATTCAAAGAAAGCCAAGTAAATAAATAAATAATGATGTCTTGTCTATTCATTACAGAGGCCAAATGGGGCCAGACAACAGGCTGAATGTGCTGAAGTTCCCCTGAACTTCAGGAAGACTTGTGAACCCAAGAGAGGTTCCATGTTAGAGCATCCGTGTTAATTTTGCCTATTGTTTCTGGGGGCAGTACTGAATGAACTTGCAACTAGGTGTCTTTTTATCACATTAGAAGTTAGAGAATGTTTTCTGTGGGTTATTTTTCTTAGACAGAAATCCCAGAGTGTAGTTAGTAAAGCTTCAGGGGGAAAAGATCAGCCTCAGCAGATGTAGACAAGAAAGTGAGAACCCTGCATACTACCAGAGTTCCCTTTTTTCTGAAAAAAGGTGTGCTTGCCCCCTTCCTAGGGAATATGGCCATCTTGTCACCTGAAAAAGATAAATGTTAACTGCGTAGATATATCTTAAGATGACAACTTTTCACCACTTGACAATTGTAGATTTCACTGAGTAATCCAGAGACAAGAATTCCTACTCGCTCCCAGCTATTTGAAAACATGACTTTTTTGGCAGGGTGGGGGCGGGGTTGGTGAAGTAGCCAGCAACTCCTTCAACGACAGTTTACTCAGTTGTAAACCTTACCTCCTTTTGTTTGTATTGTTTTTTCTTTAGTGCCCTTAATCTGAAGGTGGTAGGTATGTTCCAGTGAGGTCTTGGTCTTTTGCCAGGAATGGTCCTGGGTGACTGAACAGCCTCCTGCCAGCTTCCTTGGACCCAGGGAAATGGAAACAGCTCCCCCTCCCCATCAAACAGATGTTTACCACGTGCCTCTTGCTCTCACACAAGCTCCTTCTCACTTGGCAGAGGTGGAATTGGAAACTTGCCCTTCCCCAGTCTAATATTCAACTTTGATACCTGACTCTGAGGGTTGAACAAGTACACTGAGGTCTACAAGAAGGAGATGATTCGGGTTTCTCCACCAGAATAATATAGGAAAAGGGAGTTGAGGTTGCTGAAAATCAGAGTGCAAACATCACTACACTCCTCTAAGAGATTTGGACATTTGTGTTGGCATAAAAAGGTCACTTGAGGCCTGAGGGGTTTCACATTGTTCCTTTAAGTTAGACCTTCAATGCAAACTATTTTCAACACTTGCCATGAAGAACAAATGACCTTTAGTTACTTGCCCAGAAGACAAATGGTACATTAACACAATAAATATAGTTTGCTGGAACCTCAAGCCTTCCTGGCTTTAACTTGCTGCTAGAATATTTTTATAAAAGAAAATCCCTGAAATCCCTAATACATTAAAATTAACGTGGTACTGTATTTTTTGGGTTTATGTATATCTTATGATAATGTTGCTTAATGTAAATCACCTTATAGCACCTCCATATTTTAGAACATGTTTAGAATAATCTGGAATTGATTATTTAGAGTAGATAGACTTCTTAAAAGAGGTCTGAGTAAGAATAGGCTTGGGATTACAGTTGAATTTTAAGATATTGACAGTTCTTACAGCAAATAGATGGTAAGATATTAAATATCTTCAAAATTAAATGCAGAAATTCTAGTCAGATCTAACTGCAGACTCAGTGATATTATAGATCTTTTTGGAACATGTTCATCAGACATGCATTGTATCTTGGAACTTGACAATTTGTTGTAACGAATAAATAATATAACCCGGCCTGTAGTATATATAAGGAGCTGAGGAATTCTTTTAACCTTAAGAAAAAGCAAACCTTTTAAGTCACGCTTGAATAGATCCCTGACGAATCATTCCATTATCTGCATTATTTTCTCTTTTTAAAGTCCACATCTTTTGACAGTTTAACAAACTAAAAACTAAATATTTTAGTTTTGTTTTAGGGAAATAAGACTCATTTAGTTTTCCTCTACTGTGTTTTAATTGGAAGATAAAGATGCCCCCAATCCTGCTAAGGAAGAAGGATGAGAGCTGAGCTCTTATCTTCTGTTCCCTGGATAGGGAACGTACTGAATCCTAATGTCTCCCTGACTCTAAAACTCCATTAAAAGTTTTCATCTTTGAAAAAGAAAGGACACTGGCTACTGTGCACCTGGCAGGAGAGGCACTTATTCATCTCCTGGCAGTTGCTTCTTAGTAGAAGTCATGATGGTGACAGCTGATTGGAATGGGATCCAGAATTAAGTATGTGCTATCTTTCCTTGAGAGAAGATCTCCAGAAGTTGAATGTCAGAGGTAATTTTGTTGCTCTGGAATAACTCCTTGTCTTAAATGGAACATTAAGGAGGATTTTAACTTGCGTATTTTTTAAATGAGGAAATGGGCTATGTAAAATATTCAAAGAATTATTAGGGAAACATTTAATCTTCCTCTTGCAAATCTAGCTTCCTTGTATGCCTGACTTGTGGAACTTTAATGAATATTCATAGAATATTCTGTGTTGAGCAGATCATACACACACACACACACACACACAGATAAAATAGATTGCTTATAGTATTTACTTACTGATTTTTATAAAAGAAATATGGACGATATTTAGTTATTTAGAGAATGTAGGTTAGGTTTTGAAAAGTTAATATTTATAAAGATACTTTCCAAATTTTTAAAATTTAAATTTCATTTTTATAGTAATGAAATAGACATAAATATTTTTGTTCTAATTCTAAAATGGAATCCTAAAATGTTCTCAAGAAATCGTTCATGGGCTTTCTTACTGGTGGGATATAGGTATGGTCAGTGATGAGCTTTGACCAACTTTTGTGTTTTAAATGGAGTCTGATGTCAGAAGTTAATATTTTTTTCTGGGTGGCATACAGGCAATTACATCCAGTTTTCATATATTTCCATTTAGATGCTAAAAAATCCCAGAAGAGCTTTTGTCATACTTACCCTTTCTATTTCTTCTTTCTTTCTCTATTAACAATAACAACAAAGACAAGGTTGAGAATAAAGATATAGTATATGAAGATATCAGCAAGATGTTTGTTGATGATTTGATAAATGATGTTCATAACTATTATAACATCTCAGAATGCTGGTATACATGAGTAGTTAGAATAGTGAGGACCTCCATTGTCTTGCCAGAAGGCTGTGTCCCTGATTGTGTTATCACTCCTAGATTAGCACCTTGCTGGTACATGATCAAATTTAAAGAGCCTATCAGACTGGTATAAATTAGTAATATGTCTGTTGGAACATTGGGTGCAAATTCATCACAGCAGGATGGAATGATATGTCATTGCTATTTGGATCAATATAAAGTCTCTACAACACAAAAATAGCAAAGTGATTTCTTCCAGTTTTAAGCCTAATGGTTTTGGAGGACTCAGCCTGGGCTAGCTTTGTCATATTATTAACATTGTTTGGGTTGCTCTCAGACTAAGCAGTGATGTTGGATCACTTTAGCAGAAATTAAACAACTAGAAAAGGAGCAGCAATACCCACATGGCACTGAAATTGCTCTGTTACATACTAAATGTCTTAATTTTAACTATTGTTAAGTCACATCTTACAAAGATTACAGAGAATGGCAACCAGAACACTGAGGGGACTTGAAGACTTAGGAAAAGAGAGGCTCAGGGTACCAGGTGGCTCCCAAATGCAAAAGACCTACAGACATAAGTTTTCTGAGATTTCTTTCTTTTATGTTTATAATAGGGAGTTAGGTGGGCATAAAGAAATGATCATCAGATTGGAGTAGGCTTTCATTGGGAATGATGGACCTCCTGGACACATTCCTCTGGCACTGAATAAATCACACTTATTGGGATGTTCGAGAAGAAAGTCACACATCTGATTATGGTGGGACCAGGTTACTTCTAAGTCTTGTTTAAGTTCCGAGATTCTTGAGTTTTGCTTTATCTATTGGAAGGCATATGGGTTGGCAGCTATTCTATATGTTATAATGTATCTCAAAACGTAGTTATAAAAATTGAAAAGGCCTGCAAGAAAAAATATTGTGAGCAGGTGTGTAGTGGATGTGTATGAGACATAGTGGATTACTTATAAAAGTATTAGAATAACAGTGGCCTGAAAGGCTTGCACGTGTTTGACAAGTGGGGAAAGGAAGACAAGCATTTCAGGGTTGAAGGGAGGAATGAGAAAAACATTTTTAATCTTATTGTACAAAGAGGCCTTAGTCTGGGAAAGCATAAAATAGTAATACTTACCAATTATTGATGTGTGTTATATAATGGATTATGTTTTTCCTAAGGCTTTTTAGATACAATATTACTAGTTATTATAAGAAACGGGAAGCGTACTTGCATTGATACACATTTGACAGATTAAAAAAAGAAGCTAAGTTCAGAATGCTTGCCACATAGAAAACCCATGGCAGAGACACAGAAGTGAAGTCTTTCTGGTCCGGTTTCTTTGAACTGTACCACCATAACATCTTGCTAACAATTTGTCTGGACAATTTCATGCTTTTAATGCCAATTCTGAGCTACTCATATTTGAATTGGAGCTACTGGTAAAGTTATTTTTAATAGCCTTCAAGATTGGAGTTTTGATTATGAGGGGTACAAAAATCTTGGAATTGTTCATATAATTTGAAGCCAAGAACCACCCAAATGTTATTTTAATTATCTGGCCTATGTTCTCATTATTATTTGTTGGGATGTGGCATTCACATTTTTCTGTCTTCATTCTGCTGTGATATATTATTAGTGTTCTGTTGAATAACTTGTGTTTACCTCCTTCTACTGTTTCACTTGAACCTGTGTCAAATTTTTTGTGCAGGCCATTTCCCCAATACCTAAGTGCTCTTATTCCTTCCTCCATTTGTCAGAATCTTGTGAATCTTCCCTTTTATTACAGTTCCTGAACCTCTTTCAGGATCTTTCTATCCCTCAAAGTTTCTCATCTCCCAGAATAGAAAAAAAATTTATTATGCGTTTTAAAAATAACATTCAGTAGAGGCCCTTACATTATTTTTTATCATTTGAGTTTGTTTTATTTCTACTTCCAGAGTTAAACTGTCTGGATTCAGTGTTATGCAGAGTAGTGGATTGAGAAGAATGCGAGTTAATTAAGTCTATAATAATTCAGTGGGAAAGGTCCTGAAAGTTCACTGGAAAATAATTTGGAAATCTTTTTGACACAATGATTTTCTAAAGAAAAACAAGGACTGTTTGTTATGATGCATGTACAAGGTTAATTCCCACTGGGAAAATGTAGTTCAGTTTCTTTAAGAGAATTGTTTTATCAGAAGGCATTCAGCAGGAGTAGGAACTCCCAGCACAGACGGACACCGTGGATCCTCCGTAGTCTAAAGGTCTAAAGGCACTCAGCTGTGATTTATTTTTTCCTAGAAGAAAGAAGCAACAAATGTAGTGTTCCTAATTAATATGATTTAAAACATTGTCAGCTAGCCAAAACCAAGGTGATTCAAGATTATCTCCAATAAGGCATTTTACTTCTCTATCTCAGTTTTAATTCAAGAAAATATGGTCCTTGCCCTCAAGAAGTTTATAATCTTTTGAATTGAAATGAAGAGGAGGGAGAAACTAGTAAAATGCTACCTTCCTAGTGAGCCAAATGGAAACAATCAGAGACATGCAACAAAAAAGATTAATGAGTTGAAGGGATTGACTTATGAGAAAAGATTAGAAGAACTAAATATACATGGCTAGGCTAAATGAGTCTTATGGTAGGAGACATGATAAATAGCCAAATTTACTCCTTTGTAAGGCTTTTGAGAACAAGGACCATCCATAGAGACAAAATTATGTTTATCAATAATATAAACTTTGCAAATTTCTTGCAGGACTTTCAAGTCAGCAGCATATACAACCTTGAAATGCAGTGGACAATGCAAATACAATTCATCTCTGCCTTTGTGGCATAATCTATATTCAATTCAGCACATGTTCCTTTCTTCGAAAGTCAATTATTTTAAAAAAGACTTTAAGACAAGTACTTTGAGGACTTCAGGAATTGTTTGGAGACAGAACTAATGATGAAAATGCAAAAGATTTATTATAAAATGAGTCTGTGTGTGCAGTTTATGATAGGAAGAATGCTTAGGAAAACTAACTGATATCCAATTTAGGGTCAATGGCACTAAATCATTGTCACCTGGTAGCTGAATGTTTAGTGGCTCATGTGAACAAATAGTTTATGTGGGTGTTGACACCATAAGCCTACCACCAAGAAAGGTAAAATCACCTATGTAGGCAAGTAACGTGCTTCTGCTTCCTTAAGACAAAGGGATCCCTTCTGTCTTTGCAAACTGGAAAGACGGTAGAGTACCGGAGGACTGCTTCAGTCCTCATTAAGAAGACCGTTCTCATGATTAGCATCTTATCTGGAGGAAAACTTGCAGCACACTTAAATAACTGAATTAAAGTGCCAAAGGTTGGGGATACCCAAAACAAGGTTTAGTTTCTGTAGTGAGTGATTCAGAAAAGCCTATTAGAACTTTCACTGAAAGAGAAATTTGCTGTAGAGCTAAAGGTAACTTGGCTGGTGTCTTTACTTTCCAGAAAAAGTTTGCATGTTATTTTTTGGTTTTGGTAAAAGAAAACGAAACATCTTCAACAGATAGTTATATTACTGAAGACTAGAAAAGCCTAATGCTTTTTAAAGGACACTTGGAGGATCTATTTAAAATATCTCTCATTGCCCAACAAAATGATGAAGTAAGTGTTGTTGTAATGGGATCTGAGTCCTCCCAAATTGTTTTGACTCTGTATTTTCACTGTGGTTTTCTGTTTTTTTTTTTTCTTCACTTTAGCTGTTACACTGAGGTAGTGATGGAGAGAAAATATATTTTTATGTAAATATTTATACTTACATGTATATTTATGTACACATGCCTGGGAATGGACATATTGATTTGATTTTCCATTAAAGAACAAATATAAAAGTAAGAAGAACAAATATAATGTATGAATGAACTCTAGAACAATTTTTTATTCATAATACTCTTCCTTTAAAATTTCCAGTTAGCATGAATGTTTCAGTAATCCACACTTATGTGGTCTTCTCTGCTCTGGGTGGTCTTTTAAAGACTCATTTTACACAATTACAAGTAGTATCATAACATCAAATGAATGAAAAGTTATTATGAAGTACAAAACTTCTACTGTACTATCTTCTTTATGGATATGCTTGTTTCATAAATATATGGTTTGTGGAAGGCATGGCAGTTTGAAATAGAATTTCAATGAAAAGGTGTGAATGGTTTTATTAGCAGCTCTGGCTTTGTCTTCATACTGGTGTGTATGGGCACGTGGAATAGTAATAGTGGGGAGAATGTCATTTCTGGTAATGCTGAGCATCAGAATTTCAAAGACTAAAAAATCTATGAGTAAAATTGTTCTTAATATGTTATCATTGCTGAATGAAAGCTGTCCTGATTTCCCCATTCTTTGCTCTGGGGAGTTATACTTATCTTTCATTCTGTGTCAGGAGAAACTGTCATTTAAGGGCAATTTCTGTTCCTATGCTGGCATATTTCTCTTGTTTATGTTCTTTCTTTTCCCATATGGGAATCTTTTTCAGGGTGTGCGTGTACAGTTTATCCATGCATAAATGATGCACTAGCTCCCGCTTCCTGTGGGTAGGGGCTGTGTAGGATGGACTGATGGGAGGGACAAAGTCCCTGTAATGTCTGAAGTTAAAGATAATTCTTCTATTCGTGTATTTTGTTTTTCTACTTACAATCTTTCATCCTATGTGACTTTTTGACTGTATTTGCTACTATGATTGTGAATAATCAGGTCTGTCAAAGGATTTTTTTTTTCAGTGCTGGGGATTGAATCCAGGACCTTGCACATGCTAGGCAAGGGCTCTACCGCTGAGCCACATCCCAGCCCTGTCAAAGGATATTTGAAGAATTCATTTTAAAATATTTCAGAACTGAGTTGAATATCAGTCCTGTTCTAGCTGATAATCTATACTGTACTGAGATCCTTGAGGGTAGAAGCAAGCCCAGGATAGAGGAAGCAGCTGGCATCATGGTTCAGTATTCAGGCTCTAGGGCCAGACCTCCTCTGCCTACATTCCTCTTGTGGATTCTTTCAGGTAGGGGAACTGGGGCATGTTAGTTGCATCTTTATAGCTCATTTACCCTTTTCTAAAAATAGGAATTATGTAGCTTTCCAAATTAAATGAGTTAATACTAGCTGAGTTCTTAGAATTCTGCCTATACATACTAGTTGTCCAATAAACACTGGCTATTATGATTTTTAAATGAAATTTCCAGCACCAAGAGCAGACTTCATCATGTATCAAGTAATCCAACACTAAGTAAATATATACAAAGTTGAATACATACTTGGGTATCCCTTTAATATTTCTCACTGTAAAATTTTATAGCACTTTCTCACTTAATGTATCCTTATGGAAACCATACTATGTGCAAGTATTTTCTTAAGTACTTCAGAGTTAGAGATGCACAACCCATACTATTTAAGAAGTGTATGGTCTTGAGTGAGTTGTTTAACCTCTCTTTTGCTAATTTTTCCCTACAAAGAGTAATGAGCCTGCACATAGAGATCCATGTAGGTAGAGTGCCCAGCTAGTGCTGTGCTGTAGTAAGCACTTCAGAGGTTTTAGCTGATTTTCTAGTTTGGGAGGTAAACCATGTATAAAAGAAATATATAGGGTGGGAAAATGATACAATAAGAGATGACAGTGTTAGTTTTACTTATTTCTAAATGGGCAGGTGTTGGAGATGGAGAGGAGTGGTCAGGGAAAGTTATGAGGAGTTGGCATCTAATTTGTGTGAAGAATGAATGGAATTCAGACCTGTAAAGATGAAGAGCAGTGGCATTTCAGGCAGAGGGAACAACATGACTGAAGACTCTGAGTTAAGACAGCAGGATGCCTAATGGGACTAGTGAGAAGTTCTGCTTAGGTTACAGGGGTATCTATTCATACTGTCATTAGGGACAGTAATGAGAAATATAGCTGTAAAGATAGATTGAAACCAGATAACGAGGATCTTTGAATAAGTTGGATGTTATTTGTCAGGCGTTTGAAAGATTAAGATTTTGAGTACCAGAATTACATGATTGGAACTTTCCTGAACTCTGTCAAGAAAAGTTTTATTGGCATGTATAAGTAGGATGGAATTGAGAAGGGGTTGGGTATTGGTTGGAGCAAGAGATGAAGAAGTCCTGAGCTAATAAGGTGAGAGTGCAGTGAGAACAGATGGGAAAAAGGTATCATCGGTCAAGTTGTCAAGACTTAGCAAATGGATAGGGAGAAAGGCAAGAGGACAGATAGCTAATGCTCTGAAGAGTTCTTGTTCCAGGTAACTAAGAAATTGACACTACTGTTAACAGAAATAGGACACACAAGACGTGAGCAGGTCATACAGAAACAGAATATTTCAGTTTGGAATTGATTGACCTTGAGGTATTGACCCTCATCCCACTTTTCTGGGTAGGAAGGTCTTTTTTTTTTTTTTAGGTAGGTGGGAAGGAATATAGTTCTTTTTCTAAACCAAGAAATCTGCAAATGGAAGGCAAATTTTGCAGTGTACTGAAAAGCTATTAAGTTACAGCTTTGTAAGAGAGCAACTTTGTCTGTCTTTGAAGAAAATAATAAGATGAGAGAAGTACAAACAGAAAGATGTGGATGTGTTCTTTGATTTATCTTAATAGATAAATGGAAATCCAATCTGTTATTAACATAGGATTTTATATCAAATACAAGATACTCGAAATAGTGCTAAAGTTGTATAAGTTATGTGAAAGAAGAAAATTCAAGACTAATTTTACCATTTCAATAGTAATTTAAAAAGCTCTTTCAATATACAACTGAAAACATTGTTTTTTTGGGAGGGTGTCACAAGATCTTGGTTCTGGATTCCTTAGGCTTTAGATAAATTTACTTTTTATTTATTTATTTATTTTTAAAAATATTTTTTAGTTGTAGATGAACACAATATCTGTATTTTATGTATTTTTATGTGGTGCTGAGGATCAAACCTAGTACCTCACGCATGCGAGGCAAGCGCTCTACCACTGAGCTACAATCCCAGCCCTAAATTTACTTTTTAAATGTTCAATTAGTTAACAAAATTCATTCATTCATTCACTTTTGCTTCAGTTGTTGACTGATAACTGACCACTGTACAATGTGTATTTATAGGTCCTTATTGAGTTCTCCAGAGCAGCCCTGTTTTTCACATCAGGCTTTCCCAAATTCTGTGATGAAGATGAGTTTCTCTTTTCAGTTTGTGATGTGTTGTGAACCAATGCTGTCATAAAACACAATAAGAACAGATTAAAAAATGAAAACAAGATTCCATAGACACAACAGGACTGCATCAGATTGTTGGGAATGTTGGCATGTCTGACTCCTAGGTGCTGTGTCCCTCTCCCACATGCGGGTAGCAAACAGCTCCCAAAGTTGCAATGAGCTTGAGACCACCCCTGGTATGGCGCTGCCCTGAACCTTAGGTGCTGTATTACTGGCTCTCTTTCCCAGGAGATGATTTTATGATATTCTCTTCTGCTTCTAATTACAATTTAGAATTAGCCTGTGGACTTTCCTCTAGTAGAATTCCTTCTTTCAGTACTTTATGAAATGTCATCTATCTCTTGCCTGGTACTCATTGTTCTAGGACACTGATAATACCCAGGATGATCAGAGCCAAGAACACAGGGAGAGGTGACAGTGCAGGTCCCCACTATCACTTCAGAGTGTCTCTCACTCCTGTCACACCACACTCATCACTTCCACCTTTAGATCAGTTCACAAACATTTTGGGTGCTCTTACATTTTGCAAGACCCTGTGCCAGGTGCTGTGGGTAAGGCAGTGAATAACACATGCTTCCTGTCCTCAAGTTGCTTATGCTCTTAAAAGGGGAAGCTCTAGCCAGGTCCTGTTTTTTATTTATGTTTAATTGCACTACATTTTGAAACTCTCCCAGAAGTGGTATAAGATAAGTGTTAACTTGCTAATTTTTTTTTTTTTGGTACCAGGGATGAACTCAAGGGTACTCAACCACTGAGCCACATCCCCAGCCCTATTTTGTGTTTTATGTAGAGACAGGGTCTCACTGAGTTGCTTAGTGCCTTGCTGTTGCTGAGGCTGGCTTTGAACTCGCAATTCTCCTATCTCAGCCTTCCAAAGTGCTGGAATTATAGGCGTGTGCCACTGCGCCTGGCTAACTTGCTAATTTTTGTAGAATTAAAAGGAAAAAAGTAGATACAGGATAATGTTCGTGGCAATATAAATTAGTCCATACAGAATTATTGATAATAATTTTATAATATAATCATTTAGTATAATTTGAAATTACTATGTACTGTTTTAAAAATTTCTTATAGATTACTTATTCCCTATGACACATATCAAGAGTTAAGATGACATTTCATTGGGTGTGCCATCCAGATGGAGTTATCCAGACTTGATTCAAAGGCACCAAATATAGGCCGCCGATTTTCTTGGTTTGTAAGCCAAGCTATTTTTGTTAGATAACAAGTTATTTTTGTTAAATAAGTCATTATAGAAGGGATTCCGTGTGATAAACCTTGCTATTTCAATATCTACCTGTTATTCTAAGTGTGTGTGTTTATATATATATGACAAAATAGGTATAAAAAACTCATTGTTTCATTTCACATTCAAAAATGATCCTTCAAAATGGGTGATTTCACCTCTTATATCTATCTGATATCTTTCAGGCATTTACTCACTAAAAGATAATAATTTATAGCATCTTTATACAAATAAACTATATTTATGTAAATGTTTCTTTAAAAGTTTAGTATGGTGTAAAATGGACAAACTTCATTAGATAAATTTTTGGTTAATCAAGAATTGTTATCACACATTAAATGATTTTCTAGTTTTCCTGAGCTTTGCTTGTTTTTTATCTTTTATGTATCTACAAATGGCAAACTTTCAGAGATAGTTAATAAATTAACTTCAAATTCATCTTTGATAGATTATGGATCTTTCTTAGATTCTCAGCTTATAGAAGGTGCATCAGGGTATTTGATAAGGACCCAAGAGCTTGAGTCTTTGAGAACCATTTCTGACTGAGGACCAACTCTATTATTTGTGGGAGGCTCAGGTTTATACTTGCACTTGTATTATTTGTTGTTGTTGTTGTTGTTAAGTACCAGAGAGCAAACCCAGGGCTTCACACACTCCAGGGAAGTGCTCTACCATTGAGCTACATCATCTGTCCTTTTGTTGTTGTTATTATTATTATTATTGTTTTGGTACAGGGGATTGAATCCAGGGATGTTTTACCACTGAGCTACATCCCCAGCCCTTTTGATTTTTAATTTTGAGACCGGGTCTTCTTGAGTTGCTCAGGCTAGATTAAATGGCAACAGCTGGCCTCCAATTTGGGCTCCTGCATTGCTGATATTACAGGCATAGGTCACCACATACAGCTTAGTTTTCTGTTCTTTTCTTTCTTTCTTTTTTTTTGAGACAGGGTCTTACTCAGTTGCCCAGATGGGATTTGAAATTGCAATCACCCTGCCTCAGCCTGCTGAGTAGCTGGATTACAGGTGTGAGCCACCAAGCCAGGCCTGCTCTCAGGTTCTTAAACATGCCTGTCATTCACATTCATTCAAGAGCAATTTCTATATATAATTTGGTTGTTCAATCTGGAGAAGAAAACCTGAAAATGCTCCCAAGATTTTATAAGATGGGTAGGCAACAGATTTACATATTTAAATAGTAAATCTTCACAGATATAGATAGTTGAAAATACCATAGTCAACTTAGATCCTGTAGTGGGGATTTGTGCTATATTTTTAAAAGGGTTTTGAGTTTCAACAAGGTTGTGACAGTGGGCTTCCGTGGGCTATGAAACACCTGTGTGTATCTCCTCTTAGGTGTGTGTTCGGTGACTTCATGGTGGCATAAGCTGCCCTGGGTATTTCATTGTGAAATCTGCAAATGCTACAAATTAGGACTTCCCCGCCTTTTTTCTCCTGGAGAGTCAATTGTTAAACATCTATCAGTACAAAATTGGTTTCAGCTTCAGCCTTATTATGAATGTAGATAATAATGCATGCTGATCATATCATATGTGCTTGGTTTTAAAATTGATTCCCCAGACACTTTGGAAAGCCCCTCTCTGCCTAGTACTATTCTAGCAACAGGAGCTATATAAAGATTAATAGAAAGATGAATGTTTATGAATAGTCAATATTCTGTAAGTAACCAAAGGGAGATAATTCTTTGCAGAGGTTAAAATCGGATAACGAGGTAATGATTTTTGAATTATTATTTGCTGTATTGTTTGTATTATGTGCTCTAGAGTGAGTGACATGCATATTATATTGGCTGTACATTAAATAGTTTATTGTAGGTTGCACATAGGTACTGTTTTTAAATTATGTTCATGGCTTATGTTACAACATATATAACATTGCACTTGTATAGCTATATTGTTAGCATATTACTTGTTAATTTAAATAAGGCCATGGATCTGATAATTCTGGTATGCTAGCTCTGGCAACGGAAGACTTCTCTGAGTATCTCCAGGAATTGCTTTGACAGACTAGGGAGATGAAAATTCAGCATGCACACAAACTCAGCTGTTGGTGTTTAAATCAAAATAGATTCCATGGAACCAAGTACAATCAACTTATGTTAGCAACCATTTGGGGGCTTTAGGAAACAGGGCACTGATCTAGGGGCTCATTTGTTTGAACACAAAATTCAAGTAGAACATCTGGAACTTAGTGAACTAACACAGTTTATCTTTGAACTTTCAGTTGCACCGCTTCCTCTTCTGGCAGTGTACACCAGGGTAGAAGGAATGATTTGTCTATAATCAGAGGTTCTCTCCTAATTAGGGTGGTCAGGCCTGCTACTGCCTATCACGTTACAAACTAAGGTAAAATTGCTTTGGGGGTGGAAGTCATGAAAGGATGGGTAGTCACAGGTCATGCACCTCTGGATTCCCTTTAACCTTTCTGGGCAACTAATTCCCTTTGCTGTACTGGACTGTCAATCTGAAGAACAGCCCCGACTTCCTCTGGGTTCCTTTCATACATACTTTGCTTATCTGTCTGAGTGGCATTTGTCTGATCTTTCCTTTTGCATGTTTTTACTTTTAAGATCTTCTCTTTCTTATGTAAAAAAGGCAATTAGACTCGTATCTGTTTATTTTAAACAAAATGGCTGTTAATTAGTGTGATCAAAAACCCTGCCATTGTAGACTATGGGTTCCACTTTGTAGTTGCTCTAAATTGAGTATGGTTTGGTGCCAGTTGACATGATAACAACTCAAAGTCTGGCTTTTTAAGAATTAATGAACAAACACATTTATGAGGCTTTGTTTTGTCTGGTTTAGATCTATAGGCTCTGAATGCATCAGAGTTCTTATTTTTTTTTTCTTACTGACTAGTGCTGTTGCTTATTAAAAGTGCATAAACTTATTGAAGAACTTTTTGATAATATAACTGATGTGTGAAATCTACACCATTTTCATTTAATTGGTTCATTTGTGATTTTCTAAGTTGGAGTACAAAGTATATTTACTTATTCCATTAGTGACACATCCTAACATTTTTTATTATCAATTTATCAGACCTTTAGAAACATCTTAAATTATTAGTCCCTGTCTCCTTCCCCCATTCCCATTTAATGTTTACAATTAACAAGCAAATTCTAGGTATTTATTTAATATAAAACAAATATAAGAGTGAGGCTCAGTATGAGATGACTCAGTCACATACATCTTTAGTATTTAATGGTGATAATTAATATTCAGAGTAGAGGTGATGGGACATTATAATCTTTAATGAAAGATTAGATTATTACTTCTAAGGTAGAAAGCCCTGATAATATATATTAATGTAATTTTTATATGGAGCATTTAGACAAAGATAAGTTTCTAATTAGGTAGTCAGAAAAATTAAATCAGAATAATATATAATTGACCAGAATGTTCTGGTTCTTTAGCATTCTGGTTAACTGAAGTTTGAAATTTGTAATTTATTTTTCATGTTAAAAAAGAAGAGGGTGACAAGTGTGTCAGAGGGCCAATGACCTGGGTATGTGTCATTAACACTGAAATAAGAACAACTATCTGAATCTCACTTGCAAGATGTCTGGAAAAACTTTGGCTTTAAGAAACATGGTCATCTGTACAATCACAATGCAACTTGGTTTTTGATTGACTATACTGAAGAAAAAAATATTCTTTTTTATGAATGGTAATGGATCAAAATTAACCCCTCTCAAGTTATTCAGAGTCAAAAATCTAATAATAACGATAGCTACCATGTGTTAAATATTTACAGTACTCCAGGCAGTCTTCTGTGCTTAATAATTAATGAATTCTAGTATTCATGTGTATATCATCATGTTTAAATTTCACAGTAACTCTGCCAGGCAAACTTGCACATGCTCACTTGCAGTTGAGGAAACTGAGGCTTGGAAACATTGAGTACCTTGCTACATTCACTCACCTGGTAGGCGTCAGAGGTGAGATTTGAACCCAGAATGTTCTGCTTCCAACTGCTTTCCATGACACTGTTCCTTAAGACCTGTTGGATACAGAGATTGATTTTTTAAAAGTACATTTTCCTAGCCCGGTGCGGTGGCTCACGCTTGTAATCCCAGCACTTAGGGAGGCTGAGACAGGAGAATCGCGAGTTCAAAGCCAGCCTCAGCAATGGCGAGGCACTAAGCAACTCAGTGAGACCCTGTCTCTACGTAAAACACAAAATAGGGCTGGGGATGTGGCTCAGGGGTCGAGTGCCCCTGAGTTCAATCCCTGGTACCAAAAAAAAAAAGTACATTTTCCTATTCTGTGAGGATATCAGTCACCCTATTTCTTTATGTTTAACTTTTCCAAGTAAAAATAGAGTTTCGGTCCCCACCCTCACTCCTAGTTCTCTCACTGATTGGAATCCTTTATTAAGCACTCCTATGAATGAAAAGCTGTTCTTAATGGATTTAAGTGTTTCAGTGATCTTTATCACTTATCTTGGAAGGTTGCTGTCTTAATCCTGTCCTCACTGTTAAACATTCCTTCTTGGTATTTAGCCTAAATTTACTTCTCTTGATTATACTCATTATTCCTAGTTACCTCCCTTATTGTATGTGTCAGTAATGATCTATCTTTAGCCAACTGGCCTTTGTTTACAGTCCTTCCCACAAGATTGAGGCTGATGTTGTAATGATGCTTAGAGATGATATAATATAGATGTGGGTAATTGGGCAATCAAATTCAAAGTACATTCTAAACCTAGAATTAGTAGGAAAGTAATAAATGGCACTGAGCATTGGTTTTCTGCATCATCTGTACTTTGGTTTGCATTTAAAGACATCTGTATTTGATACTTTAAGATTATTCACATATAGTTACTTTATATGGCCTATAATATTAGAATATACTAGCTTAATGAATAGTTTAAAAGTTTATTTATAATATATATTTTATTTGATATGACACCACTCTGTTTTTATTATTTTGCACTAAATCAGCATCTCATACCACATAACCTTTGATCATCTTTGCTTACTGCTTCCTGCCCTCAAGTCCTTGATTCCCATTTCCTTTTCAGTAGTAATGAGACAAATTATCAAACAAGCTCATTTGAGGAAACTCCAATTGTAATCAGTTAATCTGATGGAGGAAAGAGTTTTGCTATGAAGCCTTAGTCCTCCCTGTGGATACACGGTATAGTAATTTAAGGCTTAGTGTAGTTTATTGAGCACTCACCAAGTGAACCTTACAAAGTAAAACCAGATTTCTTCATTCCTCAGAGAATAGATATCTATTCATAAGTTGTATTGGTCTGGGGATTTTTGTTTTGTTTCGTTGTTTATCATTCTCATAAAGAGCTAACTTGGGGCATTGCAGAAAGTGGTTCATTTTGTTTTTTGTACACACTTGAAGCTCTGAAGGCTCAAGGTAAATAAAAAGCATCAGAAAGTTGTAAATCTAGATTATATGAGTGCATAAGGGGGAGAAACCCAAATATATAAGCTAGGTGGAGGACCCTAGAATGAGAATCAGTAACCAAAGGAGAAATAATGGAAGGAAAGTTTCAATAATGAAATTGAAGGTGGAAACAGACATGAAGGTGTTCAATTCAGAAACAATTTGTCTTTTTTGAAAATATCATTAGAATCCCTGAAGATCAAGAAACTATAAATATGAGGCAAGAAATATGGATATTTTCAAATAAGATATTTAAAGCTATAGAGTGTACAGTGTACAGAATAAGCATTGAAAGATGAGACATGATATTGTAAGAACTAATAAAAAACTCAAAGAATAAGGACTAGAAGAGGACACCTCAGGAACACCCTTGTGAAGCTTTTTGATTGAACCTTCTTAACTCAAGAGCCTGTGGGGAAATTCTGCATTTGGTGAGGCCTAGGGTCCCTCTTATGTGTTTCTAATACTGGTGCCATAAGCTACACTAACACTGGACTTACAATTCTCTAAGTACTGTTGTTTACACTTTACATATTATATCTGAGCTAATTTTATCCTTATAATGACCTTATGAGAGAGGAATACCACTATTCCATCCCTGTTTTACAGATGCTGTGGCAGACACACAGATTAAATAACTTGCCCAAGTCTGCACAGCGAGAAAAGGGCAGAGAAGGGTTCAACTTGAAGCAACCCAGCAAAGAGCCCATGCTTAAATCTGCCACAGTACCTTACCCCTGTCCAGAACCCTGGAAGGCCCAGGATGTCTTGTTACTTTTTCCTATTCCATCTATTCAGTCCAAGTCCTGACAACTCAGTATCTGGAAAATCTCCTTCCTTATTTTCCAGTTGTCAGGATCAACCACTCCAGTGCCCTTTTCCTGCAGTGGCACCTCTTTCAAAACCTCCTACGCACTCTTGGTGAGGTGTTTCTAACATGTATATCTATCTGACCACGTAACTCTCTCTATTAAAATTGTCCCGGGGCTCTCCATAATATCCAGGATAAAATCCTAACTTGCCAACTGTGATGGAAAAGACCATTATGATCTGATCCCAGGCCCGTAATTCCCTCACCTACCCCAACAAACTTCTGCTCCGGAAAGAGTGCATTGTTTGTGGTTCTCACACATACAAATTTTTTTTTTCTGCCTCCTTGCATTTTGCACCTGTTGTTTTGTCTGCCCACAGTTTCCTTCCTCCTTTCTTGGCCAGGCTAACTTAGACCCATTCTTCAAGATTCGGCAGAAGCCACACACATTCCAGGAAGTCCTCCCTGATCCTGCAGGAACGTTCAGCCCCTGCCTCTGTGTTCCCATTGTGTTCTGTGCACAGCTTCATCACAACACAAATACCTGTTGTGTTGGCTTCTGCTCTGTTTCTCACTAAAGTGTGCTCTGCTCAAGTGTTGGGCTCATGTGTTCATTGCTGAATACTTCCTGGTTCTCGTAGGGAGTCAGAATAGGTGCTCAATCACAGCTTATAGAATGAAGGGCCAAAAACAAACAAACAAATAAAAAAGAATGAACATATCTGATGGTGCTAATAACTTTTGTTTTTGGAGCATTTTCTTTTGGCTATGGAAAAACACCATCAGATATCCTGGGGCAGAATCTCCGTCTGATTGTGTGTCTGATAACATGGGTAGCTTTAAAAAGTATAGTTTTCTTGTTCTCCATCATTAAATATTCTAATAAGTTACACATTGTGTTTTTTTTGGTTGTTTGTTTTTTAAATCTGAGTAACTCTGATGTCTGGCTGTGGTGGGAGCTTGTCTTCAGGAAGTAGAGTGGACTAGCTGTCTGCTGTTGGGTTCAGCAGGAAGGACTTTAGTGTGTAATATTGGGTTTTGGAAACCTATGGCCACATTGGACCACAGACACTACTTCTACTCTCTGCCAACCAGTGGGCTATGTCATGGCATCTGGATCTCAAGAAGAAACTCACTAGTGTGTTTTACAAACTTGTGCCTGTGTCAGGATCCTTAGAGGACTCCAAGCTAACGTGCTAAGTAATGAGAATTTCATGAGGGAAGGGTATCCAAAATGCTCATGTAGACATCTTTGGAGTCATAAGTGCTACCTTAGATCTCTTAATTACTGTGTTCCCTCACTCCCTCTTTTTCTTTCTTCTTCCCTCTCTCCTTCCCTTCCAAGGTATGGAAAAGGTATGAGGAACAACAACAACAAAAATGTTGCAAGCCTAAAACAACCTATGTACATAGAAATGTTTGCCTGGTGTGTAGTACAGTGAGCATTGTACTGTTAGAGACCAGTATTAAATGCTGTTATACTGTCCTAGTAGCATTAGTATAGGAAGGAAGATCCTAAGAAGATGTTTCCCATCTGTGAGAAAAAATGCTGTTGCACATCCCTCTTGTCTTCTATTGGAGGATCGTGTGAAAACCCTCTGGAACTTTTGTGGAGCTGGAATGGCAGACCAGTAATGATTTGTGGTCCATACTGACATGTTTTTATCAGAATTTTTGGTGCTATTTGCCAAATTGATCTGTATCTTAAATTCATTTGGCTTCTGACTGAAATAATTTCATTTTGCAGTTGAATTCTTTGCCTAGACTTTCTTCCACATTTTTGACAATGATACAGATGTGTAGAAAAGAAATAAAATGTTTATTTTGCCTGTGTCCAGGTATCCTATGTGCCAGTCAGCTGTTTTGTGATTCAGGTAGGTTAACTCTCTCTGCTGGCCTCCATTGCACACTTGATTGTTACCACTATGGGACAAGAACCTATTCTTTCTTTTCTCACTATTCTCTTTTCAGCATCCCAAACAGGACCTGCACTGCCCATGCTCAGTGAAATGGTTGACAGAATGAATAAATGAGACACTAAAATTGCAATATAGTACAGTTTATTTCATAGTTGTGGATAAGAAAAAAAATAATGTGTAAAGACACTTGGAATAATATCTGGCACATACTAAATGTTCAGTGTCAGGTATTTTTACTCATTTGAAGGCAAAACATCAGTACTGTTAGGAGTGAAGGCACTGAAATTGGAGAGTTTGTATTTAATTCTTGCTCCTTCATTAATTAATTGGGTGACTTGGGGTCAGCTGTTTCAATGAATTGAACTTCAGTTTTTCCCTTTACTTCACAGAGTTGTTGGGTCCGGAATAAAGCCCACATCACAATTACTGGAATGTGGTACTCATTTAATAGCAGATATTACATTTATCATCATCAACACATCTCTATCAGTATCACCACACTATCTGCCACTTCTGCTTCTGCAGCTCTCCTGCGTTTGTCAGAACTCTCATCTAACTGCTTAATTGTTGCAAAGTCAGAAGAGGCATATTTTCCATACACTCCTTATTGAAGGGTTCTCTTTGAAAGAACCTACATAACTAATTCCTTTGCTAGCTGTGGGACTTTGACAAGTGATTTACATTTCTTGTGCCTCAGTTTCTTCATCTGTAAAGTGGGGCTAATAATAGTTTCTGTTCCATAGGTTTTTATTAATACATGTAAAGTGATTAAGAGTGCCTCTGCTAGGAAATTATCAAAAACATTAATGCTAACTAGAAGCAGTATTACTAGTAAAAGGTAAAATAGTAGACACATTTTCAAAACCCTGAGTATTAGTGTCTGAATTAATATATTATATCTGTACTTATATTAACACATCATATAAATACACATAAACAGACATACTTAGATGTATTTTTGCTGTCATTGATTTTTTTTTCATTATTTCCCAGGGTCCAGAATTCAGATCCCACCAGAGGGAGGCCAAAAACCTAAATATATCTGAATCACCCTTTAATGAGTGCATGACTACTAAGTAGGTAACCCCTATTTACCAATATACTTTTAACCTTAGGAAATTTTTTAAAATTTCTTTTAAAAAGTCAGCAAACACAGAAGTGCATTTAAAGAGAAGAATTCCATTTAGAGGAATGAATGAGGACAGAAAGGTTTGTGTTTCTGGTCATGTAAGGAAAAAATAGCTGAGAGTATAGATTTCAGTGTTCCAAAATAAAAAATTACGTCTGACCAGGATTGGAAGCTTCAGATCAAAAGGGCAATTTTAGAAAATTGTGGTGAGTGAATGAGAGCACTAGTTTATTGAAGAAATCAATTTGCTATCTTAACCAATGGCACCAGTGCCATCCCTATAATCTCTGAAAATAGATAGGCACTTTGTGGTTCACCAATCCGTAGATCGCATCTGCTTCCTTACACCTGGCAAGCTCACACCCTTTTCAAATAAGATAGTATCGCGGGAGCTTTGTAGGTTTATGAAGCCACAAGTTTATTAGTTAGATAAAATCTCTAAGCGTTTAGAAGTTTAAAACTGTGCTGTCAAACTGTATTTCAGTTATAATGGCAATTTCCAAAGTAAATATGACACAGTAACTTTTAAATCTTGTCATTCTGTTTCCTTGATAGTGTGTGATTTGTGATCATCCATAGCAGTTCTTCCTGTCTTTGTTTTCAAATTCAGCTGCACATAGAGAGTAGCAATTGAAATACTGCAACATAGAATCTAATGCCAATGAAACACCTCCACTTTCCCCCAAATACTTCTTTGGATAAAGATGAGGCAGAATTTTAAAAGGCAAACAAATGGCTTTGGATGTATATAATACAAGAGTGAAAGGAAAAGGCATTCTTGGGGATGGGGGGGTCCTTTTTAATACATTTCTATGTCTCACTTAAATTATCAAAAAAATAGAATACATCTTAGATAGAATTTAGTATTAAACTTGGGAATTTAAACTTAGGAAAGGCCTAAGTTTAAAGGCCTAAATAAAGCCAGTTTTTTCTTTCCTAACATCCAACTCTTCAGGAGTGATGCAAATCCTAAGGAGACAAACCTGATAGGAAGTAATTATTGTGGAAAAGGAAATTTTGGGGTGTTCGTTTATGTCATTGTATTTTCTACCAAATTTTATACAAAAAAATTGTTTAATGAGAATTAATTTTCACTAGGAATTATTGGTAAAGATTTAGGAAGCCTTCCAGTTAATCCAAGGTTTACTATATTACCAAAGTGTAAATATTTAGCTATATTCTTAACATGACAGAAATGATCTCTCTGAAACTACAGTGTCTTTTCAATATAATAACTTGATGACATTATGGCATATATTGCTGGAACCTTTCCAGAGCTCTTCCATATATATTATTTCCTTGCTTTCACAGGTAGTTCTGTGAGATAGGAAGGACCAGTAGAATTAGTTTCATTTTGCAGTGGAGGATATTGGCAAGAGAGAGGTAAATAATCTAACCCAAAATGTTGTTAATAAATAACTGGGTTGGGATTAGAGTCTCCAGAACCAGAGCATATTCCACTATATTAAACTGAAGTGTAATTTTATGGGGATGAAGCCAAATGCTTTTGTGGTTATTATAAACCTTAAAATATGGGTGTATAAGGAATAAGATGTCTCAAATAACAGCAGGTTTTTATTTTGAACAGCCAACATCACTGCTGGAGTTAGTTTGAAAAATTACTAGACATGACACCCAAATCAAAGTGATTAGGAGTACTGGAAAAAAATTACAATGATAATTCGTGTATATTTTTGGTAAAGGATGCTTGTTAACTTAGGAGAACAAGGTTATTACTATTTTTACCATTCAGAAAGGAGGAGTCCTATCTAGACATGAATTCATTGGAGTGTCTTGGTATTTAAAGCAGAGTGGAGCATGAGGACCTATGGTTTTATGCATTTGAGAAAAAAACTCATATCAAATTGTCACCCTTCCATTTCTTTCACATAAGGTATAAATCAGGTGATGTCTTTCATATTGATATTTGTTAACATCTTTTCATATTAACAACATCACTAGCAAAATTTGAATCTAGTAATGTTCCTCATACAAATATGATTTCAATGATTGGTTCAGAGGATGTCAAACGATGTAAAGAATTGTCCTATGAAATACCATTTTTTCTTGTTCAGCTCAAATGGCAAATGCAGGATATATTATTAGGTGAGCTTGTTGGATGTTTATCTTTATTTTTCTTCTGTAAATGTCCCATCACTTAGTAGAGGGCACCCAGATCTCAGGACACACATATATAAATACCTGGAAATACATGCTGTTGTTGGAGAGCAAGTCCCTAATGGTTATTAAATTATAGGGGAAGTGTTTGGTCCTATCAGTTTACTTTCTCCAACAAAATAGGGTTTACAAGAGACACAGTTACCCAAGTTGGTTTGGATTGCCTATGTGTAACAGTAGAATGTCTAAGAACATGTGTGGATGAGGTAAGGGCTTCTGGAAGAATCTATGTAGAGGAAATACCAGAAAAGAGCTATTACCACTGCTGCTGTCTTGCTATTACCAGTTTAGTGTTGCATTCGCAAAACCCTATAATCCGTCTGTTCTTAACCCCCCCTTACAAATGGGGGAAATGCATCTCTGAGGGAGTGTTTGAGAGAAGAAACCAGAATCGTCAGTTATAACCCCCTACAAATGATTCCTTATGATGTGAAAAAGCTTTTATAGGGACTAGAGAGATTTCGGTACTGAATAAGTCCGAGCAAAAACAATTGTGGAAAACATTGCAGTGTGAACTTAATCCACTTAGCTGAATCTGTCTTTGAGTCGTCCACTTATTTAGAGTTCATTCTTTCAGAAGTTGAACATCTCTGTCGTTGAGTAGTGGGCAGATGAACTGTGCTGTTCTGCTTACTTGCTAGCAGAAGTCCTTTTTGTTACTTCTGGTGTAAGCTTTTAGAAAGCTACAAAGTACAGTGACAGACACTATCATATTCAATTGGACATGCTTTCTGCAGATTTGTTAAGGATTTACTCTACACTTTTGTAGCATTTAGTTACCATGGAGATGACCTCAGTGGTAAGAGGAACAGCCTTTAGGTTGGACCTCAGATTTTCCTTTCATTTCCATTTAATTTGATTTGACTGCAAAATGTCACTTCCATTGCATTGATTAAGCTTCACTGCTGCCACCAGCACTGTTAGAAAGGTGAAAGGGCAGGCCAGCTGCTGTCATTTTGCACCCCTACCCTTTTCTGATATCAATACAGATAGGCTTTTGAGATGAGAAACTCCTTCACTACATTGATGCAGATGCAATTTTCTCTTGCTCACTTCATGAAATATAATAAAACTGAAATTATGCTCAGAAATCTTTATTCACAAGATTCACTCTATATAGCCTCAATTTTTCTCTACTTTAGCTCCATGCTCGTCGTGTAAGGTATGATATATAATGTATGAAAACTAAAAATTAGTATGCCTTAATGTTTCCCTCTGAAATTTTTTTCTCTTAGATAGCAGTTAACTACTTTCTTGAAAAAATTCTTTTATGGTTCACGTGGATTAGAAATTGCAAGATGATGTTGATATACAGATATGAAGCATTAATTTTTTTGGTAATGTGACTGGAAGAGCCATCTTCAGGTATTAGTCAAGGGAGGTTGAATGTAAAATAATGTTGTAGACAAAGTTTTTCTTGGGTACTGTGTACTGCTTCTGTCTACTGCATTTTTTTATTCCCTTCTCTGACTCTTAATGTCTTGAGGGACCAGAATTCATCAGTCTTTCCTTTTAGATTAATAATAACAACAATAATAATGAAGTTTATAAATTAATTCAACATTAAGATTTGAGAAAAGAAATGCAATAACTTTTTAGTAGCATAGCACTTACCAACTAGAGCAGCAAAGGATGTTATTTAACACAATAAACTTACTGCAAATAGCACTCCATTTGTAAGTGGGGAGGCGATTGGACAGGAAGCCTTCCAAGATCAGAGCACCTAAATTTTAGCACTGATGCGAATGAATGATTCTGGTGTATTCAAGAGATTACCTTGTGACCCTTCATTGCACCATCATTTGGAAAGAGCATTCACTTGATGGAGCATATGTGGTTCAAGAACCCTGTGAATTCATGGCTGGAAGACATAAAAGTCACTATGGATACACCAGCACTGCGAAGCAAAGCACCTTAGGTGGGGCATAGCAACTTCATGTTTTTATAAGAAAGGTGGCTTTATTGACTAGGATTGGGATTAGGGCAAAAAAAGAAAGCAGTATGAAATAAAATAAATATGAGCATTGGTTTCTTGGTTTTGGTCAGGATCAAATGTGTTATCTTTTGGGGACTGATATCAGCATCCATCCAGGACTGCTTTAGATAGTTTGTATTATTTGGGTTAGAAGTCTAAAGTAATGAACATCGGGAGAGGATTATTGTACTTAACTTGACAAGTTTTGCTGGGTTGGAATGCTCTCGAATTCCAGTTAATAATGCAATGAAAGTCACAGCATGGCTCTGCTTAGTTGTTATCTCTAAATGAGATAGAATAGTGCTTGCCAACCTATAATGTGCATGTGAATCACCTGGGTATGTTACTAAAGTACAGGATTAGATTGACAAGGTCTATGGTGAGGCCTGAGATTCTGTATTTCTAAGAAGTTGCCAAGTGAGGCTGATGTTGCTGGTTCCGAGGCTGGCTACACTTTGTTAGAAAGGACTTAGGGCAAGTTCTTGATCTTGGCTGAACATTGGAATTACTTGATGCTATAGTTGGGATCTTGAATGTTCCCTGATGGCCATGTGTTGAAGGCTTGGTCCCCCAGCCTGTGGTACTACTGGGAGGTGGTAGAACTTTAGGAGTAGGGGCCAACTGGAAGGAAGTTTAGTCACTAGAGGCTGGCCTTGAAGGGGATATTGGGACCCCGCCCCTCCTCTTTTTCTCCTTTGCTTCCCAGCCACCATGAGGCGAGCAGCTTTTGTTCTATCACACTCCCTGACGTGATGTTCTGCCTCAACACAGACCCAAAAGCAAAGGAGCCAATTAACCATTGATTGAAACCTCTAAAACTGTGAGCCTAGATAAACTTTTCCTCTTTTTAAGTTGACTTATCTCAGGTGGTTTTCTTTCAGTAACAGAAAGCTAATGTAACACATTTGGAAAAATTAAAACCACATATATCTGGATCCTGACCTACCCTAAAGTTTTGTATTTACTTGAGAGAAGTATGACTGATATCAGTGTTTTGTCAGCTCTCTTGGGGATCTCAGGATGAATATGATGGATTAGAGAATGGATTCATAAAGATCGAAGGAAAAAAATAGCCAAAGATGATGATTTTATCAGTAAAACACTACTCTGTTTTTATTTTGCTATCCTGGAGTTTTTAGAGAATATAGTGAACCAAATATGGAAATAAAAACCAATTCATCATTCCACTCATTAATAGCAAATATTACTTCACAAATTGAATATTTAATGATATTATCTTCAGCACTTTCTGCTTTTAAAAATAATGTAGGACAGGCTGCCAGATTAACAAATATAGGACCCAAAATTTGAGGCACCATCCAGCCCTGAATCAGACTCACCATTTTGTTAACATATTCAGGTGATACACATAATGCAAACAGTGTGTGGGACATACTTATATTAGAAAAGGTGTTTATTTCAAATTCAAATTTACTTGGGTGTCCTGTATTCTATCTCAAAACACTAGGAAAGAATTGATTTCATCCTAAAATAAAAATGGAATGTAGTATTAGGAATTTAGATAATACTTTTGATCTTACCTCTTATATTACCTCACTACTTGTGTCTTTAATATCTACTGATATTTAAACCTAACCTAAAATAAGAACAGCTAATAGCCCTTAAGATGTCATACTGTTTATTAAAAATAAATAACACAATGGTTCTGGGCATTTGTTTATTTATTAAATATTTTTTTAGTTGTAGATGGACATAATATCTTTATTTTTATGTGGTGCTGAGGATCGAACCCAGTGCCTCACGCATGCGAGGCAAGCGCTCTACCACTGAGCTACAATCCCAGCCCTGTTCTGGGCATTTATGAAGGATGGGAGACAACTCTATCACTTTTAGGGAAATAATCAGCTTATTTTATATTTTTTACCTTTTTTCTTAAATTTATTTATTTAGAAAGTTGTCACATATTTTTAAGCCCTTTAGTTTATGGAGTCCAGAAGCTGCCTTGTTATAACTTGAGTGTGATAATTGGTGCTTATAAAACTATAAATTACCAGAATTTGCCTGAAAGAGAATTACCCAAAGGCTTATCTGACTATGAAAACAGCCCCACAAGGCTAGAAATGTTATGTCAATATACTCAAATAAGAAATACTAATCTTTTAAAAAAATTACTTAGATTAACTAAAATGTCAAAGTGTAGCATTGGTAAAAGCAATACCCATTGTTGTAAACTCACATGTCACTCTGCCTCCCGCTGACTGGTCTCTAACAAACCACAGACATCTAAAAACAAGTTGTAAAAATTTAGTCACAAAAATTAATTTTCAGGTTAAGGTAAAAAATACGCCATTGACATTATGAGAGTTTTCTTTTAACTGTCTCCCCTTTTGGAGTCTTTGTCACACCTCTGGTACTCTATTAAGAAGACGGCGTTCTTATGCCGGTATTGAATACAGTGATTTGCGCTTTAAAATGTAGTGTTGAGAACTCTATTTGGAATGTGTTGCTGTATATAAGATTGAGCTTTAATAGTGTTATATTTCAATCTATAAATAACTTTTGCTTCCTATTTGACGTTAAAACAATGTATGGCATTTGGCAAAAAGTAAACCGCCAAATGATTTCTTAAGTGCCTAGTTAAGGGATGTCATTGTAAATTTTTTATACTGGCTAAACTACTGTAAGAGTGTGTCTTAGGTTTACTAATCCTAAATAAATGATTTATTTTGGCACTGTGAAATCATAAATGCTAATCATATTCTGAAAAGTGTGGCATTGTTGATTTTATTTATAGTGAGGCAAGATAACAGGTATATTATGTAGCGAAGCTGAATTTAATTGGTGAGAATCAGGAAGGCAAATGATAATGAAGCTCTCCCATGTGCAAGCATGAACCAAATAAGGAAAGAGTGTTTATTTGTAGTCCCAGTGAGTCATGGGGTTGGATGGACACATCAGAGGCTTTGTCGTCAGAGCCCACATGACCTAACTGAAACTCAGTTCCTCCATTTGTTAAACAAAAATAGGAGTATTGTCTTCACTGAGTTCTAGTGAAGACCAAATAAGCTAACATTTAAAGATCCTGGCTTGGTACCAGGAGATATTTAGAAAAAAGTGGTTTCTACCTGTTGTGGTTTGGATCTTGAATGTCCCCAAAAGTCCATGTGTTGAAACCTTGGTACCCAGCCTGTGGTGCTATTGGAGGTGATGGAACCTTTAAGAGGTGGGGCCTAGTTAGAGGAAGTGAGGTCATTGTGGGTGTGTCTTGAAGGCAATATAGGGACCTGACCTCCTCCTCTTTGTTTCCTGTCTGCCATGAGGTGAGCAGCTTTGCTCCACTATGCACTCCTTGCCATGATATTCTGCCTCACTACAGGTACAAAAGCAACAGAACCACCTGGCCATGGACTGAAACTATGAGCCAAAATAAGTCTTTCCATCTCAGTTGTTTGTCAGGTAATTTGTTACAGCAGTGAAAAGCTAACTAACACATTATCTCCTCCACTCTGATTTCTTAACTACCTCAAATCCACACCCAGTGGGAAAAGAGAAAAACTGTTAACTGTTAATTAGCCAGATTTAAGCTCAAATGTGATTGTGTGATTGATTTAATCTCAAACTTTTTGGTGCTGTTTTTAAGGGATATTTAAGCAGAGCCCAGGAAGGAAACAATTGGAAAAAAAGAAACAAAAAATCCATTCATCTTTAAGTCCACGGACAGAGGATCTGTTCTTGGGACTAAGTAGGCATTTGACTCAATGGAAATTATTTAATTGTTCTTGGCTGAGGAATTTTTCTACTTTTGACAAAAGAAAGTTACTAATTCTTGTAGTCCCTTCAGCTGTATACTGAGGTGCTGAGTTGGAGGTTAGGAGTGCTCTGGGGATTAACACCTGTGAGGGGTAGAGGGTAAAGGCCCCAAGACCAGGCAGAGGGCAGAATTGGGCTGATTGAACATCATTGTGGATGATGAACATCCACAACTCAGAGCTCAGTCAATACTATGGGGCCGGTGCTTTGGGTCTGCCTGGTCTTGCAGAGAGGCAAGACTGCCGGACCATTGTACCCTCCTCCTCCAAATCCTTCATAAAACAGTCCTTACATGCTGTCATCCTTCGAGGAGAGACAGACCGCCAGGTAAGGCAAGAATCCTGCTCCTATTGGGGAAGGTTCTAGGGAGTAATCACTTGCATTTATCAGTAGTCAGCCCTCCTGGCAACTAGAATAAGTGTCTTGGGTCTGGAGGGAGATCCAGGTGGCATGACACAATCAGTACTGCCAGAGGTTAGATTGGTTCCCTAGCATCTCAGGTTCCCAGGCTCAAAAGAATACCCGTCTTTATTGAGTGTTGTCATTTTCAGAGATGTCTTGGGAAAATGCTGAACTTCAGAATCTCTGGATGTACTTGGGGATGTGTTATTTTGAGAATGGGCCCCGTGAATGCATTTTCTGAAGTGACATTAGTAAAATTCTCTGATGTGAAGTCTTTGCTGAACTTTGCAGGACAAACTTTTGGTGCTGTTCTTAAGGGATCTCTCTCATGCATCTCTCCAAGGGTACCTTTGGAGATGCATCTTTTATTAGCTGATTATCCGTCAAATTTTAGGACAGCCCTTTAGGGTTTGGAAACCTGCGTGAAGGTATTTTATGTTAGTTGATTCAAAGAGGGCTAAATGGATGAGACCATTGAGAAGATAAAGCTAACTTTATCCTCTACCTAAAGATTTTCAGTATTTAGATACCAGTGGACTCTTGCAGTGGTTGTATTCAGAGGGATAAATGAAGTGTGTGCCTCTGTATCCCCTTATTTGGCCTGAGTATGGAATATCAAATAGCATATAATCTTTATTTGAAACCAGAAAAAAAAGTGAGAGAAAACGATTTCTATTTGTGTCAGATTTTAGATGTCTTAATATTCTTTCCCATCTAATTTTATAGAAAGTGATAATAGAGTTCTTGTCAAATTAGAGGCTGCAGACTTTTAACCTATGTCGTGAAAAAACATTAGTTATTATTATTATAAAAATAATTCAAATAAAAATTTAGTTATAATGTCGTTATGTTGAAGGTTATATTCCAAGCATATAATTTTGCTCATTATAAATATTTAAAATGCAGTTAGCATGGTGGCACATGCCTGTAATGCCAGTGACTCAGGAGGCTGAGGCAGGATGATCGCAAGTTCAAGGCCATCCTCAGCAACTTAGACCCTGTCTCATAATAAAAAGTGAAAAGGATTGGGGATGTAGCTCAGTGGTTGAGTGCCCCTTGGGTTCAGTCCCCGTTACCTAAATAAATAAAATATGAATAATCTTTTGCTGCTTAAATGGAAGTTCAATGAAAATTGTTAAGTGGAAAAATCAGTATGAGATTGATGCCATAAACATTTGGGTGTCTCTGCTACTATGGAATGCAAGACTATTTGTTAAAATACTGTAACCATCCACATGATTTTTTAACTTGTGAGGCAGAGACTAAAGAGAATAGTGTCAAGAGTGAAGGATAAAAGTGAAGGAAGAAAGAAGCAAGTAGAAAATTCACATGGTGCCCAATGTTATGGGAACAGGTGAGACTTCTGATTTGTGATGAAACAGTAGTTGAATTTGTTTGATGAGTCTCCTGAAAATCACTTGGTTGAGTGAAATTGCTAAATGGGAAAATGATGCTGGATCAATTTTTAGAAATTTCAGACCTTTATTGAAAACTCATGATAATTTCAATTCTTTCCTCATTAGATTTTCCAAATGCCAGTAGACAGCACAGTTTTTCAATAGTTCAAGTTTATGCATGGAATACCAAAGCAGGTATGTTTTGGGTGTAAAAGGGCATTCTCAGCCAAATTAATAAAACAAAAATGAATGAGAAAACAAAGGGCACAACCAAAGAGGAGCTAACATTTCTTTTAGCAGTACTGTCAAAATGGGTCACAGATAATTAGATTAGTTTGACTACCCTATGGTTTCATTTGGAGAAATGTGGCAATTCTTTTTGCTCTTGGATATCTATAGCATACAAGAAAATGGAAACACTCGGCTTTCACAAATCAAAGAGCTATTATGTCATGCTGAATCAGAGGTAGACACTGATGGAGTATCAACACCTGAAGCTACTCTGGTAAAGCAGGCCTTGGTACTGCAAGCAAAAGTCACAGAAGATTGGCTCATGTCTTACCTTTTAAGCTTGCTACCAGTTGGTGTCCTTTAATTGGCTATCATGTCCATTTGTCAGAAATTGGTTGTGTTTCTTAGCTGCTGGATGTAGCAGTGATTTACGGGCATGAAAGTGCTCAGGATCACACCAGCAAGAGTCGTTTCAAACCCTCATTCTTCTCTCAACAGTTACTAACCATGAGTGTCTAAATATGCACATTATAGAAGAAATATAAAACCTAGAACCTGAGAGGCTTTTCTGAATGGGTACTAGTCTATAAGTATTACTAAGTATAATTTAAAGATAGTATAAAAGGAATAAATAGAACAGTGTAATGCTTGGTTTAGGTATTGTACCTAATACATGATTAACTTATAAACCCACATCTTAATGCTGCTCTGAGTAGATTGCTTTCATGTGTGGAACATAACCACTTAAGCATGCACTTTTGCTTAACTTCTCAAGAAATCAGATTATTTTATTAGTTATTTCAAATCATAGTGGCCTCTTTTTTAAAGAAAAAAAATTTCCAGCACTTAACTCTGCTTTTCTGAACTCACAGGCATTTATGGTTATCTAATTACTTTAACCACATGTTTCCTGAATGTGGTTGTCCACCAGCAGTTTTAACCACAAATACACAACTCTACTTTCTACTCTTTTATAGATTTTTCTGAATTAGGTGCACTCCTATCATCAGAGGAGGGTTAATGTAAATCTAGAGTAGATATTTTAAAAATATATGAAGAGGATATTTTAAATATAAAGGAAAATAAATTTAACATCCTTCCGAAACATGTCTAGTAAGGATTTTAAGTTTTTAAGACTTTCTATTTAATTACTTTGCATTGAAGCCAGCTGGTTTGCTAACTTTCATGACCTTATATTCCCTGAATGTTCTCATAAATCAAAGGAAGAATATGCTCAATTCTAACATTAGTCCTGGGGAAAATTCCATATTTGAAAACAAAAGAAAGAAAGGTAGAATCAAGATTGCCTTGGGAATTTTGAGGTCCTTGGTAAGGTTAATTGGGAGGGCATAAATTCCTTTATCCTTAGATTTTTCCTTTCCTTTCTCTTCTCTCCCCCTAAGCATTTTTGCCCTCTAACCCATCAATTTCTCTTGCAGCTTGAGCCTTCACACTTCAACATTGAACCTAGAGATACAGAAATATTCTAACCAGCAGAGGGATGGCCTTGATGATCTCTTGAAATTCCTCTTAGTGCTTTATTTTAAATTCCAATGATTTCATAGAAATCCAAGGGTGAAATGGCCCCCTTAAGGTCATTAGCCTAGCCCCCTCCACATATGAATACCCCCTACCCTTTATGAGTTGGCATCAGTGACCAGTCCTGAGGGACCCCTTCCCGCTCTGAATTTCGTCAGCGACCGTAGACCACCTCAGCGATGAAGTGGAGGGAAGGGGTGCACATCAGATTGGAGGATTTTTCAGGTAACTTTTTATTTTCCATATGACATAGGTCTTAAATGCATAAATCATTGCTTTGGTGAGCCACTCTTTCTAAAGAGAATGTGTTAAATATCTAGGTATGGGGGTGATTCTGGCGAATACAAATTGAACAAAGTCAGAATCCATTGAGATCAAGAAATTCTATGACCATTAATTGAGGACTTGTAAGGAATTGCAAGTTCTGATGCCCCAGAGGACCAAGGCCAATGACAAACCTATTAGCTGCACCTTATGCAAGGCTATGGGGATGATGTGAGGCCTGAAGCACTAACCCTGTACTATCTAACCAGAATGTGGGTGGGCTATCTTCTGTCCAAAGCCTTTGTTTGCAAACCCTTAAAATTGCATGATAACTTCTAGGCCTTGTGAAAGATTTGCAAGTGAACACCTAAAACTCCTGATCTCACTAAGGTACAAAATTAATGTAAATTGTTATTCTAATGGCACCTACCTGTTTACTAAGTGATGGCAAGGTCTCAGACACCCTAATGTCCTTAATCCTTATACTGATCCTCTGCAGTGGTCATATGCAACTTTATATCAAACATGGGAAAATGGAGGAAGATATTCCTCTAATAACTGTTGGAGCCCAGTTTACAATTCAAGTCTGCTAACGTGCTAACTTCTAAAATCTATGCTCTTTAACTACTAGTCAGGTATATTTTGGCTTGTTTCTTCCATGAGTTGTTTATGGATATCTGTGTTTTTAAAAAGATGATTGAGGATTTTGTGGTCAAATAGTAGAAAACAAGTAGGTTTGAGTTACAGAAAGTTAAACTCTACATCTTATGGTGGGACTTTTCCAAAGACTTAGCTACTGTGCTCTATGAAGCTTCAAGAGTGGGTGTACTTCTCAGTGTTTCTCAAGCTAATGTGAGTTTCACAAATTACCCCAAGTGCTAGTGATCTGAGAAACTCTTATCTGTAATATCCAGCTTCCTGGTGACGTTTGTTTGTGAAGGAGCAGTATGGATGCACATGATACATAATAATTTTGCAATCAGAGTGTGTCAAAGGAAAGATAGTATTTGTGACTGGGTCTTTAAAAGTGGATAATATTTTCACAGATGATGAGATTTACACAGATGATGTTGGGGGTTAGAGGACACGCCAGGAGAAATTGTTTCACGGAGGAACAACATAGACAGGTGCATAAGGGTCAGCATGGTGAATGTAGGATTGGGAGATGAATTATTTTGATACATAAGATGTGTTAACTTTTAATATTTTAGAATATTGGTCCTAGTTCCCCAATTTGTGAAGATCACTGTAAAGAAGATTTCAAGTCAGATCACAGAGATGTCATCTTGGCTTATGTTAAGATTATTAATTTATTGAACAAATACTTCCTATTGTATTCTAGGCTTTGTTTTGGGTTCTGAGGCTGCAGCTGTAAATAAGCTGTACAGGGTTCCTGTTCTCAGAAAACTCAGACAAGCAACACAAATATAAACAATGCCAACCAAGAAAATGTCAGGTACAGTGTTAAAATAGGCTAAAGTGATGAAGAAAGCCCTTTTGGCCATTTTTGAATAACAAAAAGACACCAGGCATTTGAAGATCGTGGTGAAAACATTAGGCTGAAGGAACAGCTGGTGCCATATCCCTGAGGGAGAGGCAAACCCAAGGTTACGGAGGGACACAGAGGAGGCTGATGTGGTTGGAGTCTTGGCAAGCAGGAGACTGGTAAGAAGGGCTCAGAGAGGTTGACAAGAACCAGAACACAGTAAGGAATTGGAATTCTTTTCCTGAATGCGGTGGTTAGCTCTTGGAGGTTTGTGTGTTGTGTAATTCCCCCTCCAGCTGCTTTGTGGACCATTAATTACAAGGGAGAGAGCAGAAGCAGAAGGGCCAGTTAGAGTGACTACAGAAGTTGGAAAGCCCTAGTTTGATGAGCACTGGTGGTTGTGCTGGTGAGAAATGGACAGCTAATCAAACATAGGATGTGCTAATGAAATTGGTATGGAGGTAGAGGAAAGGACATTAGGTGCCATTTGGTGGTGTTTCTTGAGCTTAAAGATTGAGGGAAATACAGGTTTGGGTGGAAAATCAGGAGATTTGGGAGGTACATGAAGTTGGGAATGGCTATTAGACATGCAGGTGGAGAGCTGAAAGAGCAATTGGACAGGGGAGCCTTGAACTTGGGAGAGGGGACTGGGCTGATAGTACTGGGACAGGTTATTCCGCATTATTTTATTAGTAGATTTGAGAGGGTCCACCTGTGATTAAAATACATCTCCAAAAGCCAAGATAATAAGTAAATAAAATTTAATAATGAAAAGTTAAAAGTGAACATAGCATAAAAGTGCTGAAGTGCAAGGTGGATTTGGGGCATAACCAGTTTTCTCTTGTCGTTTACTAAGTGCTGGTGGAGAAGCAGGAAAGTTTGAAGTTTTAGTATTTTAAGCCTAATACTTCAAATATTCTTCTCCCCATCACCTTCCTGGAGAAGGTGTCCAGCAGAGGCCTGAGTGCTCATTATCAGAAAGGCGCCTCATTGCCTCCCAGCTGACTTCAGGTTTATAACAAACTCTTTGTTTCAATAGATAATTATCCAGAAGTAGTTTTCTCTTAATTTTTACCAAATACTACAAACTGCCATTTAGAACAAAAGTCTATTCCTCATTCCTTATAAGAATCCCTCACATTTTGAGATTGTTACTATATCTCTTATGTTTTCTACATGAGCATAGCTAGAACTTTATTTGCTATTCATATGACATGACATTAAACCCTCTGTGCATTCTGATTACTCTTTCTCGAACAGTCCTCTGCATCCTTCTCCAAGTGTGTGTGTGTGGTAGTGGGCATTGAACCCAAGGCACTGTACTATGGAGCTTAATCCCCAGCCTGTATTTTAGTTTGAGACAAGGTCTCACTAAATTCTGAAGCTGGCCTCACACTTGGAATCTTCTTGCCATAATCTCCTGAGTCACTGGGATTCTAGGTGTGTCCCACCATGCCTAGCCAGTTATGGCACCTTGAGTTTTCCAGTCCTGTAGGCATTCTCCAGTGAGACTGAGTGAAGGTCACTTTAGCCTCCTACTGTCTAGATGCCATATTTTTATTGACAAGCATCTCGATGTTTTTTAGAAAAATAAAATCATTTTATAATAAAATTTGATTTACAAAACAGTTGCAAAGATAATGTATGCAGGTTCAGTGTATTCCACTTTGTTTTACCTATTGTTAACATCTTTTATTGAAACTGGGGTTTGAGATGAAACTTGATTCATTGCTTCTGCTGGTGAGTGGGGCCTGGGCAAGCTGCGGGACTATGCAGCTGAGAAAGCCCATTTTAGTGGTAGCAGCTAATCAAAGCAGGGAATGCCTGCTGGCATCAGCTCCAAGGGTCACCAGCAGACCCCGAGTCTTTTCCACTACCATTGAGTGGCATTTGCAGCTCTCAGGGTTGCAGCTCTAAATGGGGGCTGTGCCCTCCAATGTTGCAACAGACCCCAGCAGCTTGCTGCCAATTCTTTCTGGGCTCTTGTCTCGCAGATCCAAAGAATGAAATTCACTGGGCAATGGGAAGCAAGAGTGAAAGGAGTAGGACTTATTCAAGCGTGAAGAATAGAAACATAACTCTTGGAAGGGCAAGAGGGGACCCCAATAGGGGTTGCCACTTGAGCGTACTAGTCTACGGCTTTATATAGCACTTGTGTCAATGCTATTGGTCCACATTTATGCTAATCAGAGTTTGTAAAAGTACCAACAGTTATTGGTTAGCTCTGCAGTCCCATCCAAATCTGTGCTACTTCCATTTTCTGGCTGCTCTTGGTAAAGCAGGAAGTTGAAGTCTTCAGATGGTGGATGCTTGGGGGTTGTAGATCAGGCATCTGCACTGTGTCGAGCTGTCTTGCCCTGGCTTAATGCACCTTGAACCTGCACTGGCATGGCAGGCTCCACACAGCCACAGCTTGTATGCACCACCTGTACTCCACACCATCCAGGTCACCACTTCACCACTCTAGGACAAGGGCTTGGCTCCGGTATTACTCATTGGTATGTTTGGCACAATTAGTGTTTGTGCATCACTGTTAACTAATATTATATTTGTTCACATTTCTTTAGTCTCTCTCCCATGTGCTTTTTCTCTCCCAGGATCCCACCTCTGATAGTCGTCATGTCTCATTAGTCTCATCTGAATTGTGGTAGTTTCTCAGGTTTTCCTAGTTCTTTATGACTTTGGCAGTTAGGTATTTTGAAGAACCTCCTTTGGTTTGTGATTGGCTTATGTTTTTCTTGTGGTTGGACCAGGGCTTTGGGGAGGAAGATCACAAAGGTGAAATTCCATTCTCATCCAGTTATGATTTACAAGGCTGTCACCTGATGATACATCATTGATGATACTAACCTTCATCACCTGGCCAAGGTTTCTCCATGTGAAGTTACTGTTCTCTTTTCCTTTAGAAGAGCAGTCCAGGCGCCAGAGGTGTGGAGTTAAACTCCACCTGCTTCAGGGGGGAATATTTATACCAGTTTAGATTCTATACATGAAAATTGTCCCTTCTGCCCTATTTATTTTTTCTCTCAATTATTTATTTATAGCAGCATGGACTCATGGGTATTGATTTGATACTTTGGATTATAATCCAATAGTATTATATTGTTGTTCACAGTATCTACTTTGGCTACGGGGATTCTAGGTCAGCTCTGTGCCTGTTTGATGTGCCCCTGTTGTTTAATTTTGTCCTGTGCTTTTAAATCCATGATTCACCTAACTCAGGAATCTTTCATCTTACACTGTGCTGTGGTTTGTAAAAATAGACTTATGATTGTCCTTATTAAATTTCTTCTCTTTGAGTCTCCATAACTGGCATCTCTTGCCAGGACAGTGATCACCTCTTACCTGGTATCTGAGCTTTCATTCTAACCACCTGCCCTGTAGCCAGTTTCTGCATCATAGCCCAAGTGTCTTTCTATACAGATCAGTTATGCCATTCTTCCCTCTATCAGTGAGTAAAGCACCACTTGATCTGACTCTTGCTTACCTCTCTGATGTCATCTCTTAGGCTTTATATCCCCTGATTGGTATATTTTACCTATATGGCTAGTATTTCTGTTCCTTAGAAGCACCAAGTTTGCTTACGTGGGGCCTTTCTAACACTGGGCTTCTCTGACAGGAAGGTTCTTCCTTCACACATTTCAAGGGCTGGTTTTCTTTGCTGTTCAGATCTCAGCTCAAATGATACTTTGTCAGAGAAGCCTTCTCTTTCCACCCAATCAAGAGTAGGCTAAGTCTCTTCCTATCAAATCACCATATTTTATTTTCTCTGTAGCTGTTATCCTATGGGATATTCATGATTTGTTAATTATTTGTTTGCCCGCTTCTCTCCCCATTAGGATATCTTGTTTTTCTTGTTCATAGCTGTATCTGCTATGAACAAGTACTTTTAGCAATTGTGAGGACATAGGACATACTCAATAAATATTTATTACGTGTTGGATGCTATGGGCCCAATGATATCTTCTGAGTAACACTTTTCTTTGGGGATTCCATCATCTGTTGGCCTTCAGGTTGTGATACCTTTGTGACTTTGTTATTGTCTTTTAAGGCAATGTATTGTGAGGTAATTCTTTAGACAATGTGTTCCGCCTGCTGGAGTGAATTTCTTACTTAGAAAATAAATCCAACCCTAGTCCCATCAAAACTTGCTTCTATCCTGTAAATAAGTCCAGTGCCATCCCTGGATGCCCCATGATTTGCCAATCACCAGATCATTCTCTGGAATTCTGAGCTAAAGGCAGAACTTAAGACACCAAATTTTTTGTTCAGACTACTGTCAGTTAAGATAGCAGATCTCTCTGTATATGGTTACTCAACATTTTATACCCTCATCTATTTGTATTTTTATCTAGCCTATATTCTGTCTGGATCACAAGAAGATCAGTCTGATATCAATATCTTAAAGCCCAGAAATAGTATATTTGATATATTTCTTACATTAGTTTAATCCATTCTGACTCCTTATGATCTCTATTTTCTGGTCTCAGTGTTCAAAAGTCATCTCTTTAATCATACATTATAGAGTATTTCTTTGGATCTATATGACATGTAATACTCTTGTCACAAGATTTACATTTTTCCCCTTATTCACCATTTTTATACTCTTTGGACTCATACATAACTACATAATTAAAAAGCAACTGAGCTTTTCAAGCAGACATGATATTTTAACTTGTCAAGGAGCATGCAATTAGATGTGTGTGATAGTGTGCAGATTTGACCACCATATAGCTTACATGAGCTACACAGCACTTTCCAGTCGCCATAAAATCACTAATTGACAACTCTTCACTTGATTGGTTTTCATTTTAACTAACTTACAAAATAAGAACTTCGTAACAGTGTATTTGTGACTTACTTCAAGTTACGTGAATTTCCTTAGAAACTATCGTTAGCCCGTGGAGGTATCCAGTAGTCAGGTACTCTGCTTCCATCTCAGTTCTTTCAGAGGTGTCAAAACCTTTCATTTAGTATTTGTTCTTGCTGTGGTGTTATCTTTTATCAGCCTTTTTTGGAAACACGTGCTGCATTTCCAATAATTGCATCTGTGAGTTTTGGTGTGGTGTGTCCTTGGGAACACTACCTGTCAGGGGTCTAGGATACAGAATGGGCAGATGGGGAGGTTGAATTGAAATACAGTTAGAGCAGAAGCCTCAGACAATCCTGCATAGGTGCCTTGGATTGAGGCGGGTTGTCCTTTGTACCTCCCCATTTAACAGTCATTAGATATTTGCCATCCACAGGGTGGAGTGTAGCCTAGGGCAGGGCAGCTCCCTTCAGCCAAGGCAGTGGCTAGGGAGGGGCTCAGCTGTGAGTTAGTATCAGAGGGTGTTGCTGGAAGCTGGGCCTGGGAGTGTGCTTCATTACCATAGAGAGCACATGACAGCATCTCCTACAGGTGAATTCAAACTGACTTCTGGTTCCATTCTTAACTTCCTACTAATGATGAGTGTCTTTGCATTCACCAGGGCATCATAACACCTACTTTCTTGCTCAAGGTCCTGTATCTACCCTGACTATCTACTCGTGGGATCATACATATATCCAGGGGCCTGACACATATCTAAATGCTAAATAGTTTCTTCTCAGGTTTTTGTTTTTAAATTTTTTTTTTTTAGTTGTAGGTGGACACAATATCTTTATTTTATTTATTTTTATGTGGTGCTGAGGATCGAACCGGGTGCCTCATGCATGCGAGGCAAGCGCTCTACCACTGAGCCACAATCCCAGCCCCTCTACTCAGGTTTTTAAGTGTACCTGTAGGTATCTCAGCTAAGACCCTAACAATTAGGTTTTGCAGGTCCCCATTCCTCCTTCAAAATAGAATGATTCCCTCATCTTTCATCGTTTAGGAATTTTGAGAAGGATTTAGAATTAAAATATAAAATGTGTTTAGGGAACTTTAAAACACCAACACCACCTGATCCAAAAACCAAAGCACCCCCTCCCATCTTTCCACATCTACTTCCTTGGTAAACACCAGTTTCAAGAATACAATTTCTTAAGACAGGAGGTATAGCTCAGGGATAGAGCAGGTCTAGCTTGCAAGGTCCTGGATTCCATCCCCAGCACCACATCAATGAATTCTATACATTTCTAGAAGTGTCTCAAACTTTTGATTATTAGCATTTAGTGGAGTAATAATCTACTAAGTCTTTTAGTCATATGTGACAAAAAATCAGTGCAGTTTTTTCGCATCCATTTTATGAAATATACTATAAAATTGGTGTTGGAAAAGCTGTTTTCCTTGTTCTTTCAAAACAGGTTTTCCTGCAAAGGAAATGCAAGTCTCAACCTGCTACATTACAATAACATCTGATTTGAGTCAATACTCATTATTGGACAATGTGGCCTGCCAGGAGATATTATCCTTCCTGCAGCTAACCAGCCTCAGTGCTTCCTTATCAAACATCTCTCAAACCGTGACAACTCATTCTCCTTCTGGCATCTTACATGTGTGGAACAAAACAGATACTTGACTAATGTCAATGGTGCCTGCACCATTTTTCTTTGTAGGAACCTAGTGTATGTAAAGAAGTAAATAGTCTCTTTAAGATATGGGAGAATTAAATTGGTTTGGATACAAAAAGCTTACATTAATTGGCTGGTACCATGGGTTCAGTCAGTGATTTTCAACAAGGGATGATGGGCATCCCTGGATTTTTGAGGTATCCTTAGGTGTTCATGGAAGGAAGGTGAAGTCACAGTAACCATATTTTAATATTTTGATTTTTATCTTTACTTTCTGGGCATATCTTATTGCTATACCTGGGTTTTGAGACTTTAAAATATTTTTGAATATGTTCCATAACCTTAAGAAGTTTAAATAACTTGGACATTGTGACAACTTTTGGAAAAAAAGGGTTAGCATATGTCATACCATGTTTGATTCTTCCGTGGGTTCCCAGCTCTTTCAGACTAAAAGCTAATGGCCTTCTCCCAGTCTATGCAGTTCCCTGGGTAACTCTTTAACTCACGAATTGCCTTATCTCTTGCTTGCTCCTCACCCACCACACTGACTTCTTGGTACTTGCCTAACATGCTGGTCCTCCTACCTCAGGACATTTACATTTTTTTTTCTCCTTACCATCTCTATATTGGTTTGCTAGGGCTGCCAAGACAAAATATAGCAGATGGAGTGGCTTTAACAACAAAGAATTATTTCATCACAGTTTTGGAGTATAAAAGTCCAAGAAGAAGATGCCAGCAGGTTTGATATCTTCTGAAACCTCTCTTCTTGGCTTGCAGGTAGCTGTCTTCTCCCAGGACCTCTGAATTGCCTCTTTCATCATATTCTTCTGCAACATGAAGAGTGCTTCCTTACATCCCATAATGCTGATCAAATCTGACCTGCTCATTAATGTCCCCTCTTAAAACTTTAAAACACTTGATCCTCCTCTCAACCCTGTAATAATCCACCTTTTTGCTTGATTTTCCTCCTTACTGTGGACCACCTTATAATATACCATTATTTATTGTATTCTTTGGCTTTTCACTAGAATATATTGCTTATGTATATATGTAGTTTTGCATCAACTATCTCATGAATCCCTTGCACCTAAATAATGCCTCCAGAGTAAATGTTGGCTAAATGAGAAGTACAAACAAGATAAAAGTGTTTAATGTATATGGGAATTGACCTAACAATACATCCCATCTAGACTACACTCTCTGAGTTAGGATTGCATTGTAGCAATAGAAAAAAAGTGTTTTACAAACCTCAGCAACTCAGATCATTTTTCATAGGTACCTTTAAAAATGTACCTATAGGGGGCTGGGATTGTAGCTCAGTGGTAGAGCGCTTGCTTCGCGTGTGCGAGGCCCTGGGTTCGATCCTCGGCACCACATACAAAGCAATAAAATAAAGACATTGTGTCCATCTATAACTAAAAAAAAAAAAAAAAAATGAAAAAAAAATGTACCTATAGGGTATTTAACTATTCTCTCTTGGCTGCTTTCCTTTTACTTCTTGCTTTGCCTGTTATAGCACATAGTCCAATCTTTCACACCTTGTTTAGACTTTCGTGTTTATTGTAACTCCACTGTTTTAAGTTTCCTACCTCCTTAAATCCACAAAGCACTTCAAGAAAGGATTTCCATGTATTATATTTTGTTCAAAAAGTCTTATCTCAGACAGACATATTTGCCCATTTTCTTTTTTATTTAAAAAAAAGTTTTATAATCATTACACATGCAGAGTGCTGTTCCGACAGACTGGGTTAGTATCTCTCCATGAAACTACACACAATAAAAGTTTCCAAAAACAAAAAAATAAGTTAACAATGCATAAAATGCTGATACAGTGCTTTAGAACACTTAATTATTTCTTTTTTCCCTCTATTGTTTATCATTGTTTTGTCAACTTTCCATATCACTACCCATAATGCTTTGAGTTCGGTTTTCTTTGAACATTCCTTTCCTCTGAACTTACCATGAACTTGTGCCGTAGTGTGCAGACACAGAATGCCACAGTCACGTTATAAAGGGGGAAAAACCCAACTCTGGTTGTAAAAGGTGCTAAAAGCCAGTTCAGATAATATAAAATAGTTAAAACATTTTCCAGTTGCTGCTTTAGGCTGCAGTGTGATGCTTGCTTTAAAAGATTGGTGTAGTAATTTGTACATATTTGGAGAAAAGTTTGTGTAGGGAGGAGGGAAAAAAATGAATTATGTTTCATAAGATTAGGTGGATTGTAGGAGAAGGGTTGCATAAATACCAAATGTGATCTGAGAGGGGATGAGGCCCATTACCACATATGCAGGGTAAGATGATGTAGAGGATTATTTGCATTTGCAGAAAGATAGCAGGAGGGATTCCACGCCCCCATTTCTGATTATTTCTCCGTATAGAGTGTACTACTAGGAAATTATTGTTCCTTCTGAGCAAAGTAATGAGAGGGGCTTTAGACTGGGAAACAAATTGTGGATTCTCATCCCAGTCCTTTGAGTAGATAAAAATAAATGAGAATATCCTACAATAAGAATTGCCCTACTAGCCAGGTGCAGTGGCACACACCTGTAATCCCAGCACTTTGGCTGAGACAGGAGGATTGCGAGTTCAAAGCCAGCCTCAGCAACGGCGAGGTGCTAAGCAACTCAGACCTTGTCTCTATATAAAACACAAAATAGGGCTGGGGATGTGGCTCAGTGGTTGAGGATCCCTGAGTTCAATCCCTGGTGCTGAAAAAAAAATAATAATTACCCAACTGAGCCAGGCATGGTGGCACATGGCTATAATTTTCACCATTCAGGAAGTTGAGGTAGGAGGATCACAAGTTGGAAGTCAGCTTCAGCAAGTTATTGAGTCACTGTCTCAAATAAAAAAAAAAAATGGGCTGGGCCTTTAGGTGTGATAGTGCCCCCTGTGTTTGATCCCCAGTGCCAAAACCAGAAAAAAACAAAAAAACTCAACTTACACCTCAGGTGATTATTTGGCAAAAGAGGATGCATGAACTCGGATGGTGGGATGTGGTCCATGTCACAGCAAACTTATGTTTTCATAAAAATAGGATATTTGATAGTTTCCCCATATGGTACTCCCCTCCTACCTTGGGGGATTTGTTCCATGATATCCATGGAATGCTTGACCAGCAGATAACATGTACTGTTTTTTCCTCTATGGTGTGTGTGTGTGTATGTGTAAAATATATGTTATAACTCTATGATAAAATTTAATTTTTAAATTAGACACAGTAAGAGATTAACAATAACTTGCTGTAGATCTTAGCAACCTCAGCCTATGAGTAATTTTTTCTTCTTAAGTCAAGAACTTTCACCTTTTCACTTAAAGGAAGCACTTCAGGGCTTTTGGCATATCCAAATTGCAAACATTACTTCTTTTGTTCTTTGGGCTCATTATGAAGTAAAATGAGAGTTGTTTGAATACAAGAACCATGATACCACAGCCATTGCTCTAATTACCTAGATGCCTGTTAGATAACTAGCCTGTGGGTAGTGTATATGGCATGGATACACTGAACAAAGCTGATTCATGTCCCAGGCAGGACAAAGCAGGACAGTGTGAAATTTCATCATATTGGTCAGAGTAGCAAGCAATTGAAAACATACAAATTGTTTATTTCTGGAATTTCTTGTTAAATATTTTCGGACCACATTTGATTACAGATAAATAAAACTGTGGAAAGCAAAACTACAGATAAGAGGAGACTACTGTATGACATGTTAAATGTGACTTCCTGTGTTGCATCAGAGCTGCAGCAGGCTGCAAAGGACAAAGAATATAATGTGGGTCAAAGCATGTGTTTAGGGTATTCTAGGAGCCTGAAAAATCTCATTTGTTCATTTTATGCCCTTTACCTCCCCCTCGCCTTGAGAGAACATGTGAGGAGGAACAATTGTAGTGGTTTGGTGAAGACTGATAATAAAATGAAGAGAATTACGAGTGCAATGGTATTTCTCTTGTTCCCACTGCCACCCAAATGAAATGCTGCATGTAATGGGGTGTGAGGGACCTGGGTCAGGTTGTCATATGCATCATGGTATATGGAACTTACAGGTTGGGGACTTAACCTAAGTGTTCAGAGATCAGAAGGCAAGAGGCGATGGTGAGAAGCCACATTTTGACAACTATTGCAGAAGGACAGAGTTGGGATCTCTTGGGGATCATATGTGGGTCCTGTAGAAGAAATTGGGTTATGGCCACTTCCACCACTGCCTCATTTCCCTGTCCATACCCCACATGCTGAAGAATTTACCCAGCAGGAAAGATGAGTTGACATAGAAGTCAAAGGGGTCCTTTAGTCAGCAATGCCTGTGTCCAGTGACCACATTCTGCAAGACTCAACAAGATCAGTCTGAGGGACTCATAGAAGCACACACCTCGGGAAGAGCCACCACAAGGACGTTGGTCAGTCCTGCATGTAACTGTTCCAGCTAAGGAAGAAGATCTTTTCTATCTTCTTCCCTTATCCCCATTTTTCACTTACTTGGCTATTTAATTTTTGACTTAGAATTTTATTGACTAAAAATTCCAAACTGCTCTCAATCAAGATGTTTACTTCTTCAGAAGAGGTTTATTAAGTAAGGCAGTGTGTCAGGCATCATACGTATTTCCTAATCTTAAGAGAGATGTCTATTAATGAGATGTCCCCTTTTTAATGCAGTTTCAGCCGTCTCTCCTCCCAAATAGTTGCATGGATAGATTATTTCTAGGCCTGTAACCATAGTGTATGATGTAGTATTCCACTTCCACTTGAGTGAATGAAATGAAAAGGAGATTGAGCTGGGAAGACTGGGGCAGGAATAAGCACACACAGAGGAATCTCTTCAGGTAGATGGACAGTAAATCAGATAACTACATTTTACTCCTCATAATCTTCTCATTTAGTAACTGAGTTGTGTAATTTTAGCTCTTGATTTTATGACTTTTTTTTCTCATTTGCTGCTTAGGAAACATTTATTGAACAGGTACTAAGTGCAGGTCATTGTGCTAGATATTTATTTTTCTTGTCCTCCAGAGGTGTATAATCTAGTAGAAGAGAGAAATTTCATTTGTGCAATTACTACAATATTTAGAAGCATGTGATTATTAGTGAGGACTCTTTCATTGCAAATTAGAGACCCAATATGAAATAACTTATTTATTTATTTATATGCAGTACTGAGAATCAAACCCAGTGCCTCACACATGCTAGGCAAGTATTCTACCACTGAGCTACAACTCCAGCCCAATTTTAGAAATTTTGCAATTTTTACAGAAAAGTTTGCCAACTGTGACCAACTCCTTTATCATTTATTTTGCTGAATATAAAGGCTTAAACATCATTTCTACACCTGAGAAACAGCCCTCCTTTATCCAGCAAGTTGTAAAATCATATCGGGACATTTAATGTTTGATATTTTATTACTAAGATTCTGCTCTTGTATAGTTTGGTTTTAGTTTATCTTAATTTTTGAAGCATGCATATAATCAAGAAAAAATTAAAATTTTCTCATAAAAATACATGATCATTGTATAAGATTTAGAAAACGTGAGCCAAAAAGTAAATTAAATCCTTTTTACAAACAGTCACTGTTAAATGCATCTAGACTGTCCAAGCTTTATTTAGGAATAGAAATCCTTTTTTAGAGAATAATAATCATAGTGTTTCTCTTCTATAAATATTATGCATATCCTGGATTTCAACAACTTATTGGAGTTTTCAACTACTTCAAAAAATTATTACTAGGAATACTGTCTTATTATCTGAATTGCCATAAAATACAAGGGTTCTCATATCCTATTTTTGGATACTAACAGCTAACATTTATTTGGGCTTCTCTTGTGATAGGCATTGGGCCCCATGCTTTACAAACATTGATTCCTCACATACTTCATGAGCTTACAAGCAATATCCATTTATCAAGAACCCAAGGCACAGAGTTTTCCTATTTTGACTAGATTTGTAGCTCTGCTAAGTGGTAGAACCCATTCTAGTCCTGGTCTTTGGGCTCCACTCTACTAAAAACCACAGTGCAGTACAGAGGACATTTGGAATATGTATAGTAAAGTGTTATGCTGAGTGCGCTTGCTTGCTCAGTGTCCTCAATCTGCCAATCTTTGGGATTCCTGAGGTGGGGTTACATTGTCCTGTGACTGCAAGAAAACCTTAAACCAAGTGGATAGAGTGGAATAATTTCCCCCTGATGATTCAGAGAGAAGTGATGAGGTTAGGAAATCTTTATAAAGGGCTTGTTCTCTTTCTTTTCTCTTGTTTACTGTCACCAAAGGCTATAGACCTTGTTGACCCATTTTCAAGGGGCACCATTATCTTTAAGAAATGTATTATCAACCACCAGGTTGCAGACTTCCTGCCTCTTCAGCTAGGCTTGCATGGAATATTTGATTTTTACTAATCCGTTAAGGACGTGTGCTCCTTTCTTGGATACCAAGTAATGTATAGAACTTGTACAAGAAATGTGATCAATGGGTATAAAGTTTGTAATGTGAGATATAAAAGTTGTGGAGATCTCTAATATGCCACCTATGGTTCACAATATGGTATTGTGCATTTTAAAATATGCTAAGAGGATAAATCGCATGTTAAGTAGTTCTTAGCAAAAGTCAAAACCCCACAAAAGAACACAAGGACATCTTTGGAAGTGATGGACACGTAGATATTCTTGACTGTGATAATGATATCATGGTTCTATGCATATGTCCAAACTTATCATGATTTATATATCAAACATGAATAATTTTTTGGAATGTAGAAAGTCATGGGATTTTAGGCCATGGGTGGACTGTTTACTAGATATTAGCAGTAGATTTGTCTTTGTTAGTGTGGTTCTCAAAGTTGTTTCTGGGGTGGAAGGCACATAAGCCTCATATTTTAAAGGGTCTGAGTTTAAACCCCAGTTACACTGCTCATTAGTTCTATAATCTTGGGTTTATCATGTAACCTCATAGCCTTAATCTTACTTTTGGAAGTACATAGATGGGTGTCTACTGGCTGGTCTTCCAAGAAACCAATGAATATAGTCTTAAAAACCAGAACAGCCTGTGTGGATGGGGACATCTTTTGGCCATCTGTCCTATAATAAAACTATGTTTCATTATGAAAAAATGGTAACAGAATCATAAATTTTTCAAGAATCGCAGACCTCAGATATAGTTGAGTTCAATTTTCCAATTCTAGCTATGAGTAGATTTGAGGTTCAGACTGTGAGATAAGCTAATGGAAGAACTAAGATCCCACCGGCTTGCTCATTAGCAATAAGTTACTGCTTGTCGTTTGACAAAAGAGAGAAAATTTACCTAATTTGATTTTGGGAATGGTCCTTGAAAATAAGTTATGTAACAAATCAAACTCTGTTAAACTAAATGGAAAGTTATTCCTGGAAATGAAAAATTAGAAGATGATCTCTTAGCTTCTAGGACTAAGATCTTTGTAATGAATCATATTATTGTCCTCAGCAGAAGATCACAACTGTATGTATGTGGTATTTTTCATCCTGCTTTATGTCATAGTAGGTGTTCATTTTAAATATATTGATGCTCTTCAGATGAATGCATTTTACATATTACATACTCATTAACATCATACATATACCTTTAGAATCTCCTTAAACACTTGTTTTTGAAAAGGTACCTTCTTGTCTAATAATAAAACTGTAGCTTTACCACTTTTCATGACTGTATTCCGGAAGTTTTATTGTCCTCTGGAGACAGACTCTAGAAACCTTGCCAGTCAGCAAATACCCAAGATCAACATCATGAATGATTTGATGACTTTGGCATCTTGCAGAAGTCATACTAGGTTTTCTCTTCAGATGTGTTATATAGGTTCTCCACTTTCAATTCTTTAGCTTTTAGCTCAGGTTTCAAATAAGAGTATTGGTGTGCACTGAAATTGTACCTCTAAGATTTCCAAAAGTGATTTATGAGTGATGATAATGTAAGTTTTAGAGTAAAACACATGGTTAAAAACTGTTAATGGGTTTGGATTTGGGAGATAACACTGAATTGTCTGTAAAAAATTCAGATTTCATATTTGTCATGTTGATAACCAGTAATTTCAGTTTCAGTTGCTATACCTGTGGAACAGATAAAAATGCCAAGGCAAGGGGTCCTTTAGTGTCTTATTCCCATACCTGTCACTTTTACTAAGTTGTCTTTTGTCACATTGTGAACATACACATGTAACCTATTGCATTGGATGCTTCTTATGATCCGTTAACATTTTAAAATTTGTTTAATCAAATAAAAATAGATAGAATAATATTTGTATGTTTATCTGCCATAAACATTGAATGGAATACATTGTACAATCTAAACAAAATGCCTTTTTATAAAGACTCCAGTTTTGAATTGGAGGGCTTTGTGCTCATGAAACGTGTAAAAATACACACATTTTCCCACAGGAAAACAGCTTGGCCAGAAAGCAACACACCAAGTAAACAATCATTTGTAATTTCCTTTATTGAAGCTTTCCTTGTATAAATCTTCCCCATCCCATCCTCAGTTGAGAAATATTGTTGAAATCAATTAATTTTTATCAGTCGTGAGCACTTAATAAGTGTCATGGATGTTTTTAGTAATAAAAAGTACTGTTACTTGATCGCTCACCACATGGCAAGTACTGTTCCAGTAACTTTATATTCACTAGCTCAATTGTTCTTCACAAGCACATGAAGAAGACACAGTAGGCTATTTGTCTTGTCCAAGGTCACACAGCTAATAAGTGGTGGAGTAGGTATTTTAATGTTGGTAGTCTGGCTTCCCGTCCCTCACCTCCCGTACTGTTAACTGGTACACTGCCCTGCTTTGAAGTTGCAAACTGCTTTTAGAATGATGGTATTTGTACTTTTAAGTCCTATAACACAAGGAGCAAAATAGCTTTGTAAAGAGTTTCAATGACTTGTTAATTTTTTCCTAGGCCAGTTGATTCTTGCCATTAAAATGTTGCTCTCTCTTCCTCTTATGTCTAGCTGGCACATTGATTTTAAAAATGAACTTGAAGCTTGGTGAAAGCAGAAGAGTTTGTATCTTTGAAATTTTGAGTAGAAGGGCTATTATAAGAATTTAAACTTTCTCCAGTTGTTCAGATGGGTCAGGTAAAATCAGGGTTTTTTGCCTCCTCTGATGATGGTTGTCAGTAAAAAAAAACAGTGGGTTTGTTCAAATGTGTAATATGGAGATTCACAATCAGTAACTAACACGGTCAGATTTTTCCCCTCTTACTAAATCCAAAAGACTCATTTTAACCTTCCCATTAGCAAATCTGGATACAGTGTGGTACTTGGAAGAGTTTTTAGCACACACCTCTGCTGTTTGTTTTTCAGTCTAGGTCCAAAATCTCTACAGTCAGCAACAAAAGGCCTGAAAAATCAATATTTAGGTTCTGCAACTTCTGAATAAGGGTGTAAGGGCAGAGTTTTCTGCCTTTTTAATTTGCCCCCTGATGTTTTCTAGTTTTCTTGTCCTACTCTTTCCTGAGATAGGAAAAGGAGGAAAGTTTTATCAACCCCCAGTGGATAATCCCACCATTGTGGATTTCTGCCTGTTAGTCTTTTACTGTTACACACATTCACACCTCATATATTTTGCTCTAAAAGCAGAACATCTGAGATGATTCTGTGGTTGAAAAAGATCTCAAAAAGATGGAAGATGGATTTAATGTTGCCATTTTTAGATAATGCTGTAAATAGAATGGCAGCTGTCCTCAGATGCATAGCAGATATATAGTACATATGCTGAATAGAGACAGATAAAAGATTGCACTCAATTAATCCTCATGAAAAGTAGCATTTTAGCCATGGATTCAGCCATCTAATTTTTAACCACAATGCATTTTTTCTACACCCTCATGGGATATAATCCCATGCTTTGAAGGTGACTCAGGAAGAGAGAAATTTGCTATTATCCTCAACTGGGTTTAAAGCAACCTGTAATATTTTAGATAAGTATGTCCCCTTTAATCCTGTAAGCAATTCAAATCTACAAACATTTCTGAAACACTTATTATCTGTGATGTGCCCTTCTTGGTGATGTGGGGAGAATAAGTTGTGGTTATTTGAAAGAATTATTTTTTATAGAAAAGGCAGAAGCAGGAACTTCCCAGGCAAAAAAGAATATGGTATTTATAATAAGTGAGGTCTGGCAGATGTCTAGTTCAGTAACAGCTGAACATTTATAAAACCTGTGTTTTAGGTACTTTGCTAGTGGTACTGTGGATAAAAAGTTGAATCAAACCCAGTCCACCTGGACCTTTCCTCAAGAGAGATGGCTTATAAACTACTAATTTCATTTAATACATTTAATACATAGTCTAAAAGTTTGGGCATAACAGAGGAAGGGAAAATGAATTCCCCTGGAAGGCAGAGGGTCATGGGGCAAGCATTTATAGAAGAGGTGATAAGTGACCAGAATTTTGAGGCATGAGTATGAGTTTACTGGATAAGTAGTGGAAGGAGTAAAGATGATAGAAGGAGATGAGGGCATCCCAGAGAGAATATCATGCCCAGAGATAGGAAGGCATGAAACTTGGTGAATCTCAATAGCCTGGGATCACCTTTGTCCTGCACATTTTCTGTGCATTGTGGAAGGATGTTTGGAACATTTAGCAAGCTGATGTCCAACAACTCCAGACCAAAACCAAGTAATTGTGTGGTAAATTTTGTTTTTATGACAGCAACTTATAGGTTTTGTCTTTAAGACAGGTATGGCTTTGAGTTCAGACTCTGGAACTTGCTGCCTTGTGATCTTGAGCAATATTCTAAACTTCTCAGACTTTAGCTTCTTCAGGAGTCAGTGTGAGTTCTGATATTTCATATAAAAGCAGCACATTGATGCCTAGTGTATTATATTGATTTTAATGAGTGTTCTTTTCCTTTTTTAAGTGGGCCTTCTTGTGGTAGTGTTCCTCTTGAGGAGTAAGACATCACTGAACTTGATCACTGTGGTCACGAAGCCTGAATTTGAAGTGATGAGGGAGGGTAAACTGAAGGAGCTCTGGAAAGGGAGTTTGGAGACCTGAATTCTAGTTCTACCTTAGCCACAAACTGAGCCCTGTGATCTTGACTAAACGTATGTCCCATGAGCTTATTCTTCTCTGAAAGGAAAGATATGGGCTAAATATCTGTCTGACTCACATTCTTGTTACTGTGCAGAGTTTCTCGGGAATAGCCCTGTGGCTTGAAAGAGATAGACCATACAATTTTATTCCAGTAAAAGGCTTACTAAATCAGAAATTTTATTTTACATTTTCTTCTGGCTTGGTGGGGAGCATTGTGTATAGCATCTAAACTCATTGTAAAGAATGGTGGTTTCCCCACTTGTGTAAAAAATGACAAAGCACAGAGTATCCCCTAAAATTCATTTAACATTGCAGATTGCCTTGCAATCTCATTCAAAGACCAAGAGCAGAAAGAATAGAGTGTGGTTTGGTGGCCAGACAGTGCAGTTCAATGAGACTACGGTTAGGTGGCTCTTAGGAGCAGAATGCTTGTTGAGATTCTGTGGGTCAAAGCATTTTGGAAACGCCAGTCAGTCATGTTGGTGACTGATGAAATTCACATCCTGAGCAGACTTAGTTGGTGTGGGGTAAGGAACCTAGTGCTTCTCCAGATGGTTGTATCCGTGAATGAGTATTCATTCATGAAGTATAAAGGGCCTCACACCCTGAAAAAGTGGTGATCAGTAGGGTCACAGTGAAGCAGTGTCACCTCCAGACTTTAGACCACAGCCCTTTGATGTTACTTTCATCTGACAAAATCTAACTGCTGTCTTCACTGTACATTAATTTTGATATCATTTTGGAGCGATAACCTGTGCAGCTCTGTAGTCTCTCAATGTTGACAGTTCTCTCTCTCCCTGCTATTCCCTTGCTTTGTTTCCACCGTTAATCTGGTAACCAGCCACTTATCATACTGATTATCTTGTAATTGAAACTGTAAAAGCCCATGGCAGGTAAACCTATGGCAGGCAGATGGTCTCCCCAGCATGTCAGCTGTCTCAGAAGTTTTTTTTTTTTTTTTTTAGTACTACAATGTGGTCTGGGCACAGGGTGGGTGCGGGGTTGGGGGAGGACAAAAAATAACAACCCATAAAGAGAAGAATGGAGAGCATACAATTTGAAATTTAACAGAATGTATTTGCTAACACCTTCAAAGTTGCCTTAAGACCAAAATTCATTATGGAAGCATCTTTTGTGGAGCATGAAGTGAAAGAGGAGGAGGAACACTGTGTGTTGGGAGGAACATGGAGGTTGTTATAACAGATTTTCAGGAGCCGCACTTAGAAGTTTGGTCTTTTGGTGGACTTATTTTGGGGGGATGGTGGAAGAGGCAGAAATGCCCTCAAGCTATTGGTTGCTTTTGCTTGTTCTCAGCAGCCTGAGGGGAAAAGTGCTTGTTTAAACACTAGTACACTCTATAAAAACTAACAATTATGGCAAGGTTTTTCAAAAAGAAAATTGCATTAAAGATGAATGAGGGTATATTGAAATAATTATGTTTTAAGGTGTGTAACATTAAAAGATATTGAATAAGAATATCGACTGTTTTGTGGAAATAGCAATAATGAGATTCCTGTCACCTAATCTTACAATAATTGGGTTATTACTATGCAAATGAAGGTATTACTTTAAAAAAAGTAAGGGAGCAAGACAGATCCTTGAGGCAGTCCTTTATCTATTCTTAGAGCTGTGCTGTCAATTCTCCTTAGCAGAAGATCCTTGCCTAAACAATTTGGAGATGCTCATTTTATTATTTGCCCCTGGAATTGTGCTATAATATTTCTTAGCCGCCACAGGTAGCAGATTGGTGCTTGGGGGTTTTATATATATTTTTGCCTTATGTAGAACCCAAAGGACTAATTAAATCATACAATTATTGCCCACTGTCATTTTTAAAAAATGAAACGGAGTGAATTTTCCTGCCAAAGAGGCATGCTCCAGCCCTTATCTCTAGTTCCCACACAGCTTCATCGTTGCTGTGCAGTGTCAGGTGGTAACCATGTGTCTCAAAAGCCAACAGGTCATTCTGGGCTAGCAGACCTCCTAGGACACCTTTGTGAGCGAGAAAGTGATTTCATTAGTCCTCGGGTGTACTCAAATCAATAGTCCATACGTCACTGTCACCACCGTGTCTGTTTCAGCTCCTGTGGCACCCATCACATGAAGAGAAATATGAGGGACAATTGCCATTTAGTTCATGACCCAGGTAAATACCTGTGTGTTTAGCAGTAGGGTATTTCAAGCTGTTGTCTGCTGAGGCTCTGGGTAAGAGGCAATTGTGTTTCCTGAGAGGGCTGAGTTCTGCATACCACTTGCTAGATGAAATGCTCTATTGATATGGAACGATAGGGAATTTCACTTTAAATGTTCTCTGGTATTCCTACATAGAGACAGCATCAAAAACAGTTGTAGACTGAGCCTTACTGAAATCTTACAATGGAATTTTTAGAGTTTAATAGTATATTCTAGATTAATCACAGCCAAGTCGATTTTAAGAAATCACAAAAAACAAATTTCATTTACCAAGTACTTTTGGTTCCAAGGATTAAGAGGTCAAGAAAATATAAGCCTTATCAGTTTATTTCAGAATCAGTTGAGGCTTGAGCGAGTTTATAAATGTCATGGCAACTGCTCTTTACCTTGTGTCCTCTGTCATACTTAATGTGGAACTAGGCTTGGAGCAGTGACTGTACTGCCATTCTGTTTGGTATAGAAATATTAGAATAAATTTCTATTATATAAGGACATATTTGTGGGTTTTTCTTGTTATTAGGTATAATTTATCAAATATAGATAACATTTTCTAACTATTTGCAATCCTGAAAATATTAGTTCTGATTTTTTACATATTAATAACATCTAATTTTGTTGCCATCAAGAAAGTATAACTTTTAATAGATATCTGTGCAAGGAAGTTCTGGAAACATGTAGGACCAGCACAACGGTAAGGTTTGAATATAAGGTGTGTGATACTGTTTTAAACAGCCCTAAGATTCACTGAAAATCTGTTGTGGGATTAGGTGATCCTGTAGGTCAGCTCTGCTGTTAGACTCTGATATTAGGCATCTCCATCTTGATACCTGCTACCATGGCCTTGCAGGAGAAGGCTGCAGAGTTGAGCACTGGCAAGTGCTTTATTACAGAAGTGGCGAACATCCCTGCACTCACTTCATCACTAAAACCTCTCATAATTGTCTCCTAATTTCTTGGGGCCAGTAAGTGTAGAGGAGCTCTCAGTATTGATCAATATTAGTAATGTTGATCATAGCCAATATTAATTCATTCCACTGAGAATGCCTTTGAAATGTGAGACACCACTTGTGATGTGTGGGTGAAGCCACAACAAGGAGGGTGATGCATGGCTTTCTTTAAGAACAATGAGCATCTCACCCTGATCATCGTTGCACCCATTCGTCTAGACTTCCACAGACCTTGCTGTTCTTGAGTTTTTATGGAACGGGTTTTACCTTGATGAAGGTCACTGTGCAGTCAACCTTTACAGATGGGATTATGGTGAGCTTTTAAATTGCAGCTGTGACCAACCTGCAATAATGAGTTATTGCAGAAAAATGCCCTTTGTCCAGGTTTGATGAGGACTGGTGACATTAAATACAGCCAAAAGTTTCCCAGGTTGGAAAACTGTTGATTTGTGAAAGAAGGAAATATTAGGATGAGCATATCTTTTACTTAGTCCAGTTGGTTCTGTAAAGAAAAGGAGCTCACTTTTAATACAATAAATGTTCCATTATCTTTTTAAACCAAAATATTTACAGCTCATAGGGGTTTAGCAATAGTAATGCAAGATTATATCTTATGTACGTGTGTTGGGGAGCACACTGGAAGACCACAGGAGTGTGTTTGACCTGAAACATAGGAATATTTTATCTCTAGATAGGGCAGCATGAGAACTGTGTCCCCAAGAAAGGGTGTCAAAGCTACAAGAAATGGTACCAGGCAAACCAAGAAAGGATGTCACTAAAATTCTTTCCATGTAAACAGTGTAAGAGCTTCAATCCTAATGTATGCTACTGACTAGGGATACCACTTGTTTGGCTTCTATTGCAGTTGACAATTGAGACTATTTTAATTGATAACAAATGGATTACTGATGCACAGGTGCATAGCATACCATCTATTTTATCTGTTTTCATTTATATTGCAAATTAAAATTACAGTACTAAAGACTCCAAAACAACCAAGGTATAACTTGGTAATTTATCATTAAGATGAACTGTCTTGTGGGGCTGGGGCTGTAGCTCAGTGGAGGAGCGCTTGCCTAGCATGTGTGAGGCACTGGGTTCGATCCTCAGCACCACATAAAAATAAATAAATACAATAAAGATATTGGGTCCAATACCTTTTTAAAAAAAGTCTTTTTGTTTTTTTTAATAAAGGAACCGTCTTATAACCACCACCCAGGTCAAGAAAGGGTTTGTAAACAATTCCAGAATCTCCTCCATCTGTTCCATCCTATTCGAAATCACAACTCTCTCAGGAAGTAGTCATCTGAACTTTCAAAGAAATCAGTTCCTTACGTGTCATGTTTTGTCATGTAATTATGCATCTATCTGTAGGCACTATAATTAATTTTGCCCATTAAAAGTTCATTCTATATTCTTGAAATGTCTTTAGGTCTGTATATCTCCCTCCATTTCTTTCTCTTGCTTACCATATTTGTATGTTGAAGAATCTCGGTAGTTTGTCAGAATTTCTCTCATTGGGGGTTTTGTTGATTACATAGTCATGGTGCAGTTTAATTTGTTCCTCTATCATTCATATTTTCTGAAGAATGGCAACTGGCTCCAGGGACTTGATCAGACAGGTTTGATCCCTCTGCAGAACTTTAGGAGGTGCTGTGATTTTTCATCAGGATGAACATCATGTTTGGTTATCATTGCTTTTTGATGTTAACAACCACTGATGCTCAATGCTCAGATCCATTAGGCCTTGGGATTGTAATGTGATTATAACTTGTTTATATCATCTTGTTTTTCATTTACTTACTGCAGTAATTTTATGCAAACACATTTCTAAGTCTACTATTTGGGTACCAAGCTGTACGGTTCCTATAGAAAAGGCAAAATAAATATTTGATTATACCTTTTAATTTACCCCATTCTCAAGATAATGAATTGGTTTCCAGTCATCCTCAGAAGGTAACTTAGTAATAGCTATTAAATATCATTGTGAGTTTGTGAATTTAATCATATTTGATGCAATTCTTATCCTTTGAAGCTCAAATTATCTCATCCTTTGCCAAGGGAAACCTCCTCAAGTTGGTTCCTGCATACTTTGTTACAACTGTAGTTGTCTTTGATAGCTTCATTTTTATTGGGTACATCGAGATTTTTTTTTTAAAATCTTGTCTTGTACATAACCTGCCCCATCCATTTCACCACAAATCCCTGTGTTTTGCGCAGTAGGTATGTTCATTGGTACTGGCTTACTCGTTATTTACAGACCTAACTAGAGATATTTTATATAATCAAAGTTTTTATCCCCAGCACTCAAGTATTAATTTTGGACTATCAAATTCCTTTTCAAAACCAATTCATTTAAAAATTTCCTGGTATATGTGAAGACTGTCCCAAATTTTTCTGATGCTTTCAAAGAAGTATACTTAAAGCATGGAAAGCTGTCATCCTCTATCAGTCATAATGTATACACTTAAAATATTTCATATCTTAGTATTTCTTTCACTTAATGCTATGGCAAAGCTGCCTTTCACAACTTATGTTTATCTTTGACTTTCTTTGGGCTACTGGTGATCAAATCTTCTGCAAGTCTCTATCTCTGTAGCATCTTGTCCATAGAGTTCTCCTTATAATTTTTAGTGTGACATTTTGGTTTGGTGTTTCTGATATTTCAGTTTGATATGTATTGCCTCAGCTTGATCACCATTTATAATGTTTATCTGCTGCAGTGATCCCCTCAGCAGTTATCAATAATATTATATTACTTTTATATACATGTATATATTCTCTAGTTAAATATTTACAAATTATTTTTGAAAAAAATAAGGGAGTAAACATTAGCACAATTATCCTCATTTTTCAAAGTGAATATGGCTGGAATCAGAGTTAAATGGCTAATTACACTCTTAAAGACTATGCCCCAAAGTGATTTTTAGTGATAAAATCTACAAAGTTATATTATCTGTAACATTTACTTATTCAGAAATCCCTTTGGAGGCTGGTCCCAATCTATAAGGCACTCTTTTTCACTAATGTGACCAGGGAGGCCTGGTGTGTTAGCACACACCTATAATCCCAGCTACTTGGGAGGCTGAGACAGAAAGATTGCAAATTTGAGGCTAGCCTAGGCAATGTACTGAGACTGTCTCAATATGAAAAAGGGCTGGGAATGTAACTCAGGGGTAGACTGCTTGTCTATCATGTGTAATATTCCAGGTTCAATCCCCAGTACCATAAGGGAGAAAAAAAAAAGAGTGACCAGGGATTGAAATGCCCCCTACCCTTAGCTGCTGAGGGGAGGAAATGGGAAGGCATGTTGGAGTTGTAGAACCAATGTTTCTTTTCATGAGAACCTTGGTGGTGCTATAATTTTGGCAGCTCTAGTTTGATAAGAATGCCTGGGCATTCTGAGCTGAGTGATTCTGACAACTATTTCATCTTTTCAGAGGAGGACATTAATTAATCTGAAGATGATCATGTAGACTAGTGCTTTCAGACACACATAGATCCTTCATTCCACCCGTTCACCTGTCCTGATGCTCACTTTCTGGAGTCTTCTGGTAACTAAGACTAATCAGAGAACCACTATGAAATTAGATATATCATTGCAAATGACAAGTATACTGATTCATTAGGGAATTTTAAGAAATAATTAGGGTGTGTTTTGAAGAGTCCAACTAGATTTAACAATAGAACAGGATAATATCTCACATAGACGTTAGACAGAGGTAGGTTATGGGTTGCCTTTGTCCAGCACTGTCAGCTTCTTATCTCCACAGTTCCCTGAGCTTTGCCCTCCTACTCATATCAGCATTATAAAAAGTTGTATACAGATGGCATTTGTGGCTCCAGGACTGACAACACAGAGTCTGAGAAAAAGACCAACTCTTCCAGTGCCTTTCCTAAAAGGAAACCTTTTCCCCCTGAAGCAAATCTTGCTCCTGTTTCATTGGCCCACATTATGTCATATCCCATTTTTGTTTGTAAGCGAATGCTCTGTATGGATTGGCTGAGGCCTGAGTTCAGGGGCCAGCCACTGGCCTGGAGGATGGGATTACCATTCTTGCCTTAACCTTGGCAGGATCTACCCCAGAGTTTAGAGTCAGTACCTCAAACTATATAGCTGAGGAGGGAATGAAAGGGATATTGAGAAAGCCACAGTATCTGGTATACCAAGCCTTTGCACTCACCTGTGTACGTATGTTCATTTGCTTGGCTGTGACATGTGAGTAAATAATGATTACTTGCAATTGGAGTAAGAAAAAGAGGAAAAAAACAATAAATAAGCATCCAAGAATGTGTGATTTGATTAGAAAAATCTTTGAAACTATTCCTCAGGTTATTATTTTTATAATTTTACTGAATGTGAATTACATGAGTAACCTAGTATCAGCCCTTTATACGTCTAGAAGAGCTCAGGAGAATCCAACTTTGTGAAATATTATTGAAATTTCCCCTAAGGCATGTCTTCTCCTGAGCCTTTTTTTCTAGTTGTCCCAGTTTCTTCTTACCCTCCATTACAGGGTGCCCTGGACTGTTTTTCCACTGCCCGTGTTTTTCTAGACCCATGACTGTAATATTGTCTGTCCTTCTCCCCAACTTCCCAGATTATCCTATTCCTTAAAAGCTCACTCAGACACTGTCTCTGTGAAGCCTTTAAATGAACAACTCAGCATTAGGGTCTTCTCTCTTTGAAGACGTCTAAGTATTATTTTCTATTTATTTGTCAGTCCAATAATAGTTTGCCTTTTTTAAAGATTTTTTTTTTCAGTTGTAGATGGCACAATATCTTTATTTTTTATGGTGCTGAGGATTGAACCCAGTACCTCACATGTGTGAGGCAAGCACTCTACCACTGAGCCACAACCTCAGCCCAATCTGTTGCCTTTTGAAGATTTTTCTACTTTATGTCTTTGAGCTATTATTAACATATTCTGTTATTGAGTATGACCTTCCTAAAGGTACACACCTCTGATATCTTATGGAATCCCATGAAAATTGTCTACTTTACATATCATCTTGAAAAGGGAAGTACAAGAGACTTTCATTCCAAACATGAAAATAACTCACATTTGTTAAGCAATCACTATATGCCCGACACAGTAACAAATCTTTTACCGCCATTATCTTAGTTCTTCTTACGTACAGAAACTCCATGTAGTAGGTTAGATAAAAGCAATCTCAACATAGTTACATCAAACTGTGAAAAATCGTGATAATACTAGAAAAGTATTTAAGTTCACAGAATCTCCCCAGTAGTCCATCTCTCTCTGTGTCTCATCTCTTTGCTTTCTTCTCCCTTAGCTTTACTGTCAGGAAGAATCCCTCTGCAAGGGGAAACTTTTAGGTTTCAATGGTCCACAGAAACCTCAGAGAGAGAGGGGGGAAAGAGAATATGTTCCAGCAATGGCTGGGTGAGGGGGAGCCCCATGTAGCCATGTGTCTTCCCAGAAATAGCCACTTGAGTGCTCAGACCTGAGCAATCATCTCTAAAATGCAGCTAGAAGAGATAAGGGCCAACTCCACCCAAACTATCAAGTCTCAAAGTTGAGTGGTGTGGTTTTCCAATGAGATGCTAAGTACTCAGTCCACATTATTTCTAATTTGCAGACAAAACCTGGGCTCACAGATTAAGTAGCATGCCCAAGTTCATTCAGATAGGAAGATTCAGTCTAGCTGAAAAGCTGGGAAAACTGAAGTTCATAGTTTATACTGGTAGCAACTTCAGAGTGTATGCTTGCATCCACTTTGCAGTATTTTAGTATTTCTATTACAGTGAGTTTGAGTTCAAATGCTCAAAATAAAAACTTCTGTTGTGCAGACTTGTGATGTTTCTCCAGTAGCAGCCTCCTCCAGAGCTTCAGTGCTTCCACTTCCTTTATTAATCTCACCTTTTCTAAAAATCAGGAACGAACTGATATGAGTGTGAATTGGTTTAGTGACTGGATTTATTTTCCTAAGGCTGCGTTTGAGTCGCCATGTTTCTTTAGACAGATCTCTGCATCTAAATATTTCCGTATCTCCTTGTGGATTCAAGGATATCATATTCACAAAGATATTTCAGATGATGTTTTGTTTATTTACAGAGAAAAAAGTGGATTGATCATTGAAATTTCCCTCCATTCTTTGAGAAAATGACTGGATATAAGGTAGAGATTCATGGGTATGTTCATGGGATAGTCCACAATTGCTCAGTAGAACGACACTTGAGCACTCTGGAAGAATAAGCCAGGACCAACTGAGCTATGGGTCCAAAGACCTTGTTCTTAGAGTTCCTGAGATGAAAGTGTGAATCCTGTTATCTCTGGCTTCTGTGAAACATCTGGGGCCTGCCCTGCTCTTGCTTGGGCCTGCCTGCAAGCCCTGTTCTTCAGGTTCTTCCTAGCCTCAGTGCCCAGGAGAGACCACCTACTGTCTCATGGCAACTCCAAGTCTTCCAGTTTTTCTCCATCTGATCTAGGAATTTCAGATGTCCAAGATGAGTTTTCTGTAATTTTTGACATTATATTTTAGGCACTATTTAATTTTTTATATATCAATACCCAAGCCTATGTTTCATTGTAACACCCTATTTGTAACATTCTGGAATGCATCTCTCATTTTATATCTTTGTCTCCTAATGACTTTTCTAACTTTGAAGTAGTTAGATCATAGCCTCTTTATTAGTAAGTTTTAATGACTTTGTTTTCTACACGTCATCTAACAAAGTATGTTGCAGATATTGCTCAACGATATATGTATTTAATTTGATTTAATACTAGAAGATGGGCTGAGACTGTCTTTGACACTTAAATTAAGGCCAGGAATTTTGTTTTAGTCATAGATGAGGCTTGAATGCTTGAATGCTGTTGCTTTGTAAAGTTTAGACTAAGACATTGTAAATAAAACCAAGTTCACCAGCTTAACCCACAGATTAATATGTTGATCCTAATGTCTTGATTCCTTCAGTCTTTAGTATGTCAGCCGAGGGGTTAATTTAGGATTACTTTTTGTTTGTAGAATATAGAACTTGGTGTATTCTCAGGATTTTTGTTTCTAATCTTTGTGTTATAAAAAGTATTAAAATATGTGCTATCTTTCAAACTAGGTGCCAATTATCTTATAATTTCCATTTCATCTGTGGTGGTACTGTGGCTAGAAAGGGGAACAAGTGTTCTTCTGTAAAAGTGTGGCCTATTAACAATGAAAGGTGGAGTACCAGGCTGTGGTCCTGTTAACTGTTTATAGTCTGTAGAGGAATGTGGTCTCATCTATGGATTTCTTCTAACTGATAGGCAGACTTTACCCATAGTCCATGACTATCAGCAGAGAAGCGCATCTATTTTACTTTTTAATGTTAAAGACCACAAAGGCTCTCTAAATTAGCAGGGGGATATTTACACAGTGAACTAGTGAAAAATGTTAGTCTTCATCAGCTGTGTGGCTTTAGCTGTCACTTTGGGGCTTTTACACCCTTTCTTTCCTACTCTGCCTCCCAGAAGCAAACAGAAATACAGTGAGCATGGGAGCATTGGCTGTAGAAATGCCTGTGAGGTCTCTGCCTACCTGTGCCCCGGATCTGGAGTAGAAGTTCGGAAAGAGAGAAAAAGGCAAGGGAGTTTCATGGGCTTGTGGTGGCAACACAATATTAGATGTGGGAATACACATTCTACAAAGTTTCTCCCTTCTCTTAAAAAGGAAAAAAAAAAAAAAAGACCTAGGAGTGTGAGAGTTCTGGAGTTCTGTCTGGTTTAAGAGTTGGACATAGTGGCAGCTAGCTTTGTTTTTCTTTCAGATTCAGGGACTTCCCTATTTGGAGTGGTTAGCATCTATGCCCCTTTTTCCTTTTCCTGCCCCTCAGCCCATGTGGCACCACTGGGTGAGGGAAGACACGTGGCTTTCTCTGTACATGATGCGAAACGGTGCTTTACCATCTGACCGGAACGTTGGACTGAAACACAAAGGCACTTGAACTCTCACATGGGTGCACAGCATTAGCACCTTCATCCCTCTGCTGGCAATGAGTCAAGGAACCTAACTTAGCTTCTGAACCAAGTTTTTCCCAGGAGTAAACATAATGCATGCACTTGGCTAGAGGTCAACTGTTAAATGCTGATTTTTTTTTCCCCAGTAGGATCAGGTATTTATTTGTATTTAGACAGCATCTAAGTGAAAGCAGTTTAGACATTTAATCAAATCAAAATCTATTATAAAAAATAGGAAGATCTCATTACAGATTCACAGATCCATGTATTTGTGTGCTCAAGGATAATAATAATACTGGGATATGTTTCAGAGAAAAGAGATGAGTGAAAATAAGAAAAAAATTAATGGATTTGAGCCCAAGTAAATGAAACTCTATTATTTAATTATAGTATCTGACTGTGAATATAAATGGGAGATGAGCAAGAATTTTTTCCTCCAGTTTGGATCATAGATTTCATGACTAAAAGGGAAAGTCTGTCACTTTGAGCTATACTCAAGAGGTCTGATCCTTTGTAAAATGATTCAGGGAATATAGAAAATATTTTGGGAATTGGGGACAGTCTCTTTTGCACACACTCAAGTATTTTTTAACATCTAAAGTGAGTAAAACCGCGTAATGTGGATAAATGCCTATGTCCATCACATTTACAACTCTGTGGTAACCTGGATAGATGGAGGCGAAAACTCATTGATATACAGTAGAAACAGACACACTAACTTAAAATTTCATGTTGAAACCTCTTGTAGGCGAGGGTCTGCAATATCAATTGAGCCATTTATTTGCTATCTATTGCTACTTTTGGCAAGCGGGTAAGTTTAAACCCTAGTGTCCTGGTTAAATTCCAATGTAGATGAGTGATGATATTCCATCTGCCATGTTCTTATTTTGCTTTCCTTAAGGAAATGAAGCATAACTGAATTCCAAGCAGACTGTTGACATACTTTAGATAAAAAAGTTAATATTTTTGTCTTTTGTGACGCGGTTAATGTCATCAGACCTTGGTTCTAGCTCAACTTTGTCATCGACTCACCTGTGACCTTGTGAAAGTTACCTTCATCTCTCTGAAATTAATTTTCTGTCAAAGATGATCACTAGCCTAGGTAACTGTTAAACCTACCTGCAATTTTAACAGGCTGTGAATTGTTGATGGTCCATGCCATGATAAATAAAATTAATGGAAAATTTTGTCTAGGACTTTAAAGACTTTTCAGATTTCTATTCACATTAATGAATTAGAAAAACATTATTTAGACATTATCTTTAAGAGTTGTCTATTCCAAAATAGAATGAATCAAACTAACAATAGTATTGGTGTTTCAAATCAAAGTCGTATTTTTTCCCCCCATTGACTAATCTCAAATCAGTTCTCACTTACATTTTTTTTAGAGGGTGTGGATATGTGTGTAGTTCTAGATGTGGGAAACCCAAGACAGAGTTTCACATAGCTGTGTTTATTCTGGTATTTAGATTCCTCATTGATCTATCTCACCAGTTTGCAGAAATACTTAATAGGGCATGATACCTTGATTCACATACTTCACTCATACTGGTAAAATAATCACAGTAGCAGAGTATAAGTTATGCACATGTAATGCCACATACTTACAAAGATTACACGAAGAGATACTCAAAAGCACTACAGATAAGCTGAAATTGAGTTATAAAAAATGTTAAAAGCAAGAAAAAGAAAGCAGAAATAGAAAATGCTCAGAAAACAAAAGCATAAAATTGCAGACTTCAGCCCTACCATATCAATAAATATATTAAATGTAAATGGTCTGTATATAACAAAAGACACTGTGAAAGTGTATTACAAAACAGGACTCCACTATTTGCTTATAAGAAACTCTGTTCCATGTAGTCATGTGGGTAGGTTGAAAGTAAAAGGATGGAAGAGGAAGTATATGAATACATTAACAAAGAGAAAGCAGGAGTTGTTATATTAATATCAGTAACAGTCATTTTGAAAGCAAATAAAATTGCCAGGGACAGAGGATATAGTACCGAAAAGTTATACCACCAAAAAGTAGCAATCCTGAGAATGTGTGTGTACTAAATAACTTAGCTGCATAATCTGTGAAGCAAAAACTGACAAAATTGAAAATAAAAAGACAAGATTTACGATTGTAGATGACGATTTCAGTGATCGTCTCCTTTCAGCCTCACTCCTGTCCCGACACATGGAGTAGCCAGAGGGCTTCTTGCTTTTCCTAGACATGCTTAACAAGCTTTCAGCAGAGGACCATTGTACCTGCTCTTGACTTTGCCTGGAAAGGACCTCACTCTACCTTGGTCATTCATTTCATTCAGGTCTCTGCTTCAAATGTCATCTTATTAAAGATGTTTTTCTTGAAAAATCTTCCCAGTTATAATCTATTCCCTTCCTTGATTTTTTTGGTTCCTTCTCTCATCAGAAATAAATTTGATGCTTTAAATGTTCTGTGTTCTGTATCTTGGGTACTGACTTTATTTAATTTTATATTTTGGGGGGAGGGGATTACCGGGGATTGAACTCAGGAGCACTCAGCCAATGAGCCATATATCCAGCCCTATTTTGTATTTATTTAGAGATAGGTCTCATTGAGTTGCTTAGCTCCTCATTTTTTGCTGAGGTTGGCTTTGAACTCGCAATCCTCCTGTCTCAGCCTCCTGAGCTGCTGGGATTACAGGGGTGCACCACCACGCCTGGATTGGGTAGGAACTTTAAAATTCCCCATTATGCTTTGTCTCTTCAATAAATTATTCTGTGATGTGGCTTATTTTATTTAAAAATTAAACCAAACAATCTAATTCTATATCCATTTTCTTTCTTTCTGGTATCTGTTTAGATGATCTGACAATTTTTAAAGGGTTTTGAAGACATCCATGGACTGTGGTATTTCCCCAAACAGATAAGATGTCAAACACTTACGCCCATCTTTGCACACCATGAATCTGCCTCTAAATGACTGGGCTCTAATTCTCTTCTAGGCCTTTTAACCAGTTTGTGGTACAAAGATATACTTCAAGAGGATCCTTAGGAGTTGTGGACAAGCCTCCCCACATGTGGCAGGTAGGTTCCTTATTTGTGTCCAAGAAATGTAACTTTATTTATTCTTCCATGGCTGAACTGAAATTCCATTTGGATCCTCTATTCAACCCTGTGGCAACAATCTGATGTTCATGTAGATTCTAGATGAGATTATGAGATGCTAAGTCCTTGAGCAAATCCTAGCTTCTCAGCTGTTATTTCCATTAGTTGTGTCCGTCTTCCCATCCCTTGTGAGTAGTTGTGGGACACCGCTGAGGCACCCCTTGATCTATCTTCAAGGATCTTCTGTTCTCTCTCTCTTAGCTTCTACCAGGATCCCTGAGGCACCAAGAGGGCGTGTTGTTCCTGCTGAGCCAAAAGAAACTCTCTGGGATGTTATAAAGCTCTTGTCCTTGCTTTGTCACTCTGAAGCACATGGTTCTTGTTTATGGCTCCTGTGCTGTAAGCTATGACACAGGGGCTTTTAAAAATCTGTTCAGGCACATCTGCCTGAACATACCACCCAGCCATTTCTAAGGTCTAGCCTTCACCCAGGAAAGGAATCTTTTCTCCCCTGTCTTTATTCCCCCTTTCCTGATAAATTTGGAGTTTGTTTCTCTTTGTAAGAGTACTTCAAACAAGTACAACTTGGAAATTGACACAATATATTTTTTAATCTCTGGCTTTTTTGTTTTGTTGTTTCATACATTGGAGAATGGCACATATCTCCTTGCCTTTGGGTGAAATTTAGGTCTCAGGGAGGGTCCACTCTTAGCCTAAAAGATAATCCTCTGGGAATATGTCACAAAAATAATCTCCTGTTACAAACTAGAGTGTCCAATACCAGACCATAGACATAGCTTCAAATTTAATATCAAATTGTCTTGCCTCCCCATTCTGGGCCCCATTTTTAGGTTGGTCTGTTGCAGTGGGAGATTGTATGTCATTTTCTTGCTTTATCTTTCACTTACTTCTATACTTCCTATTTGCTGTTGTTGAAACCTTGGAGTTGGAGCATGGGGAAGAGGGAACAAGCAGCTCAGGGATCGTACTTGCATGAGTGCTATGTATAACTGGCTCTTTGCTTTCTGGGCTTGGCAGATATTTAAATCTCACTTCTACTTGGCCCCTTATGGGGGACTTTGGTGGCTCCCCTGTTGGGGCCATATGGCTTCAGCTCTCCTCACTTGGACAGGGCTTCTCCTTCAGCTGTCTGTTCCCTACTCAGCTATTGGTTTTCAGACAGTCCATTCCCAAGGGACTTCACTGTTGTCTCACAGATACTTCCAGGTGGTCTTTTTGGACTTCATCCTGGCTCCTCTCATGCGGCCCCCATGTGCTCTATGCAAACACGCATCTTACAACCCCTGTGGGCAGGTACTTCTCAGATCCCAGAGCTGCTCCCTGTCTAACCTCTTGTCCTCCAGATTTTCAAAGTGGAAGCCAGTCTGAAGACCACTGGGTCTCCCAAACTCTAGAGCATACATCTAGACTTTCCAAATTGTATCTCCGAAGTCTCTCTAAAGACTGATGGAAAAAGTAGCCCCTTCCATCTGTCTTACTTGGCACAAGGTGAACCTTGCCAGAGGGTATCAGCTGTATTCAATAACTCCTCTGAAAAGCTTCTCCTCCTCTCTTTTTATCTTTGACATCATGATGTTAAGCTTTAGGGCCATTCAACTACTTCTCAATTTCTTTTAAGCTGGTGTTTTTTCTTTACTTTGTAATTCATATCTATTTGATGAAGCTGCCTCAGTTGAATTTTCCAACCCAACACCTGGTCATTCTACCCATAATAGGTTGGGGCAGAGGAGTAGAGAGTGAAAGGCAATAAGGTTGTGACCACTCCATCCCCATGTAGATCCTGGACCCTACTCATGTCTATAATGTCTTGACTAACTTAATTTTCTACTTAGAGGGTCTATATCTGCTTTTTATTTAGTTCCCACATAGGAGGATCTTTTCTAAGTCAGTTTTCTGTACATGGGAATCATTCCAGTTTCCCAGAGGGCATTAGGCTTTGAAACTCAAAACACAATAATCAATCTTCCCCCCCTTTGCCCCATGCTTCCTTCTCTGCCAGTAGTGTTCTATTGCTGTGAGGACAGACTATAACTACTTGGCTGACTGATGGGGAAGGAAGCAAGACTTAAGGAAATATACTTCCAATATTATGTCTCATGTGATGATAAAATATTGCCTTTTCTCTTTGAGCACCTAACATGAAATTCTTAATCTTTTTAATAGCACTGCACATTTTATATTAAGAATTGACCATTTGAAGAGACCAGATATTAGTTTGCTAGGACTACCATAATAAGGTACTGCAAATGGGGTGACTGAAACAACAGGAATTTATTGTCTCAACAATTAGAGAAAAGAACTCTGAAATCAGAATACCTACAAGTTTGGTTTCTTCTTAGGTCTGTGAGAGGAGGATCTGTACCAAACTCCTCTCTTTGGTTTGGAGATGACCATTTTCTCCATATGTCTCTTGACATCATTTTCTCCTTATGTATGGGCTATGATTTGAATGAATGTTGCCCCAAGGGTCCATGTGTTAAAGGCTTGATCTCCAGGGGACACTGTTGGGAGGTGGTGGAATCTTTGGGATGTGGGGACTTATGAGAAGTCCTTAGGTCACTAGGGGCATGTCTCCAAGGAGATTGTGGCACCCTGACTGTCCTTTCTTTATTTCCTGACTCATGATGTGAGCAGTTTGCTCCACTGTGTGCTTTTGCCACAATGTGCTACCCTTGACAGACACCCAAAACAGTGTGACTGAATGATCTTGGATTGGAACTTGTAGAACCATGTGCCAAAATAAACTTTTTCTTCTTATTAGTTAATTGACTCAGATATTTTGTTACAGTGACAAAAAGCTGACTAATGCAGCATGTCTACTATGTCCAAATTCTGTTTTATAAGGACACCAGTTATATTGGATTAGAGTCCATACTAATGACCTCATTTTCACTAATTACATTTACAATGGCCATCTCTCCAAATTAGGACATTTTGAGGTACTGGTATTAGAACTTCAACCTCTGAATTTTGGATGTTGTTGAGGGGGACAATTTAAACTCATAATATACTGGGGCCCAAAGAGTCTCAGTTACTTCATGACTGCACAGACTTTGAAGTGTCAATGCAGAGATTCTGGGCCATAACTCTGTGACTTTAAAACTTGCATTATATTCACAGTACTACACTTCAGGCAACTGTATAGGCAGGTACACTTGTGCACCAAGGAGGATGACGTCTGTCCCATATACAGCCACACAGGCTGGGTGAGGCATAATTCTCCCAGTTTTGAAAGGAGCTGTCACTTGGGTCATGTGATGGGTAACCTCATGTCTAAGAAAAACAAGCCCTCTGTGTCTGTGGAGAGGTCTAAACTAATACCATAGTGCCAGTGGCTGGAGAATGAATTTATGCTTGAACTCAAGATACAGATCATGCAGGATCCCAGTGGTTCAGCTACTACAGTGGTACAGCTTGAATGTGGTGGTGGTATTCCTTTGGCCTGTGGTTTGCATTTTTTGTGCTCTTGACCTATATTCATATCTAAATATGCTGTGTGTGTGGTCTCTTTCACATAGGGCCTATTTAAACAATGTGTAATAAAACAACATATCTAAATCATGCAAAAGAAAAGGGATAAACAGTTTGCCATAAAGTTCCTGCAAGCATTTACTGGATAATGATAATGATAGCCTCACTAGAAAAGGGTAAAATATGTTCAACTTCAGTGGGGATTATATTTAGGAGAATTATCAGATTGTTGTGAGTATTTTCCTTTTAAAAACAACTCTTAGTGCATCCTAGGTGGGAGATAGGAATTACAACAGTGATTCGGAAACATGGCTTTATGCATGTGAACATAATTTGAGTCTTGTAATATTTGTTACTGTTTTATTCCAGATGGTAAAAATTTTTTATTATTCCTTTCAGTTAGGGCCTGAAGTATATGCCTACAGAAATGTCCATTATAAGATTTTTCTTGCCAAAACTCTAATGGATGCTCACTTACTGAGAAATGTGTGTATTTTAGTGAAGCAGCACTAAGGATATTTAGCTAATTGTGTACAGAGATCTAAACATGATTTCAAGCAAGGGAGAGTGTTGGACATGTAAATAAGTCTGGCACAGGTGTGCAGGCTTTAAGAGAATGGGGTAGAAGCTCTAGTGAAAATGAGAGTCAGTCTCAAAGAAATGTTTTATTATAAATTAAATTTCCAATTATGAAATAAATACAGTTGTAAACATTTTTAAATAAGGGTCTAAAAATAGCTAACAATACTAATAAACAAAAACATCAGAATTAGTTTTTTCATATACCCACATATGCTGTATAAGGACATTCTGGTCAATGAAAGACTGCATATATGGTAGTAGTCCTATATTATAAAGTAGCAGAAAAATTTCTGCCATCTAAATGAGATTGTAGTCATCCTAATGTCAAAGCACAATGCATTATTTGCACGGCGGAGGTGATGCTGGTGTAACCAAACCCACTGCACTGTTAACTGTGTAAAAGTATAGCACGTGCAGTTAGGTACAGCATAGCATACTTGATAAGAGACAATGTTACTAGTTACTATGTTACTAGACTATGTTACTACGTTACTTGGTAATAAGAGAGTATGTACTATGCTTTTTTTTTTGCCAGAACTTCTTTTTAATGTATTTTTTTTTTTAGTTATTTTATTTAAATGCGTTTCAAGTCATAGTACATAACCAGATCTCAGTTTTTCCATTTCTCTGGTTGCAAATCAGATAAAGTCACACCATCTGTGTCTTCGTACATGCACCAGGGGTAGTAATGACCCTCTCAATTAACCATCATTACTATACCCATTCCCCTTTCCTTCCTCCCACCTCCCCCTGCCGCATCCAGAGTTCCTGTATTTCTCCTATGTTTCCCGTTCCCACCCCCATTATGTATCCTCATCCACTAATCAGAGAGAACATTCGGCATTTGGTTTTTTGGGATTGGCTTACTTCACTAAGCATAATGTTCTCCAGTTCCATCCATTTGCCTGCAAATGCCATAATTTTATTCTCTCTTATTGCTGAATAATATTCCATTGTATATATGTGCTTTTAATCATGATTTTAGAGTGTACTCTTTCTACTTAAAGTAAAAACCAGTAAGTATGCTATGTTATATTGGCTGCAGCCTCATAAATATATGTTTACCATATCTCTGCACTAGGAGACCCCATTGGGTGATTGATTGACTTACACCATCTAGGTTTGTGTAAGCATACTGTATGATTTTCACACATGGACGAGATCATCTAATGATACATTTCTCAGAAAATATTCTTGTCATTAAGCAATGTGTGACTGCATTTGCTTCTCCTGCTTTTTCATTCATCCATCCAACTGAGAATTACTGAGCACGTACTTCATGTAGCACTTAGGAACTAAAGATGGCTAGGACAAAAATTTTGCCCTTAAGAAGCTTTTAACTTATCAGGGGAAACAGTGAGTATTTTCTTATAGTAGGTGATAAATGCAGTACTGGGGATGGGTAGTCAAAGAAGTTGCTCTTAATTCTATTGTCAGGTCTGGGAATGCTTTAAAAGGTAAGTTGGGATAGAAACTCCAGTAGAATCTGTCATCCAGAAAAGAGGAGAAAATATATTTCACTTAGAGAGAAGGACATCTGCTAAGGTATGGGAAGATGGAAATAACATTACAAGGAACTGTAAATAAAGCAGCATGTCTGGAACAACAGAGAATGAGATTGGAGAAGTAGGTGGGGGTGATATCATAGGAGGATTTGTGCCAATTATCCTATTGGCAAGAAAGGTTTTCAAGTAGGGAAGGAATATGTTTAGAATTTCACTTTAGAAAAAATTAATCTGCAGCAACATGATTAGATGGAGAACTTAGAAGTTACAAACTTCAGGAACTGAGAGATTGGTAAGGAGCCAGATATTCCAAAAATCTGTTATAATATTTAAATAAATGAAGCTTGCGTGGGCCCCTCACAGTATTTTGGTAGGGACCCTAAAATATGCTCTCATGATCGTATGTTTGTATAAATTTGCAAAGACCCAAGTTTTGAACCTCAGTCAGTTATGAGTTTCTCTTTCCATACTGCCTCTTCCCTCTATTATCTTTTTTTAATGGGTGACATTGGAGTCCCCACACATAATTCGTATTGATAATTTTGCATTATTGCTTCTTGACTCCAAAATTGTATAAGTTTCAAGCCTCACAAATGCAAACTCAGCCCTAAGCAGATATTGTAATGATGACAATTTCTTAAAAGAGAATTATAGCTGTGGAGATGAAGAAGAAAAAGGTAGGAAGATTAAGTGGAAGGAATTATTGGCTAGGCTGATGTGAGGGAAAAGATAGTGCTAAGACATCTCACATGTATAACTTGGTGAATGGTAGGTCCTTTAATAAGAAAAAGGAAAAAAACGGTAGGTCAGGTCACCATTGTAAATAACATTTTATTGAACATCTTTGTGTGTTTTTAAATATTTTTCTGTTTACAGAAGTGGATTTACTATGTCAAAATGTGTGACCATTTTAATGCATTTTGTTATCTATTATCAAATTGCTTTTCAGAAAAGTTGTGCCATTTAAAACTGCTGCAGTTAATGTAGAAATAACTTTTCTTGTCCATATTCTAACTAGTCCTGGCCATTATAATTTTAAATGTTTTCATACTAAATGATTGGTTAAAAATGGTACCTTCTTTTCATTTTCCTGTGAAGTGAGATAAATACCATCCGTTATTGTGAGTTCTCTGCAAGAATCTTTTTTCTGAATGTAGATACTGTGGTCTTTTCCTGGAAGTGGTTTAGGAAGCATTACGAGGCAGTAATAAGTCTTCTAGGTAATACTTATGTACTCTAAGTATGCATACAGATGTACATACGTATATTATAAAGGCTAGAAATGGGTGGAGCTTAAACAATTATTGAAAATCGGATTGTTTTAGACCAGTTATTGGCAAACGTTTTCAGAAAAGGGCTAGAGTAAATATTTCAGACTTCGTAGGCTAGAGGCAAAATTGATGATATTGTGTACTTAAAGAATGAAAAATAATTTGCATCAGTTTTTTTATTGATGTAGTTCAAAATATTATAATAATTGAGCAAATTAATTTTTATACTAAAAGTCCACTAATGAGAAAAGTTGAATTTTTTTTTTAATGAAACATTGAATTTTGGGAGGAGTATATTTTATTTAATTGGGGGTTCAATCTCTCATGAGATCATAAATGTTCGTTTGAGAGAAGCCATTCTGATTTCAAAGAGGATGAATGGATTTGGACCCTAGGCCATCCTGTACCACCTCCTGTTTTAGACAACGGCATTTAAAATTCATTTGCCTATTAGGCTTTTTTATCTGTCAGCTTTCCAACACTATGCTAAATACCTGAGACATAATCAACTTATGAAGAGAAAAGACTTATTTTGATTCTCAGTTTTAGATGTTCTCATTTATGATCAGGTGGGTCTATTGTTTTTAGATCTCTGGTTGGGGAACAACGTGTCATGGTGAGAGTACTTGGCAGAACATAATCACTCACTTCACAATCAGGAAGTGAAAAAGAGGAGGGGCCTGATGTTTCACCATCTCTTTTAAGGACTTGCCCCCAGAGACCTGAAGACCATCTTCTAGTGATGTCACAGTGGGGACCAAGCCTTTTACCACATGGCAGTCGGGGACACTTAAGATCCAAACTTTAGAAGCTTTGTGAAAATATTTTGTTTGATAGTAAGTTTTAGATCTATTGCAAACTGTATGTGAACCTACTTGGGAACCAACTTGTAGAAGCATGTGCAATGTGTGGGGAGTTGGGGAGACTGCTTCTTCTTTGCTAGTGGAATTTAGTATCTGGCAACACTATGACCTTGAAGCATTTTGTCTTTTCAGATAGGGACTCAGGAAGTGAAACAGAAAACCAACTTCGTTGGTCCAATTTTGGTCTGTTGGTATATGCATTGGAATGATTTTGAATGTTCATGGTTGTTCACTTCAAGTTGACTATAAATTGGTTCTTTTCATTAATTTCTGCTAACTTTGGGGGATTTGTGCTTTTACTTAATCTTCGCTTTGCTGTTCCTCAGTAACTTTCCTGAAAGTCTTAATTCTTTCCTTGTCCTCCTTTAAGAACTTTGATGTGCCAATTTTTTCTTATAATTTATGTACTACTTATTAATGGTTTTTGTGGCAAGGCCACTCAGTTCCTATACTTTCAAGAAAGAAAGGGAGGAAGAAAGAAGGAAACAAAATGAAAAAAATAGGAAAATCTTTAATAAATCATCTCATGCACTTCAGAGATTTGGCCATCTACCTTTAAGTTTCAGTTAGAATATGATTCCTAAATCTAAGACCATTTTTCAATTAAACTCTTAATGAATGGTTGGGAATATGAAATCTTCAGTAAGGTTAGCTTCTTTTATGAGTGTGCTGAATTATGAATTGGACATAAGATTAATGATTGGATTAAAAATCTGTATTTTATGTTTAATCAGTATGAGTACAAAGAATGATATTTTTATATTGCATAATCAAATATTATTAAAATAGAACATAAAATGAAAACATTATTTTAAATAATTTAGCAAATTATCCCTTTATTACTAGTGTATAGAAAATTATGATTGAATATTTTGTTTCATGGAAAAATGTCATGCTGTATCTATATATAAAACATGCTACATGTATTTTTTTAGATATAATGTGTTATTAGATTGCCATTTGTATGTTGCTCAGAAAAAAATTATATCACAATAGATTTTGGAGTTATCTCCTTATTTTTTCCATAGATTCTGTGGAAAACAATTTTCCAAATTTATGCCTCCATAATGTTACTGACAGTGGCCAATCCAAAATAACCACAATCATATATATATTTTTCTCAACCATTCTTTTTATTATTTTAGCTGCTGACATATATGGCCATTTTAAAATTTGTTTAATTTCACATTTTATCTGTACTTTCAGATGTGGAAGGTCTTTGTGTTTTTAGAAAATTTGTACTAATAGTTTTATAATCCCAGGAACAAAATCACTCCAACTGTCATTCTTTTACATTTTCCATTGAATTCTCCAATTATTAATTGGCAGTGGGACTCTGTGTCTTTGTGTTAGTTAACTTCCCATTACATAAGAAATACCTGGAGATAATCAACTTATAAAGAAAAAAGATTTATTTTGGCTCTCAGTTTTGGAGGTTTTGGTCTGTGATCCATTTACTCTGTTGCTCTGGACCTGTAGCGAGGCAGCACATCATGGCTGGAACACATGGCAGAGCAAAGCTGCTCACCTCATGACCAGAAAGTGATAAAGAAAAAAAGAGGAAGAGATCAGGATCCCATAGTCCCCGTCAAGAGCATGCCCCCAATGACCTAAGCCTCCCACTAGGTCCCATCTCTTAAAGTTTTTACCACCGCCCAATTGTACCAAGCTAGAAAATGAGCCTTTGATACATGGACCTTTGGAGGACATTCCCAATTCTAACTATAGCAGGATTGAAACAGCACTCCATTAGTTGATGTTTTTAGTCACAATTATTGAAAAGCATTTGACACTATTAGAAAAAAATTGCTCAGAGAAGGAATATATTCTTTTACCAGAGATGAAACTAAATAGCTGAGCCTTTCAATCCTATTGGTCCTTTCCCAGGTCTAGGGTAGAGTATCAGGCAGTATATTTAGAGGGTTGCATGATTTTTGTAAATTCTGAAAAGTAAGCTATATTAATATAGCCATCTGAGATTGGTGCCTCTACTTCAGTCTGCCTTCTGTTGTTCTCCTGAGTGGGGATGACATTGAAAGGCCATGGATATCTTTTGGTGGAGCATCCACCAAACTGGGGATACAGTGATTTTAAATGAAGTGAGGTATATTTACATTTTTTACAAATACTTCTGTGTATAGTGATGCTACTGATATCTGTTCACTTTGCCAAAACTTAGATGTGGGGCCAGAGGTCATATCCTACGAGGATGTCCTACAGCATTGGCAGTTCATGTGTGCATGTGATAGGAGGGAAACTAGGTTTGAAATATACAGAGCCATAATTCACAATAGCTAAACTATGGAACCATCCTAGGTGCCCTTCAACAGATGAATGGATAAAGAAAATGTGGTATATATACACAATGGAATATTACTTAGCCATGAAAAGAAATGAAATTATGGCATTTTTTGATAAATGGATGGAACTGGAGAATATCATGCTAAGTGAAATAACCCAATTCCAAAAAACCAAAAGCCCAATGTTCTCTCTGATATGCAGATCCTAACTCACAATAAAGGGGATGGGGTAAGGAAAAATAGAAGTACTTTGGATTAGACAAAGGAAAATGAAGGGAAGGAAGGGGGAATAGGTATAGGAAAGATAGTAGAATGAATTGGACATTACTTTCCTGTGTTCATATATGAATACATGACCAATGTAATTCCACATCATGTACAACCAAGAATGGGAAGCTGTACTACATGTATATATAATATGTCAAAATACACTATTGTCATACATAACTAAAAAGAGCAAACAAAAAATATATATGTATATTATTGAATTATAAACTTTACAGGTATACAATTTACTATTTGTCATGAACACTTAATTAAGCTCTTAGAAATAATTTGGAAAAAAAGAGAAATATACAGAGGCAGAAGCTACTAAGTGTAAAAATCTTTATTTTTATTAGATGTGCAATGTTATCAGCCGAGAATTTGGGTTTTGTCAGTGCCTAGTCAACACAGAAGTTCTCCCCTGTCAGGAATTTGGTGACTGACGCTTTTTATACTGTTATTAATGAATCATGTCTGTTTTTCTTCCTTGATAGATATTACACAAATAGAATTTTTCAAAATTTTGGGACACAAATCCACAGCAGTAATACAAGAACTAGTACTACTGTGTGTGTATTTGCATGTTTTCTGAATTTCAGTTATGAGTAGTTAAAAAACAAATTTGATTAATATACTTCATAAAAGGATGAAAACTTTCCTTTTTATCTCTATAAAAAATGCCATTTGGAAGAGGCAGTCAGTATGCAGCCAACAACTATAGGGGGAAGGTGCATTGTAAAGGGCATGGTTAGGGACCTAATCATTATGAGTATTGTGGGTTTTGTGTTTTTTTCTGAATTTGGTGATGTTTGTGATGTATCTCAGAATTTTAAAGTTCATATGGTTATTTTCATGATAAATATTCACTTTATATTTTAATTTGTATTCTTTCTAAAATGACATGAGCTTTGGGTCTCCGTAAAACCTGGATCCACAGAATAAACACTTATTAAATGTTTGGACACCGTGAAGGTAAAGGTCACTTTCAGTCTACCACAGAGTCTGGGGTATATTTATTACTTGTTAAGTTTAGAGTTGAGTATGTCTTTGGAACAACCTGTAGTTATTATTGTTCAGTGACGATTGGTACTTTTTATAGACATTAAATAACATCTGTAAATTGCAGCTAAGAATAATTTCTACCTTTGTAGGATCTTGAGGTGATAAAAATCATTCCTGCCACAAAGTATTTTATTATCAGTAGAAAACCATGAAAAGTCTTTCATTTAATCAGGGATTTGATATATGAAAATAATGCTTAATCATTTCCCTTACTTGTCTTATCTGGTTTGACTTGTCAGAGAAAGAAAAGGAAGACAGGGAAAGAGGGAAGGAGGACATGGAGAGAGAAATGGAGGAATGAAAAGTACGCCTTAGAAGTCAGAGATGTTTTGATCATATTGAACCATGATAGACTGGTAGGAGAGTCTAAACGGATGCCTCAATTTCTGAAAAGTGATCAGGATATAATTAGTAAGTGGTACCTCTGGGAAGGTGGCAAGGAACTGTTAAGGCTTTGTATACATCTGAGTCTTTCCAAATGGCAAGTTTCCAATGGAAATTTATATAACTACTATTCTTCAGTGCATTTATATGGGTTGATGGTCCTCAACCCATGTTTTAAACAACTCCTGGTTCCAGAGCCTTACTTAAAACTTCAGAGAATCAAGCCCACCATGTTCCTTTGGTAGGCATAGTTTATGCTTTAACATTTTAGTAGTCATCACAAAAGTACTATCTTCAGCATCTTTGTGCTCACCATCTGCAGATTATACCTAGAGACTCAGGGATACTCCACACACCTGCAGACGATCCCTTTGCAATCATTTTGATCACACAAATGGACAGGAAATCACAAAGACACCTCTGGGGGAAACTGTTCCTTCACGATTCACCTGATTACCTTTAGGTGAGTGGATGGATGGTAAGAGCAGGGTCAGCTGAAGGAAGCCTGTGCATAGAGCTGATGCATGAGCCAGTGGGAGCAGCTGCTGGGCCAGCACTGACAGGGTTAACCAGCCTTACCAGCATGAACAATGGCAACGGGGCAGCTCTAAATGAAATGAGCTGAATATTTCATTCGGCCACTCAGCTGCCTGCTCCAATTGCCTCCTTTACTAAAATAAGAGCTTAATCTAAAGTGACAACAACATCAGTTTCTGTGTGCTCCAGTCACACTGAACATGACTTCCTTAACATAAACACTATTTACATGGACCGTCTGGATATAGCAGGGAATCAGGAGCGTGCCCAGCTAAGACACAGGGTACAATGAAGGACGAGGAGCAGGCAGCTGAGAATTAACATCAGCAAATGAAAGCCTGACCCTCAGAGGGCATGTCCCTGATACATTTTAAAATGAGAGAGCATTGCACCAGTAACCTCAGCCTTTGTAAAGACTATGCCATTTAAAATAAAATAGCACCTTTTCAGTTTAGACACTTAACCAAATGCATTATGTCTGACCCATTTTCCAACTTCTGTGACACGAGAAGATGGATCCCTAGCTGCAATTATTAGAATCTTTCAAACAATTGCAACCAATAACCTCCCTCCCCAGACTCCTTCTCATAGCAGCATGTACTTCTTAGAGATAAAGAGGGCATTCCATTCTGGGAGGGCAGGCCAGCCAGAGAAGTCAGGGGAGTGGGAGAAAAGATGTGACCTTTGAACTGAAAGTTTTGATGTAGCTGTTGCAGTACCCAGGAAATCCCGGGTTGAAAGTGGCTTTTAGCTGGAGAGTTCTGGAAGATTAGAAATAGGGGTATGATGAGGCACTAGCCTTCCAGGGACCACAAAATAACACAAGTTACTTATTACCAGCATCCTAGAGTAGATATCGAGGTAGACATCAATCCTGAATATGTATCTTTGATGGTTTCTTTCCATGATTAGTATATTGTTGTATTATTTTCACTGTATTAGCATCCTCTGGAATTTTAAGGATCATAAAATGTAGAAATATTTAACTTGGTTGTATTGGAATTATTGCCAGTTAATGAAATTTAGTGGTTGAGCATTGAGCTTCATGGATAAGGAAAGTAAAGCACAGAGAACTTGCTCACAGATTTGAAACCACACAGCAAACAAGAGCACAATAAGGGAAGAGAATATGCAGGGTTTTTGTTGTTGGTGGTTTTTTTTTTAAAATTTTTTTTTAGTTGTTGATTGACCTTTATTTATTCATTTATTTATATGCGGTGCTGAGGATTGAACCCAGTGCCTCCCACATGTGAGGCAAGCGCTCTACCACTGAACCACAATCCCAGCCCTGGGTTTTTTTTTTTTTTTGGTCAATTATTTCAGCTTTTTCAAATCACCATAATGCTCTCATCTCTAAAATGGCTATTCAAATTTCTTTTAGTTAAACCTTCTAAAAACTTTTACCATTGCAGATTTGTGACTTCTGAGCCCTAAAGACTGCTACTGACGAAATGGTAGCTTTTTTTTTTTTTTTTTTTAAATACAGGACAGTAATATTTGCCCTTGTCTCCAGGCTCTGTGTCTGAGTAAATGCCCCTGCAGTTCAGTTTATGCTGATCACCAGGAGAGTAGTGTGTGTGTGTGGGGGAGGGATTTCACCAGAAATCATGGCCCCCCTGAAATGGGATGGGATAGGAGTATGTTTCACTAGGATGGGAGAAGTATGGAGTGGCTGATGGTTAAGCAGCAAATAAATATGCACTGGAGAATGAAGACTGAGTGAAAGAGACCTTGGATTTTATTTTTGGTTCTTCATTTACAGTGGAGTAGAAGTGTGTTCTCCTACGAAGAGGAGTTCCTTCCACACTTATTTTCCCAAGCCATGAGCCAAGCAGATAGACAACAAGACTTCACAAGTTCTCCTCATTCTGAAGGTTTTGGATCTCTGTAGTCCCCATGCCTGCAGTGCTACAGGGATGTGGTGGAACTTTTTAGAAAAAATTCTTATTCACAGAAGAAGAAAGGGACTAATTTGTTTCCTACCAGTATTTTTTTTTTTCTTCCTAAGAAAAGGATAGTGAGTGATGGGAAGAAAAACAGGAGAATCATCAATATCTAGCTGGCCTTTGTAGAATGCCCATTAATAAACAGTCATTTATTGAGAACCTATGAGATCATCAAGCATTACGTTTAGGGGAGAGAAATTTTTGTTTGGCCTCTCATAGACCACCATTTAGTGAAAATGTTTATAATAATTTGAAGAAACAAATTTGACTTATGTGGAAAGCCAATATCATGAGTATGAAAAAGTGCCATTTTTGTTGTTTGAGGGAGCACCCGTCTACTGTGTTGTTGTCTTCATTTTAACTTAAGGAGAATGTGAACACGAGACTAGAGGACCAAAGACCCTTTCCCACCACTTATTGAATACCTTTCAGGTACTATTCTTGGTGCGCTCCCAAAAGAATTAAACATATTTCCTTACAATCTGAAGGGGATGTGAACACTTGTAGAAACACTAGTCATACAGCTTGGTAAGTGCTTTGATAATGTTGTATCCAACCTTCACCTCTCCCCAAGAAGTGCAGCCCAGACAACTCTGCAGAAGCAGCAAAGTTTATTGAGGAAATAGGCACACAGACCAATCAATTAGGGACAGCTCTCCTTTCCTTCAGAGAGTAACCCCAAAATGAAGATTTCAGAGGTTATTATAGGGTGGGTTAGCTACATGACTCAGGAAAACAGGATTTGGCAAATATCCAACCTATAGTTATTTATAGTTTAACCGCGATGGTGCCTCCTATATCCCTTTTCAGTTCCTGGAACTTTAGGTAACTGGCCAGGGGGGTCTGGCAGCCTGTAGTTTGGCCTCATCTGTGAGAAGCAAGCATAGCAAAGCATTACTCACAGAAGCACAAAAAACAGGTTAGCAGATGTGTGCAGGCCTGAGCCAGAGTGACTCCATTTTGAGTTTGGATTTTACAATAATAAGGTAGATACCAAATGCTTAGAGCAGAAGAGGTGGGATATAACCACACCTGTCCTTGAGACCTCTTGAAATGGCAACGACCTTGACATCTACCCCCAATAGTGGCAGGTACTTGCCTCAGCCCCCTCTGAGACTTAGCAGGGAACAGCAGCATCAACGGCAGGGGGCTACACGAGTTAGGCTTGGGAGGCAGCCTCTACCCTGAGGACTAGAATCTGTGGAAGGGCTTTGGGAGGCAGTTCTGTGTCCTGTCTTTTTTTTTTTTTTTTTTTTTGGTATTGGTGATTGAATTCAGGGGTACTCTACCACTGAGCCACATCCCCAGCCCTATTTTGTGTTTTATGTAGGGACAGGGTCTCACTGAGTTGCTTAGCACCTTGCCATTGCTGAGGCTGGCTTTGAACTCACGATTCTCCTGTCTCAGCCTCCCTAAGTGATGGGATTACAGGTGTGAGCCACCATGCCTGGCTTGTGTCCTGTCTTTCTTTGCTTCTCTCTGCTGAGATTCTTGATGATCATCTCTCTTTCCTGCTCAGGTGAGGATGGGTTTGCTCTCCCTAAGTGGGAAGGGGCAGGAGTAGCTATAGAGAGAGTTGTGGGTTTTCTCTTATTCTAACCCACTCTGAAGAATTTCAGGGCTTTGATGAGAAAATACTTGAAACAGACTCAGGCAGTCTGCAAAGTCTCTTGCATATTCTTTCGGTCACCTTTCCCCTAATTAATTAATAGTGTGGTCATGTCTCAGTTCTGGGTACTATTGTGAAGCCACTCATAGTTACAAGTTTTTCCCAGGGCAGGATGTTTTAAGAACATTTTGCCATCCTTATCTTGATGTAGGTATCTTCCCTGTGAAATTAATCATAAAAATCCTTTCTGTTGTCTGTTGCTCTTTTTATGTTAAACTTTTGGGAAAAGATATATTTGTTATGTATATTGTATTTGGTCTTACTTTCTTCTCTCTTCTTTGAAAATTGGAGGACAGAGGGTTTTTTTAAATTAATTTTTATCTCATACCTAAATTATACACAGTAATGAAGGAACCATGTAATATTTTGTTTTGGAGGAGGGGTACCAGGGATTGAACTTGGGCACTCAACCACCGAGCCACATCCTCAGCTCTATTTTATATTTTATTTAGAGACAAGGCCTCACTGAGTTGCTTAGTGCCTAGCTTTTGCTGAGGCTGGCTTTGAACTTCTGATCCTCCTGTCTCAGCCTCCCGAGCCTCTGGGATTACAGGCATGCACCACTGTGCCTGGCTCCATGTAATGTTTTGACACATGTATATGTTGTATGATGTTTACATCTGGCTAAACATATTAATCTTCTCAAACATTTGTCATTTCTTTATGGTGAAAACTTTCAAAATACTTTCTTTTAACTGTTTGAAATATAAAGTACATTTTTGTGATCTATAGTCACCCTACCAAATTTCTTATACTAAAATTGAAGGTAGTGTCATCCCATGATTTTTGCAAAGAATAGATGAGTTTTGATCATTTTTAAAATATATTCAAGCTGAGCACTAGTTTTCATGGAAAGGACCATCTTTTAAAGCATGAAACTTATGTATGATTATACATCTTTTAAGTTTCTGCTTAATCACTTAATGTTTTTAGTGTAAATTTTACATAATAAGTTACTAGCAGAAGAATCAACTGCACACATCTCATCATTCAAATATATAGCTTTTTGGAGAGGATTCTGAAGGGGGTGATATATTCAGTACAGATGACCCTAGAGCTATTTATCCTCCAATCCCTTGTAGAACCCTTTCTTATAGAACTGAGTTGTCATTCTGTTATCTCCGACCCTGATTGGCCTGTAATCGCGTCCCGTTGGCAGGACCACAACCCAAAAAGTCAGCATCGTGATTTTGCAGCAGCTGTTTCTGCAGAAGGTAAATGCCGTGCAGATATTGATGAGCTGGCTAATTTGTTTAGTAGACAGAATTTAGAATGGGGAACAGGATTTGTCTGCTAGCTGTCATCATCCATCAGCCCCAGGCTGCCCCAGGCAGTAGGTTTGCTTTTTGCCAGCTTCTAATTTTGCTTTATTTTTCCTTAGCTTCAATCTACTTTATTCATTTATTATAATTGGGAGAATGGTGGTTGAGATAGAAAAGGAAAAAAAATACTCATGTTCTATTCTTGAGCTTGAAGGTTCTCATATGCTGCTATTATTTGATAACAGAGGATTCAGACTGGACCTGTTGGTCTGTTGATTGATGTAGTTAGAGGAGGAAGACTGAGCTCTCACAGGGAGCCATAAAGCACAGTGTGACTGGAGGACTTGTAAAAGCTGTTCTCAGTCCTGCAGATTTCTCCCTGTCTCCACCAAGATCACAATATATCATTAGATTTGTTCTTTTGAGATATTCAATTCATTTAAAAATTACTTTTGAGTGCTCATACCCACTATGTATTTGATGTTATTATGAATACCAGAAATACACTGATGAACAAGGCAGAAAAAAGCTCCTGCTTTGAAAGAGTTTAGATTCTAGAGGTGAATATAGAAATAAGCAAATAAATATACAATACATCAAGATAGCGATAAATCAAATGAAGGAACTAAAGCAGAGGAAGGGTAGGGTTAGGGATGCCATTTTAGATAATGAGGTCATGGAAAGTTCTTTGAGTAGATGTTCTGAGACCTGAACTATGAGAACCGGTCCTGTGAAGATCTGTGGAGAGGCTTGCAGAAGAGGAAATGGCAAAGATAAAGACCCAGAAGAGACTCTGAGCTGCTGAGTTCTAGGAACAGAAAAAAAGTCAGTGTAGCTGAAATAGGTGGTGGTCATGGCAAGCACTGGGGAGATGATCTTGGAGAGGAAGACACAGTCAAATCACTTGAATTTTCATCCTAAGTGTGGTGGGAAGCTGGTCACAAGTTGGAGAGTGACTTGGTCAGATGTGCATTTTTTAAAGTTTCACTTTTTTTTTTATTAAAACAATTATACATAATTATAGGACACAATGTGATGTTTTATATGTGTGTGTATCATGTCCACATTTTAAAAAGCTTACTCTAACTTCTGTGTGAAGAGCAGACTGTAGGGGGCCAAGAGAGGAAGTGGGGGATTGGTGTGTGAACCATTGCAGTAATCCAGTGAGGGGTGCTTCGGGCTTACACTAGAATTGGACGCTAGTGGAGTTGGTGAGAATTGGTCAAATAGTACCTGTTTCATGTGTTTTTGAATACTTTTACTGACAATTTGACATAGGGTATAAGGAAAAGAGAATAATCAAAGGTGATATGTGTTTTAAATTCAAGTATCAAAGATGAGAGTGCCCATAATTAACTCCTAAATTTTGGGAAAAGATACAGGATGGGAAGAGATGGTGACCAACTTGAAGTTGTTTTTAAACATCATTGTTGATAAATTTGAAAGAACATGTAGAAGAAAGGTCCATACGACTCGAAATACATGTTACCTTGCACTTAAAGTAGGAGAATCATTTCTATTTTTTCAAAGCCATGTTTTAAGGAAGCTGGTAAAATACTAGTTGGCATTGTTATGCAGTTTTTTCCTGAATGCTGAGAATGAAATCAGTGCTCACCAGAAGCTAATATGTGTTCTTAAACATTTAATCATACAGAATTACCTTACTTCTTCTTAACAGGCCTCACTATTATCAGATATCATGATTTATAAAAGGTTGTTTTATCATAAAATTCTGGAGAATTACAAAGGACTTTGATTTAGTTGCCCGTATGTTAATATAGATCAATAGCCGAAGAACCATACCTAAAGGAGATAGTATATGGTTACCAACCAAAAGAGACCTGTAGACAGTTGCATCTTTTCTATTTATGGGGTTATCCTTTTTATTAATAACTTAGATGAAAGAGGAAGAAATCAATGGCAGGAACAATTAACTTTCTTCTTTTGGAAAACTCATACTTTGTACTTTGACCTGTTTTGCCTCATATGATGCACAAGAATTTCTGATAAGCTCAGTGTTAGCCAAGACTTAATGAGGTAAAATTTAATAGTGTTGAAATAATTCTACATATATTATAAAAATCAGTTGGACAATTAAAGGTAGGGGATATCTGAATTAACCTTCTACTGTCATATTCTGGTTGATTTTATGTTCAGTATTAGTCAACTGTAAGACATAGTTGCTGAAGCAAGAGGTAGTTGTGACCTTTTATATCATCAGTAGCAGAGTCACTGTAACCAATGATATAATCACCCAGTAGAATGTATACTGGTTAGTTCGGTGTGTTAGTTGTAAGTAGAATACTTTGAGGGACGTTGACAATGTCTAAACGTGGTGAAATAGGGGATAAATAATCTAGAAACTAATAGTTCATGTGGAGAGAGGAGTTGTTTAGCCTGAGAAAAGAGAAACTTGAGGAGGATTTCAAAATAATCCGTAAATAGGAAAAAGATTGGCCTTTTAGTCAGTCAGGTTCTGACAAAAAGAGTAGTTACAAGGATATGGACAGGGTTTAAAATCCAAGGCCACACTAAGATATCATTTCGTAGGATAGCTACAATAAAAATAACAAGTGTTGATGGTATGGAGGAATTGGAACCATTATATACTGCTGAGGGGAATGTTAAATGTGAAGCCATTTGGAAAATAGTCTGGCAACTACAGGAAAGCTTTAACTTCACGAGTTACCTTATGATTCCTTAGTTCATTCCTGGGAATCCAAGGGAAGTGAGAATGTAGGTCCCCACGAAAACTCAGTATTCATAGCAGAATTATTCATGATACTCAATAGTGGAAATAATCAAATATCTATCAACTGATCAGTAGATTAATATGTTATATCCTTGCACTGGAACATTTTTCAGCAATAAAAAAGTACTGATGCATGCCATCACATAGATGACCCTTGAAAACACTGCTGAATAAAAGAAACCAGTCACAAGAGAACACATATTGCATGATTCCATTTGTTGAAATGGACAGCCAGAATAGCCAAATCTATGGGGGCAGAAGGTAGATTAGTAGCTACTTGAGGATGAGAGGTTGGCAGGAAATGAGGAGTGACTGCTAGTGGACATGGGGTTTCTTTTTAGGATGATGAAAATGTTTAAAATTTTATTGTGGTGATGATTGAACAATTCCGTGAATATATTAAGAGCCATTGGATTCTACAATGGGTGTTTTATATTATATGCTAATTATATCTCAGTAAAAGCTATCACAAAGTAAACCAGTAAGGATTGGTGGGCACTCTAGTGTTAATAATGGCAGGACACTGTCACCACCCCTGGGTCTGAAGGGACTAGGATGGGGAACAGTATGGAGAGGCCCACTTAAGTGAAGAGAGATCACCAGACTCTTGACAGTCACCTGCAAAAAGGAGCTGCAGAAGTATACACTCTGACCTCATTCTTACTCTGTGCTCTGATCACTGTGGATCACGGGGTATCTCTTTATGTGACTCAGAAGGCAGCATCCTAGGGCACAGAGTCGCGTGAAAGTTGAAGCATGAATCTGGCACAAGTGATCCTGTGTCTCCTTAAAACTGAGACTGGTAAAGAGACCTGACGTTGCCTCAAAATGAAGTGGATTTTAATCTCTGAAAGCAGGATTGGATAAAATCTGAGATGATGATGGTGAAATTATGTAGAGGATCCAATTGTATATGTTAGATTTGCAACTCCAAGTTTCTAATTCCAATCACTTACATACTGGCACCAATTTTATTATCACTTGGCTAATTATGATCTTGCAAGTTCAAGATTTGGGCTTTGGCTAATAGAACATAGAGTAGATTCATTCTGATGAGAGAAAAAACAAAGAAAATATTGTGAGTATGTCTTGTTCACTTTGATTTCAACCCTAAGTGAACAAATAAATTAGACTCTGCTATAGTTAGAGACAGTCCTAGAAGTGAAGTGGCTGAAGAAAATATAAGCTCATCATCAAAGAAGATGTAGGATTGGGAGAAGTAAAATTTGCCTGATTAACAGTTTTACTGATTATATATATTGGCACTGCCTTCCTTTTTAGTTTATGATAGCAAAAACGATGAGAGTCGAATATTCCCTCAAAAAATTACTGTCAACTTTCTGACACATGAAAGATGTCAGACAAGCTTGCGTGTAGTCCTCCCTCATGCGGGTTTTGCAGGGACTCCTTCTGGAGTTAAGGGGATGGGGAGATGATACATCTACATTCCACCCCTGAAACCACATCAGACTGTGCTGCACCCAGAAGGGATTCTCTATACAACTCCGCATTCTTCTTGCAGAGTTGGGGTCTATAGGGATGGGATAAAAAAGAGGAGAAGAGGGGAAAGTTACTCGAATGACCATGTTCATAGAAATGTTGTATTCAGCAACCCCGTGGTTTGCAAGCTCCTTATGTTGAAGTCTTTAAAGAAGTTATTTGATGACTTTTAGGGTTTTCTAAAATTGGTGCTTCTACTTTGTGCCATGTTTTATATCTACTACATTAAATATATACCAGTATAATCATTTACATGTCCTGTGCCAAAATACAGAAACGAAGATGCTCATTTATAAATGTGGACAATATCCAAATAAACCACTGATATACCCTGCCAACTCAGATGGATGTAGGGTTTGGGAGAAATACTTAAGACTATGGAATGTACTTTTCTATGTATCTTTATTCCTGGACATTCAGATGTATTGCCTAAATACTTTAAAGATGTCTTAGATTTATAGGAATTACCTAATTTCACCCTCAATAGTTTTACAGTCTAGTTTACTATTTACTAAAAGGCAAATAGTTTAGATTACTTTTTTTATTTCTGTAAGTACTGTTTTAATTTTTTGAATTTGTGGCTCAAAGAAATACATTATCAATTCATTTTAAAGATGCATTTTCACTGGTATAGGGCATTGTGGAAGTAGAGACTCCTTGTTACATTATTTGTACCCAGAAGTACAGGTTTCTCACTGGTTTCTGATTCCATATATTTAATGGATGTTGTTTTATTTTTCACCAGGGAGGGGGGGTACCAGGGATTGAACTCAGAGGCACTCAATCACTGAGCCACATCCCCAGCCCTGTTTTGTATTTTATTTAGAGATGGGGTCTCACTGACTTGCCTTAGTGCCTCGCCATTGGAATCACTGTTGTTTTTTGATTTCAACATGAGTGGGAAGCAATTCACCTATTTATATAGTATTTTTCATGAGTCATCCAACTTTAAGAAATATTTATGAAAATATGATTAATAATAGAATGAAATTATTATTATTTTTAAAAAAATTTTAGATGTTGATGGACCTTTATTTTATTCATTTTTTTATATGTGGTGCTGGGAATTGAACCCAGTGTCTCACACATGCTCGGCAAGCGCTCTACCACCGAGCCACGATCCCAGCCCCTGAAATTATTTAATACATATAAAATAATACACCAAGGTTTGTATGTAGTATTGTAAAAATAAAGCACAAGACCTAGCACATACTATGGTTTAGTAAAAGTGATGATGGTAATGATACTGGTGATGGTGATGACTGTAAATTAGTATATAAAAGTCAATTTTATATAATCAATTTGTGGAAAGTTAGTAAAAACTTAAAACCCCTTAGTAAAATCTTTAAACCATTTAAGGTCTTTCTTTTTTAAAAATTCCACATAAATTTTAAAGATAAAATATGAAGCCGGGTGCCATGGTGCATGCCTATAATCCCAGTACTTTGGGAGTCTGAGACAGGAGAATTGTGAGTTCAAAGCCAGCCTCAGCAACGGCAAGGCACTAAGCAACTCAGTGAGACCCTCTCTCCATATAAAACACAAAATAGGGCTGAGGATGTGGCTCAGTGGTCGAGTACCCCTGAGTTCAATCCCTGGTACAAAAAAAAAAAAAAGATAAAACATGAAATGGAGAATGTTCTCAGATTGAGGTCCCCATAGTCTCTCAGAAGCATATGAGTGTAAGTTGCTTTGTTTCTGGAAACGTGTAAGATATACATGTCCAGAGATAGTGTTACACATTGTTCTTCTGGATTATCTAAACTCTAATCATATATCCAGCCAGGTCCCCAAACCCAGGCCATTACTTCAGTATTAATCACATGTATGGACAGTGTAAATTTGGCTGTCTATGATTTATCAGTATATGATTAACTTTAAGGAATTCTCTATATTAAAAATAAATAACATTTTAAGATTTCTGCATTATTTTAAAGACCATCAACAAAGGCACTTCCAATACTTCCACATTTCTGAAATACAGACTTGTTTAGAAACGATTGCTTTTAGTGGTCTGAGCTAGGAATAGTATTGTTTGGGAATATAAATTTCTTTTACATGGCAGTCTCATCCCTGAACACCAGCCTCATGCATGTATCCAAATCCCTTCTGGGCAGCTCCACTTCGTACACATAAAGCTCTTTCTTGATGTGTCCCTGGAGTCAGCTCCCCTGAAATCTTTCCCTATCAATTCAAGGCAAATATATTCCTCCCATTGCCCAGAACCAAAATTTGTCATCGTCCTTGACTTTCACTTATATCTAAACCCTCAACAAAACTCATCATGCAACATTTCCAGAATCATCTCCACTATTTCCAATCTGGCCAAGTCACCATCATTCCCTGTTAGGGCTGTGGACTCCTAGATGGACTCCCTTTAGCCTTGTTGTTCTTCATTGTTTTTACATACATAAGCCAGGGTGAGCCCTTGAAGTGGAAATCAGCTTAGTCATCTAATGTCATCCTCTGCTCAGGGCCCTCCAATGGCTTCCTGCCTCAGAGGAGACCTCACTTAGAGCCTTGATGAGCAGCGCCAGCCCTCACCCATTCTTCTGGCCTGCTTCACCTTCCACCACTCTTCCCCTTACTTACTCTGCACTGGTCATGCTGCCAGTTGCTCCTTCTCCAACATGTAAGCTATCACCCCTGGCCTTTCTTAGGGCCTTGCTCTTTAGCAGGGTCACCAGGCCTGTGGTGCTCTTTGTTTTGGCAACTGATCACTGCATGACTCTTTCCAAAACTTTCTTCCAGTCTTGACTGAAATGGCACCTCTTTGGTGAGCCTTTTCTTTCAGCCCTACTGAAAATTTCAGCTAGTCCTGCTCCAGGACTTTCCTCCCTCACTTTGATTTTTCTACTTGGCACTCTCCTAACATGGCATATCTCAGTTTGTCTTATGATTTTTTTTTTTTTTGTCTCCCCGAGGAGAACATGAGCTGCATGAGGGCTTGGTGCTTGGTCCATTTAGTTTACTGCTGCAGCTCTGGAGCCCAGGATAGTTTCTGACAAATGGACGCATTCAATAAATATTTGTTGATTATATGACAAATTCAAGGCTGATTTTGCCTGGTAATCTGTATTTATGGCCAGAAAAGTCATAAATAATTGTACATTGTTTTCTTCTTGAATTATACATAGGCAGTTTGGGGGTTAAAGTTAAATTCTTAATAGTTATTTTTAGTATTCATTTGTTTTCTCCCTGAAGAATAGGTTTGCTATGATGCATCTATCACATCCCTATTAATTAACTACAAGTCTTCTGAATTTATTTTATCTGACTTTTTTGAATACTAAACTATGTATAGGTCACTCATAAGAGACATGCTCTAACTTTTTTTTTTTTTTTTTTTGTATCAGGGATTGAACTCAGGGGTACTCGACCACAGAGCCACATCCCCAGCCCTATTTTGTGTTTTATGTAGAGACAGGGTCTCACTGAGTTGCTTAGCGCCTCGCCATTGCTGAGGCTGGCTTTGAACTTATGATTCTCCTGTCTCAGCCTCCCTAAGTGCTGGGATTACAGGCTTGCGCCACCGTGCCCGGCTCATGCTCCAACTTTTTAAAGACACTTCCAATTCCATTATTAAGGCAAGACTAGCAAATAATCCACATAGAAGGACATTTTCAAATATGAGGGCTTTTGAAAGAGGAATTTATGGAACACCAATTAAGATTCTTTTTAAAAAAATTCTCTCACCCTTTCCAATGGCTACAGGATGAGAACATGCGACTTGGATATTTTAAAAGAGTTTCCATGTAATTCCACTAATCCATAGCACCTCCCACTAGGAACTACTGACATAACAGGCGTGAATATATTATGCTTTCAGATAAACTCACCTTACACCTTATATATCAGGCCTGTCTAGGACACTCAAACTGTGTAAGTTGAGTTTTCTACTTAAAGAAACAATCTATCAACTTTGGGGGGTAATAATCTATGTTAATATTAAAAGTAAACATACACATTTAATCGTATGTGCTTCCTTTTTATGAAAGAGGTGTTTTGCTTGGTTGAACTGCACTAGTGTCTGGCTTTCCAGGTATTTGTCATGTTCTTGCAAAGAGAGAGTTCTCATACCTTATGCCTTCTCAAGTAAAGAGTATACTGGCCCAAAGTCTGCAGATGATTTTTTTTTTCTTAATCTGTTGCTTACTGCCCTGTAGATGCCCTCCTTGGGAATTTTATTTCAAATTTGGGTGAAAGTTTTAGGAACTCTTTCTGATTAGTTGCCTGTTTCTGATCAAATAAAAGTTGGATTGTGTTTTCCTCATTTGTTCTTTATGTTCAGATAAAGCTGGACTTATAACCCATGCTGTAAACAATTCGACATCATTTTGACTGTAGCTGACAAATTCTTGGGTTTTCCTCAGTTTACTCTCTTATGTACTCTATTCCCCTTCTTTAAACTGTGTCATGAGAACTGGGTCAATTAAAAATACTTGCCCTTGAAAATAAGAGCTACAGGAGTCTCAGTCTGGGGATGGGTTTGTCTTGGTTCTGTGAGCTCCACACACACTAATGTACTAGTGCTGGAACCAAATGGGTTGAAAATCCTTGTTTTCCCACCAGATGGGTTATTTTAAAATATCACAAAACTTCTGAGGTTATTTACATTACAAATGCTCTTCTTCACACACATCAAGAATTGAGTACCATGTTTTGACAGTAACTCCTTTATGAAATTATATGTTGCGCAAGTAGAGTAAAATTCAAGTCATTCTCAAGGGAGCAGGCTTATGAATCTGGATGAGGTCACACCTCTTTAAAGATGCAGTTTGATAATCCGACATCAAAACAAAGGAATTCTGTTAATCCTCTCACAAAAGTGCAAATTGCTAATCAGATCCCTGGGCTGGGCTGGCAGCTTGGTAAACAATGAGCTTGGCAGAAGAGCAACTTTGGGCGGATAGATAGCTGAGAAGCTTGGGATACCAACTATGCCCCTACTTAGCCCAGTTGGGCCTGTTGTTTCGAAACAATTACCTATGTCAATGGAGGTGGTTCTTACGGTCATTGTGTTCTTGTGCTTTTCTCCTTCCATGTTAATGATGATGCAAATCAATCTTCCTGTCTTTATTTCACTTCACTGGTGTATAGGCTACTATTCCCCCTATATTCTTTTCACTTGGATGCATGTGTCTTTTGAATTTTCATTACACATCTCTGTATGGGCCCAGAGGGTTTTCCTTCTCCCATAACTAGGTGGTGGTATGTGAAAAAAAGGATCTTCTGGAAGGTGTAATAATTAAGACTTAAAATAAAATTATTTCCATAAGTGACAAAATTCAATTTGAGGCAGCTTAAGAAAGAGAGTTGGAATTTGGGGGGTAAAGAATACCAGCAAAGCAAATAACCAATGATGGGGGAAGGGTAGGAATATAGATGGGCTTCAGGAACAGTTAGAACCAGGAGTCACACTCTGGACTTGATGTCTTTCTCTGCTCTCCCTGTCAGTTTGAAGGTTGACTTTATTCTTTCTTGCTGCAATAGAGATTTCTTCATGTGGATTGTTAATAGCCCTGGAGTTTCATAGCTCACTGCTTTCTCCTTCTATTTAATATAGTATCTCAGGGAAGGACTGTGATTGGCTCAGCTTAGATCATGTTCTTGTTCTGGACTCATCATCCATCATGTGGGCATGACCCTGTATTGATCAGAGCGTAGAAGGAGCTTGCTATATTCTACTCTTTTTCAGACTTACTGTATACTTCTGAACCTGATGCTTATGTGAGCATGTAGAATTATGCCACCAGTATTCAGAATCTGTTTGGTCCTCTTGGCATTTCCAACTTGTCCCCAAACTTGACTGAGTTCATCTGAAAGCAAGACCTAACTGCATTTTAAAAGGGGCTCTCATTAAGACAGTGTATGAATACTTCCAGCTAACTTCCTGTCTCTTCTAAGAGAGTATTTGTAAATTATTTGGGGCAGTGGTATTGAGAAGAAACATTTTGGGTTGTGGAATCTCATTCCAGCAGGTAAGAGCAGGGTGCCTCTGCTGTGGTACCTTATGGGCTGCAGGTGGCAAGTTGGTCTTCAGTGAGATGAACCATGTGGCCCATGACAAACCTACATCTGTAAGAGGAGCAATGAGTCAATTGTAGAGGTTTGGGGCAGAAGAGGGCCCTGTGGGAACAGCTTACCCAGAACCAAAGCTTTCAGAATAAGAGCACTGTCTTTTTAAAAGCAGTAGGGGGCAAGGATTGAGGGAGTGCTCACAGCGGTAAGTATAACACAGCTGTGCTCTGTTTATGCTTCGGCTACAATAAAAAAGCTATAAAATGTGAGATGTCATAGCTCCACTTTGCTTTATTTATACTATTTCCTCTGAGCTCTGTCACACTGCACATTCATCTGCTAAGTTGCAGCAAGAATGGAGATTAAAATATCACAGCTCAAAATAGGAGTCAAGCGGAAGGAGATTCATCATAGCCCTATTAAAAATATGTAAATATGGGAATGAAGTCATTTTAAAGCTATACAGCCTCCTCCTTTGAGTTAAGATCCCTTAAGCAAGCGGTGGCTATGCCAAGGACAGCAAGGGGACTTATTCTTCCACCCATGGAAATCCTTTTAAGATTAAAGACTGTTTGAATTGCAAATTATATATGTTTTCCTATAATCACACCCAAATTAATAATGGTAGGAAACCTGATACAAGACAAAACAACAATTTTTTTTTTTTTGAAATTAAAGGTTGTATGTTGTTCACTTGGTAAGAGTTTTTTCAAATTAATATATGAAATCTTCTTTTTGACCTCGGTTAATGAAATCTGGGGAAATTGCACAAGCATCCCTAGGTAGGAAACTGACATTTCGAGACATGATCTGCCTTCCCAGAGTCCAACTACCCAACTGTACACCTCAGATTGGAAGCTAGGACTTCTGTCTAAAGCTTTGCTAGTACAATTACCTCTTTGAGCTTTTCCTGTGTCTCTGGTTCTGACAAAAATTATTTTACTCTGTTGTCTATATGGTGTACATAGGAGAGTAAGGGATAGAATTTTCAGATGGAAAGTCTGGAATATCTCAAATGCTATTAACAAGCCTTTCACGATCTCTTCACTGTGCTGCTGAGTGGCTGTTGATCTTTTGACCTCCTTATTTTCCAAATGTGCTATTGCTATTGTAGTAATAATAAAGACCAGCACTTACTAGGTGCTTATTGGGTACCAGGAACAGTTCTGAGTGTTCGATGTGCAGTAATTATTTTAATCCTCACTACAACTGTATGGAGTAGGTGTATTATTTCTCACATTTTATGGATGTGGAAACTGAGGCATAAGATTTCATAGCTTGTGATTGAGAGCAGAAATTCAACTGCTATTGTCTTTCCCAAAGCATGAGAAAACCAGTGGTAAGAGCAGTGGCTGGAAAAGGGGACTCTTTGGGTTCCAGGTACAGGCCCACTACTACTCTTTTTTTTTATATATATATGTACCTTTATTTACTTTTACGTGGTGCTGATCTTGAACCCAGTGCCTCCCCCATGCTACGCGAGCACTCTATCACTGAGTTACAGCCCTACTACCCCCTCGACTACTACTCTCTATAAATGAAATTTTCTTAAGCTTTACAATGAATTGAATAAATATTATATATAATTTGATATATAATTTAATATATATATAATTCATATGATTATGGCCTCTCCAGTTCATCTTTGCCTGAATCTGTATGATTAACTCATGAAAATACTGTCTTTTGACCAATGCATTTTTTTTGTATTGTTAATTTGTTTCAGAAACATTTATGTTAAATATTTCTTATATGTAGTGATTATTGGATTTCTTCTGTCATGTATGTTTCCCTGTGTTTCATTTGAGCTCTTGAATACAGTTTATTGAGGGAACATAGGTGGCTGAGGACTTTCTGGCTGTGTGATGCTGTGCAGTTTCTTAATCCTACTCAGTTTTCTCATCTGTAAAATGGTGTAATCATAGTATTTCTCCCATAGGACTGTTGTGAGAATTAAGCCATATACACACGTAAAACTCTTAGCACAGGGCTTACTCGTAGTAGTTAGCTATTATAAAATACCAGAGCATTAGTTGTTATGATTATGCTTCTTTTACAGTCCTGGGATTTGAACACAGGACCTTGTGCATGCTAGGCAAGTGCTCTATCATTGAGCTACAACCCCAGCACTGTAGTTATGATTATTCTTGATCACCTAAGGCTCCTTTCGTGTCTGTGCCTCTTGCTCCTTGGTACTTTCAATTTTGCATCCTAATTGGCAAATCAGGTGACTTCTCTGTGCCTACACTATGAATTTGAAAGATTAAAGTGCTATCAGAAATTAATCATCTACTTGAGGTAGAAATATTGCAGCAGGTCGGAACTTCAGAAATGGTGCAGGCCAGCCCTTTAATGTGAAAATGTGATACCTAAACCATCAAGTGACTTGTCTGAGAACAGCAGCTGGTAGAGCAGAGACAAAGCACACAGGTTCCAACTTCAGTTTTCAGCATAACCCTGCTGCCTTCATATGTTCATTGCTACCTCCTTGTGTGGTAGAAGACAGTGAAGTTCTTGGAATGCATAAGAGGAACCACAGCGCACATCTAAAGGGTTTAAAGTAGGCAAGTTGCCTTGGTATCTCAGACTGATTGCCGTTTAAGATTTTGGGTCATGTGTCAGGTGCGGTGGTACAAGCCTGTAATCTCAGCAGCTCAGGAGGCTGAGGCAGGAGGATCGCGAGTTCAAAGCCAGCCTCAGCAAAAGAGAGGTGCTAAGCAACTCAGTGAGATCCTGTCTCTAAATAAAACACAAAATAGGGCTGGGGATCTGGCTCAGTAGTCGAGTGCTAAAAAAAGTTCAATCCCTGGTACAAAAAAAAAAAAAAAAAACTCTAACACTTTAGGTCATGCATCTTTTTGGCAGACTTCATAAGAGGATATAAAGAAAGATGCTTTAGGCTGCAGGGAGGACAAATGGTCATCTTTCTTATTTACTCCTAGGAAATTCATGTTCTTAGTTCCTTTTGTGTTAAGGTAACATACTTTTCAATAATATAGGAATAAGTAGACCTAATATGTTTAAAGAAGGTATAAAGAAAAGGTATTGTTAAATTTATGTTAATTGAAAAATTAAATTAAATAGGGAATCAGCTAGTAAAACATTGTAATAATTTTTGATATATGTCTAATGGGATGAACACTCATTATTTTTACTTTAATAGACAAAAAGGAAAGTAGAGCTGTTTTCATAATCTATTTTCTCTCCAGAGCTCCCAACCTACTCGGCAAATTGAAAGGTATTAAAAAGTGAACACCAACAGCCAGGTGCAGTGGTGCACACCTGGAGCCCTACTACTCAGGCTGGGACAGGAGCATCGTAAGGTCAAGACCAGATTGGGCAACCTAGAAATACTCTGTCTCAAAATAAATAAAAAGGTCTAGGGACATAACTCAATGGTAGAGAGCCACTGGGTTCAATCCCCAGTAGCACTTACAAAAAAAAAAAAAAAAAAAGGTAGGACAGAATAACTCAGTGTCAAGTCACCCTTGTTTGTTAGTTTCTCTTGTTCCCTGTCTAGATCCAAGACTAGGGTGGGGTGAGCAAGGTACCTAGGATGTAATGTATAAGGAGGTGCCACTCTCAGATGCCAACCCTGCACCTACTTGGCCCTGAGAGCCTGGCCTTTGACTTGAATTTGTTCATGTTCTGGTATTTAAAAATAAGAATGCATCTATTATTTATTTGAACCCCCTCCCTAGTATAGAAGGATATAATTAATATTATTACAAACTGTGGATGAAATACACTTTAGGTTTAAGGGAGAAAATCTGCCTGGAACTCCAGCACAAGAGAGTTCTCTTATGGCTTATGCCCTGCTTGCATACTGGAGTGCCTATACAGGGCCAGCCCACCACAAGCTCATAATTAAGAGTGTTGGGAAGAGGAGGAGTTATTGCTACAGAATGTCTAAAATGTGTTTGTTTTATTCTCTTACCTCCAGTCTGGCTCCTACTTTTTTTTTTTTTTTTGTGGACCAGGGATGGAACTCAGGAACACTAAGCCACATCCCCAGCCCTATTTTGTATTTTATGTAGAGATAGGGTCTCACTGAGTTGCTTAGCACCTTGCTTTTGCTGAGGCTGGCTTTGAACTCGAGATCCTCCCATCTCAGTCTTCCGACCTACTGGGATTACAGGAGTGTGCTGTGCCCAGCCTGGTTTCTAGTCTTAATTTACAATATTCCCCCTTCACTACGGTGTATCTCATACAGATGCTCCTTGACTTACAATGGGGCTATATCCAGATAAACCTTTCACAAGTTGAACATAACTGAAGTAGAAAATACATTTTAATATACCTAACTGACTGAATGTTTTAGCTTAACCTATCCTGCTTTAACAAGCTCAGGGCACTTACATTAATCTCTAGTTGAACAAAATCATCTAAAACAATGCCCAACTTACAATAAAGTGTTGAACATTTCAGGAATGTATTGAATACCATGCTTAAAGTAAACTTAAGCATGGTATTCTTATACACCATGTACGGGTATGCTTATACACCATTACAAAGTTGAAAAACTGTCGGGCAAACAATGGTAAATTGTGAACAGCCTGTATATTCTACCCTACAGGAGAGATTTGGTCCAGCCTTAGCTTGTCCCCAAAAGCTACTTATTCATAATCACTTATCGACTCTAGGAATTTGGAGTGCATATGCTTCTTGAAGTTTTCCCTACAATCTGCTTATGGAAGGTACAGATCTGCAATGTCATGTATCTTTAGTACAATTTGATACATTTGACGTGATTAGGTATAGTATTTTATGGGAGCACAGAGAAGGGACACCTTCTTTTGCTTAAGAAGGTCAAAGAGTATTCACCAGAGAAGGGAAGCCCTAGTTAGCACTTAGAGATTAAACATGGTCTTCCAATTAAATAAGACAGGAAGTGTACTTTTGAAAGTGCGAAACTCAGTGAAACTGTTTCCCTGCCACATCGCACACACTTGAGTATTTGGTGCATCAGAGAACTTTATCTTGAAGGATGTTGAAATTGGTTTTCTGAGCCACATGGAGTTGCTCAACATGAAGTACAACAGGGTAAGATCTGTGTTTCATAAAAATAGTATGATTGTGTTGTAGCAATGAATAAAAAAGGAAATGAGATGAGCTACTGTTGTAACACATTCTGCAAAAGCTCCTGGGAGAGATTCCACTGGAGTGATCCCCAGCCTCACCCCAGATACTTAGAGATTGTGTCCTGGGCACTGGACAGATGGTACAGTCACTGTCTATCTTCATCCCTTGAAAAGGCCCATGAAAAATTGGAAGTGATTGACTGTATGTTGACGAGTTGCCTTCTCAATGCCTTACAGGAGATGGAGTTGAGTTTTCCAAATGTTCTATCATGTATGCAGTAAATACAAACTAGTAGTTTGTTGTACATTTATTTTTCAGAATGGGTCCATTAATGATCAGTGCTGGGAGTAGTAACCTGGGGTCACTGTAGTTAATTCAACCATGAATGATTCTTGTTTTCAGAGGGAAAAACTGGAGAGAAGTCAAGAAAAGACTTCCTGTGTTTCTGTGCAACAAAATGATTACAAATTCATTACCTGAAATAGTGCCCATTCCTTAGCTCACAGTTTTGCAGATTAGCAGTCCAATCCTACCTGGTTGGGGTCTCTGCTCAGGGTATGAGGCTGAAATCAAGGGTGGCCAGGCTGAGTTCTTCTTTGTAGACCCTGGGGGCAAAATCTGTCTCCAAATTCATCTTGTAGTCAACAGAATTCAGCTCTTTGTGAAGCAGGTCCCTATTCTTTTAGGGGTCTCCTACATTCTAGAGATGACCTCTAGTCCTTCCACATGGCCTCTTCTGTTCTGGTGTGTCAAATCTTCATACTTCAAATCTTCGTCTTGACCTGTAGCCTGAGATTTAAAAGACTTGTGTGATTAGGTTAAGTCCTACCTAGATAATCTGTTTTACAATTTTTGTTCTTTTTTTTTTTTTTTAACAACAAAGACACACACACAAAAAACCTTGTAGAGAGTTTTGAGGCATTTTGGGATTAGACAAAGTAAGTTTTAATAGAAATTTGTTTATAACTGATATTTTAGCTTATGACCAAAAAGGATAGCTGCCTCATGGCAATCACATCTCTTTATGGTGAGATCTGATTCAAACAAGACCTATTTTAGATATAGCGGTTGTAAACCCTCCCGCATGAAGGTGGAGCCCTCATTCTTTCAGTAGGATAGTGCCAGTAAGGTGGTACTTAGAGGACAGAGGAAGAGGACATTTTCCTTCAGGGTTCTTTCTATTGAAGAACAAGTCATGACTGGAATAACTTATTTCCCCAAATATCAAGTACAGAGAATGTGAAGATAAACATGAGAATCTACCTGCATTGTCAGGCCAAAAAAAAAAAAAAATTGAGTAGATTTACCAAAGTTCATGCCTCTGAAGTTCTCTGAGAGCCACCAAGAGATGTCACAGGAGTGGAGATCTCTCTGAAGGAGGGTCTGAGGAGTTCCAAAAGAAATGGAGGAACTTGATTTAGGACTAGTGGGGTTCTTGTGTCAGAAAAGAGTTTCAGTATGTGCCTGCCAAAGACATAGCCTGGTTTATTTATGAAAGTAGATACATAATCAAGGGAGAATGGAACAGTCTCAAGAGAGAGATAGATACCTTTGGTGTAAAGCAAGAAACACACATTCAAGTGAGAAGAAAGGGAAGGACAGCATCCTGAGGGAAAGACCACTGATAATACTTCTAAAGTCAACTATGTCACTAATATAACTACTCATGGGGCAAAAGTCCATTATACTCCTATTTCCAGGAATTATACTGAGCATATTTATCAGTTGGGGAGATCATGAGAGCCATCTTATAGTTCTGCCTACTAATATTTGTAATAGGTTTATTTCTTTAAAAAATAAGATTATAAGCAATCTATTGTATAGAATAACCCATGTGCTTAGGAGAAACAGCATTTAATATTTTGTTTGAAAAATGGAGATTAAAAGTCTATCTTTTAATGAAGTTAATTTTCCATGATCTGACCCCAATAAATCTATCACTATTCTTTAGAAATTTTACTTGTATATTACCCATTCACTTCTAAATCTGACTAAGCAACAACAACAAATCAAATCCCAAACCTTTTCTACATTTATTACAGGGAACTTGGGAGGTGAGAGAGCTTTTACTGTTTGTGCAAGGAAAAATAAACAATGGCCTATAATCTATACATAAACCCCATCTGGTCAAAAGAGTCTGTTACTGTGAGATCTTTGTTAGATTCACTTGAGTGGTAAAGCTATCTTACAAAGCTTTTTGTACTCTCTGGACTCACAGAGGATGGGAAAGTTTGACAATGGTGCAGTTAGTCATTGTCAGAGTTGGAGGGAGCCAGCTTTCCATACAAGACCACCCTCACTTCTGACACCAATCTCAAGTTTGGGGGTTCCCAAAGCCATTCTTACGTTTGACAGTTTGCTTCAAAGACTCACAGAGCTCATTGAAACCTATTATACTCACAATTACTGTTTATTACAGGGAAAGGATACAAATTAAAATCAGCCAAGGGAAGAAGGCAGAGTCTGGGAAGTATCGAGCACAGAGCTTCCGTTGTCAGGAAATGTTACATTCTTGGCATCAGTGTGTGACAATATGAATATGCTGGGGCATTGCCAACCAGGAAGATCACTTGAGCCTTTGGTGTCCAGAGATTGTATTGAGACTCGACCACATACTGTTCACCTGGCTAACTTTCGGTTTCTAGCCCCTCCTGGGTGTTGGTTGTTGAGTCCACACCTTCAGTTTCCAGCCCCTTGTAGAGGCACAACTGATACTGCAGGGCCCAAAATCCCCATTATAAATCACACTGTTAGTCAAAGCCTCTTGCAAACAAAGGTACTCCTATGACATTCTGAGTTCCAGGAGAATGTCTACTAGTAGCCTAAAGCAAAGGTCCATCTCTTTTGGGCAAGGTTGATTCTTCGTTAAGGCAGAGAGGGAAAGAAGAATGAAAATTCATCATTTATTGACAGCTAAACTGTGTGTTATCATGCTAAGCTTTGTGTCTCATAATCCTTTCAGTGTTATTAAATGGACACCACTATTATCTTTATTTCACAGACAGTTGGTTTTAGCAAAATCAAGTAATTTATCCAAGATCATGAAAATAGTTAAGTGACAGATTCAGAAATTTAGCTGTTAGCCTAACTCCAAAGGACATGATCTCAAACACTTGACTGTATTGTCTCCACCAAAGCCAAAAGACCATAATCATATATAAGGAAGTAGAAGCAGTTATTCTTGAGAATTGAGGTTTTAGAATACAGTTGCCATTCAAATTTATAAGAATGTGCCCTGCTAATTTAATTGTGTATGACATAGGGGAAGACAGTTGATGTGTAGAATGGTGATTTCATTGAATTTATACTTCCATGTGGATTCTGGTCTGCACTGTATCATTGAATTCAAACATTTGTCAGGTGTGTGTTATATTCCAGGTGCTGTGCTGGCCTCTGGTGACCCAGAGATGATACAAAATATGTTCCTGCCCACAAGGAGTTAGCAATCCACTGGGGTATGTTAAATACTTATTTTATTATTTTCAATATTAATTTTGTGTTAAGTAAATCATAGTTATCTTCATATATAAAAAATGTTTTGTACCCAAATTTTGCCAGTATTTGAAAATAATTTCTTGAGCTAATGCTAAAGAAGCTTGAATAATTTGGAGATTGTTTTTTATATAACCAAATCCAATAATTACTTTCAGGTTCAAACTTTTAGTAGCTTCTGTAGGAGTACGGTAGATATCAAGAAAGCAAAAACTAACTACTTAAAAACACACACACACACACTCTGATTTGTGTGTTTCATCTATTGTGTGTGTTCGAAGGCAGATGAAGGGAATGCCACCAAAATGCATCAGACCTAGCCACACTCTCTTCTCTGCATGCCTGCAACTGACTAGCATGTTCCTGATGAATTATTTTAGTGATAATTGTTATCCTTGATCTTTTCCTACTTCATCAGTTTCTCTGAATGCTCAGACTCTCTATTGGGCTAAAGCCGAGTTAATTTTTTTTAATATGTATTTTATTTGAGTCATGATAAAAGTTGTGTTTATAATATATGCTTACAATAAACCATGTTGAGAATAGTCCTGAAGAATTAAATACAGCAAATGCAGTAAATATAAATGAAAAAATATCCTATTTCAGTGATGTTTTATGCATATTTGTGGCTTAAAATGGGGGTATAGAATTAGAAAGTAAGAAATTTGAGCTGGATTTAATGTCCACTAGTTGATACTAATGCTACACAACCCTAACAGTGATGTATATGGACATACTTAATAGGCATATTAATATGCTGTCTAGATTAAACACCATAACTGCTGAAAGCGCAGTTCTAATTATCTTAAAACGTGAGCAAGCCAGAAAAGAACATGTCTCTTTTCTTGGCAATATGATTTTAATTTTTAAAAGCATTTAATTTCACAAACCATATCCATCATTTTTGCATAGATAAATGTTGTGGCAATTTTTTGAATGAACCTCTTGGTTTCCTAAAGAAATTATGGATACCCTATAAATTTATAAATGAAAGGCCATTTATCAGAGTTATAAATATGAGTGGTTCCTGTGCTGATATTTGTGTAAACTGAAAGTGGTTTAATATCTATTGGCTTTTGTGAATAGTTAGCTCTGCAAAGGAATATAGATATTGTCATTCTTACATGGTGTCATAACATTGGCAAAGTGGTGAGAACAACATGCAATATTTTTTGAATAGCATGGCATTTCTTTGAATTACTGCTGGCAATAGAACATAAATCAGCCTTAATGATGGATATTCTAAAGATGTTTATTAATCTATTCATTTAATCTAAAATACTCACTTTTGGCACTTATAGAGCCAGTTCAGAGGAAGTGGCTAGTGTTCTAAACCCCAGCAGTTACTTTTAGGGGTCCCGTAATTATGTCAGCAAAGTCTGGTTGGAATCTAGATCAGAATGCTTAAAAATCTATTCCTTCTACTCTATGCTGAAGATAATTGCTTAGCCAAAATGTATTTTCTTGTATGCGTCTAAACAAAATCTCAATTTGTTCTACTCTGAATGAAATGTGCTACACAACTCTCCATTTGAATCCTGTTTTTAAATCCCATTTTTCCTTGTCCCTGCTTCCTTCTCCTACTCCCTCCCTGTGTCTCTTTCTCTCAACTGCAAAATAACCTGCATTGTGTAAACCTGGATGGAAAAGGACTGGAAAACTGACAAAATGCCTCTGTTCCAAATTAAGAAGTAGTATACGGTATGCAATTTTGACAATATGTAATGGAATTAAAGACAGATAGGAAAGCCAGAAGTGGAGTACAGAGAGGGGGATATTGGACAAGAAACATTAGAGAAAACCATAAAAATTAAGCAGAAGAGTCAGCTCTGCAAATGTCGTGGAGTAAAGTGGCACGAGTATGTGTATGGTGGAGTGTGCCCTGAGGGCCACGCTATTAACATATGGAAATATCTGGGCACAAAGGTAACTTCTGGAGTAGGATAATGTAAAAAAGTTTCAATTTTACTCCATCTCTAAGGGAGCATTATTGCACACCAATTTTCGTCTTCATTTGGTACCAAGATGGTGGCAGTAGCATTGCCTCAACTGTATCATCCTCTCAGGCTTCTGATCAAGCTGAAGCAGATTCTCTCTCCTGAATCTGTTGAAATTTTGAAATGTTGAAATTTTCTTTGTACCAGTTCATTCTGATTTGGTTTCTGGGCACCTCTCTTCCAGCACAGAGTAGAATTAGTGTCATCTTTTTCCATGGATGAGGCATTAGGAATGTATTTCAGAGGGAACTGGGGTGCTGTTACATGAAGGAGACTAAATGGATGCTAGGTGACAGAAAATAATGGTTGGCTGCCAGAAAAATCACAATGAGTATATACAGTCACCCTGCCCCAGTTTTGCATTTCAGATTCAACTGTGGATCAAAAGTATTCAGAAAAAAATTCAGAAAGTCCCCAAAAGCAAAATGTGAACTTGCTGCATACCAAATGCTTCTCTGAATCCACATTATTGTGTGGGAATTATATGAGGTATTACAAGTAATCTAGAGAGGATGTAATGTGTATGGGAGGATATGTATAGGTCATTTGCAAACACTATGCCATTTTATATGAGGAACTTGAGCATCTGTGAATTTTGCTGTTTGTATGGTAGGGGTGGAGGTAGGGGAATGGTCCTGGAACTCATATGCCCTGGATAGTAAGGAAGGATTGTGTACATGAATTTTTTTAAAAAAATACAGTTCTAGAAATCTATGGATTTTCTAGCAATCCCAAGATTCTAGGTTAAGAAAGTTTAAAAGTAACACTGAATCATTGCCTTCTGGACCAAACAAAAAATAGAGTCAGTAACCATAACCATCCAGGTGAACGGATTGTTACTGCAATTGTTTCCAGAATAAAGAGACAAAATTTAGTAAAATACATAACTAGTGGTTGAATTGATAATATCCAAATCAAGAAGTAGTTACATTTTTTTATTATCAAAAGTGGAAATGAATGGGTTAGCCTAGGCATATTTCTTTGCTATTATTCTGTATAAGAAAAAGAGATAGAGTCTTTCATTCAAGGATAGACCTTATACTGGCAACTTTAGAAAACTTGTATGAAATAAAAGCAAAAGTTTTCCAATGTTGGCTCAACCACTGCTATTGCAATGGGAGCCTATCTCTGTATGTTTCCCTAATCCCTTCAACTTAGTGCAGTTAAAAATGTATTAATCATGCCTAAGGAAATAATTTGTAAAGGAAAATAATTTACTAATTTTTCTTCTTCTTAGCTCTATTTTATTTTGGAACATGTTGATGAAGTCAGTTATTTTCTTAATTATTTTTAATTGAGGAATTTAGGAAAAATGGGTAGAAAATATAGGTCATTTGTAGGAAAATATGAGTACTTTATTTAAAACGCCTACATAGTGATTGTGTATTTTTCATTAATATTTGGAAGAAAATAACCTTTTAACAAGGTGGAGTCTAAAGTAGTAGTCACTGGGATGGAAGTTATGATTATGCTTATTTTTCCATGGATTCCTTGGTTTATTAACAAGGAGTTTGCCTGAGGTTATAAGTTGCTTCATTGAGCACAGGAGGAATTTTTCTTTATAGGTCAAAATCCTACTCAAAAATGGGAAGGAATTCCATGTTTGCCAGGTGATTTTGAAGAATAAATGTGTTGAATGAAGAAAGATGCATTGTTACCTTTTGTCTCTTCACACAAACAAAAATTCTCTGAAGTTGGCACTGTTCCTCATGAATGGATATGGTTTTGAAATAGAACCTTCCATTTGTGACTCAAGTGAGCCATTGCTGTTGCTCTTTAAGTTTAATACTCTTGGTTGTGAAGAAGTACTGCAAGTTACAAATGAAATACAGCTATTTGGAGGGTATGACCAGTTTTCAGAATATTTTTACAAAGGCCATGGTGCATGTGACTCTTCAGATTAACTCCTTATTTTAAAAACAAGAACAAACTCCTCTCCCAAACCCAATTTACCATCAGTTCTTTGTTGAATTGAAAAGTTCTTGCATCTCTTATTCCTCTGTGTATATGGGTTTGTTTTCAAGCATATCTTTGCCTAGTGTCAGTTATACTTAACCAGGAAAGAGCAGTTAGTTCATTCATGGAAAACTGGTTTTCTTGTTATATGTTCCTTTCCCTATTTTTCAGATTCAATTTTAATTTTAACCAAGATAGGAAGTTGCTTCTCTCCATGGGAATACCAGTCATCTTAAGAGTTGAGAAAAGCGAGTTTTTAAAAGAATGAGTTTATTCTAATCTATAAGAAAAATTTTAAGTTATTCATCAGTTTTGGCTGAAACAAATCAATGAATATTTTAAGGCTATGGGTTAAGGCAGGAAGAAAATGTCATGCTTGTACTCCTCTCTTACAGGGAAAAGATTGAAGACCAAAATACTGTAAGGGAAATTCAAATTGTATTTTTCTTATGCAGTGTCAAATTCAGCTGTGTAGGTGTGAGTTTCAGATAAGATTAAATGCTTTTACAGATGTGAATTGTCCAAACATTCCCTGTTATTAAATTTAAGGTCTTTGGAGGGAAGGAAGGAGTTTAGTTCAGTGCTCCAAGGCATAGATTTCTCAATCCAACTTCCTTTCTGAATAGGTTATGAGCTAGAGAGTGGACCTAGGGAGAAAATCCACATCAAAATTTGAGTTCACTTCAGGACTCTTGACAGCTTTGGTCACTGATTGGGATTTTTCTCTTAAGTAGGAGTCAGAGACAAAGCAGCTAATCTAAATAATCTTTATCAGGTTTTCTAAAAGTGCCCATAGATGAAAACATATCAGACAAACGTCAGAAAGGTTTTCTCTGTTTGTTTGCTTTAAATCCATTCTTTACTGAGATGGAAAGAAAAAGCTGGAGCTTGGTGACAGATTTGGGTTCTTGCCACATTCCCAGCTCACTTTGTGGATATCTTGCCACATCATGGAAGGTTAATATTTTCCAGAGATGTTCCATAGGTATTCTAAATCACACTACAGACACCTGCTCCTATATATGGGTATGTTGTTCACCTAGCATGAATCAGGAGTTGGTTTTTCTAAAATGTGCTTCCTTTCAAAAACCTCATTAATCTTGGTGTGATGAATTTAGGGGGGAAAGTTGTGTTTTGCCAGTTGACACTGTTTAATGTAAATGATTTATGATTATTCTTTGTGTATACACAATAGGCACTTTATAAATTGGATTGTTCTAGGAGTAACATGATACATAAATGTTATTGCTATAAATTCTACAGTTGGCCATATATTTTGTATCATGTAACCAGTTGACTTTATAAATGCTGACTATTCTAACTTGCTCTTTCTACTCAATATTGTAAATGGTGACTTAGGTAAGCCCGAGATATACACAGAGGCACTCAGACTGCAGAAGAACAGGACCCACTGGCTTCTCTCCAGCATGGTCCCTGGCTATGTTCCCAGGGTGATGGTAGAAAGAGGAGAGGGTGAGAGGGGAACTGAAGCCCTATGTCGCAAAAAGATGAATCTGAATTATTCTTACAAGTTTTCGCCTAGTAAAGTCCAAAGTCAAGTGAGAAAGGAATGGGGGGAAAGCAGAGAAAACAGGAGAAAAGCATTAGTTAAAACCAGTTCATCAAATTTACTGATATACCTTCAAAGGTAGATTCTTATCATTTAAATATTATTATATAAGTATAAAGGTAATAATAGTTATGTGATGGTAAATATATCTTAATATCAATAAATGTTGGATATATCTATTTCATCTATAGTAGAAATAATACTGGATTACTTTTTTTAATTACATTTCTATGAATGAAATATTTAAGGAATGGGGCTTTACAGATCAGTCACTTCATTCTACCAATGGATCAAGACATCTTTTACATGTATAATGCTGTTACACTCATATCCCTCAGTTTTTACCACGGTATCTTAGCTAACTGTTTAATTTTTTGAGATCTTAAAGAATTTGAAAGTTCATTGAACAGTTGTTCATTTTAGATCTGCATAATTGTTCAACACCAAACTATAGGGTTGAGTTAGAGGGGAAAGAGTAGCACTCAAAAAAATGACGGGCTGGTTTAATAGCTGTTCCTTGCTAATCCTGGTGTTGACTTGTCTGATCGTAGTCCTAGCATCAAAGTTGGTTTGAATTGTACAGAACCCCAATTTGTGCGAAGTACGACATGCTGTGAAGAATTCTGCTGTGTGGATAGTGTCTGTTCTGGTAGATTTTACTGGCTAGATGTTGTGATCAATTTCCTTCCCCCAACTCTCTTAAGTATTAATGTCTACCTAACTGATCTGATTACAATGATATCTGTCCACATCTGCAATTATAGTGGCTGAAAATAAAGATCAGTCATTTTAAAACCTAGAAGTTCCTATCATGTACAAAAGGACTAAATCTCAGTAGGAAATCCCCAAGTGAAAAGATTATGGGACTGAAACCCCTCTGTGTGTGTGACTTGTAATAGTAAGCATATTTATTTGCCTGTTACACGGAGGGAACTATCCCAATGTGAATAGATTTGTAACTTTGGTAATATACTTTTAATTCTCATAAATTCTGGAGCTATCCTGGTGCACACACAGGAAAAAATACACATATGCACATCTCTCTGTATTTGTAGGCAGTATGGTCAAAACAACTCATTTGCCTAGCTGGCTTAGATGAGTAACCCACCCAGACTCTCTAGAGGAAATAGGACAGAAAAGTCAAATAGAAGCATAAAAGCCAATGATCTTTTACCAAAAAAAAAAAAAAAAAAAAAAAAAAAAAGTTGTTTAAGAAGTTCTCAGTGGCATAGTTCATCTTCAGGAAGGGAGAACACTGCATTGACTACCCTTCTTTGTGCCATGCGCAGTAACTTGGGACTCATGAAGCACATTTCAGCTTTCCTGCTACAGTACACTCAGGTAAGGCTGGGTTGAAATCTGAGATACTTTTATACCAAATTGGACTATGGGAAGATTCTAGTGCTGATAGAGGGTTTTGCAAACCTCACTTCACTTGTTCTACAGAATTCTAACCATCTTGAAGTTCCTAATAAAAGGTTAATAAATGCAAATATACAAATATAACATATAAATATATAGAAATGATATATACATATATCTAAATCATACATGTAACTATAAATAATATCAATATACACAGAAAAAAGTCTCTTTATTGTTGGTTCATTGCAGAATACTTATAGTGACTAGAATTTACTGAGGATTTTCATTGTGCATGGTATTGTTCTTGAGCTTTGCATGTAGTATATAATTGAAGCCTGCTAAGTACTGCACAAAGCGGGTATTATTATTACACCCATTTTTCAGCTGAAGGATTTGACAAAGAAAATCTAGTAACTTGTCAAGGCCCAACTGCTAGTACCAAACAGAGCCAGAAAGCAGGGTATTGAAGTATACACTTTTCTGGGTTGATTTTTATTTAGTGCTTCCCATATTAGAAGAATGCAGAGGGGCCATCATTTAGCAGGATATAGGATATGAATTCTTCTCCTTGCTGTCGTACAGTATAGTCACTGTCTTTTTCTCTTTCTGAGACTCTGCTATGACCAATGACCAACCTCTTTTGAGACAGAGAGTCAACGCTGAGTGAAAAGTCTCTGACCATGGAAGATGCAGGGATGTACTGGTTACTACGAGGATCTGACCTAAGGCCTTGCTTTCACCATAAGCACAGTAAACAAGTGAGCTAATGAGCCATAGATGTTCAGTGTGTCATCAGCATCTTTCATTTTTGTCATCGGGGTAGCCATCATCAACAAGGACGGAGTGCCCTCTATGAATATGCATTCAGTCCTAGATACAGCAATTTATTCTTTTGAAGAGCAATTTATCATTTTGGTTTTGATAAATATCCAAACAATAATCAGTGGTTAGGGGTTTCAGGCTATAATGGATGCCGTTATTAGTGATTTAACAACTTCTGCGCATCCTGAGTGTATCACCAAAACTGGATCATGCTATGAGCCACATATATGCAGTTGTTAGGAAAGCTCACTTTAAAAACCTCTTGTGCTGTGAACCACTTGGCTCTCAGAACTGCTGTAGTCACTAATTTCCAAACTCTGAATATGTAAAATTAAAGTACTTACACAAAAAACCTAGGTGGCTGCTAGGTCAGAACATTTGTTTAAACTAATAATAGAATGAGCTTTTTCAGTTCCAGCTCCTTTTTCCTATCTATTTGCCTTGCTAATAAGGCCTTACTTACTTCAGTTCAGTTACCCAGAGCCAGGATCCCTCTTCTTTTTGGACTTCTTATTGTAATTTGAGCAGACTTAGATAGTTCACTTGAAGAACTTCCACATTAACCATAAAACACAAGAGATGATTTATTCAGAGAGGATAACAACAATAAAGACCAAAAGTCCAAAGATGGGCCAAGAAGTGTCTCCTAGGACAGAATTCTGTCACATTTTGAAATTTGGTCCTTACAGATATTTCTCTCTGCCTGAAACATGTGTGCTCCTTCTATTTATATAAGGGAATAGTGACATCCTGTGTGTAGCTAGACTAATTGCCTCTGTAATTAACCTATTTGAAGAGGAAGTTACACAGAAATAAAATATCATTGAGTACTGAAAGAGGTAATTTTGTCTCAAAGCAAACCTCTAACTTTACCAAAGGGCATGGATGAAACAAAAAGATTCTGTCTCTTTCCCTTATTCTGGCAGCTTTTCTCCTACCTTCCCTTCTATCCTTTCTTTCTTTCCTTCCTTTTCCTTTTCTTGTTTTTATACAATTCCTCTAACCCTCTTCATTCTTGTCCTACCATCTTAATTTTCTATATCATAAGCAAAAAAATCTAGTGTTCCTGTGAGTGAAGAGTATGTTTTTGAACCTAGAATTGGGGAAAACATAAAGGTAGTAAAAGGAGAGAGTTTTTGTGTGTGTTCCAACACTATTTCATGTGTTTCTTGTTTAAGGGAAGGCTATTCAGAGAATTATTTTTTTGTCTTAGGGTCTGAGGACAAGATATTTTTGCCTTTTTCCTTATCCCTTGATAAAATATAAATTAAAATGGAGCAGAGTATACAAAAGTAGGGTTTCTGTTGATCAAAACCAGCAAGGACTGCTGGAAGGTAGTATGTTGCAATAGAAAGAGGGAAGGTTTTGGAGTCAGAATCATTCATCTCTCACCCCGTAAGTATAGCTAAGGGGGAATAAGAAGTTAGTTTTGCACCTCAGTTTCCATTTTCCAAAAGTGCTCCCTTTTAACATGTTAAAGGAAGCAGGTTGCCAAGACATTTGAGAGAACAGTGAGATAGGGCAAAAGCAAGGTGATTTTCAAAGAAATTGGTCAATGTTGTTCTGCTGTGTGTGTGCTACCTCAGCAGGACCTGTGTCTCAGAACCTCCTCAGCTCTAAACCAACCAGTGATGTTTAATTCCATAATTAGAATGGTATTTTGAATCAGATAGTTTAAGATTTTGTTCATGAGATTAAAATGTTATGTTACAATTAAAACATTTGCAAATTAAGTAACTGAGTTTGACTTTTGCATGTTTATATTGACATGAAAGAGCTCAATTTAAAACTATGTCCACGACTAAGAAGTATTTCCTTGTAAAATATTTGGAATTTTAAGCCAGGTAAACTTTTTGACGGTATTATCTAATGATTGTTAAGCCTAAAATAGTTGAAATGTTTTTGATGTTTGAATTGTGGTGAACTTGGATTCTTCTACTTCTAGGATAAACTTTCCATGACTCAGTTTCTTTTTATGTAAAATGAGGATGAAATTTATTTCTTTAGAAGATAATTGCTAGACTTTAGTAAGGAAATATTTGTTTATACATGCATAGTGCCAAACCATTAAATGCTAAACAAATAGTAGCTACTTTAACTATAGATAATATTTGATAAAGCAAAATAATTCACGTACTAAATAATTTATTGTGGTGTTATTTAACTTCTTTTGGCTGAACTAGTCTTTGGATGGATTTATTTAATGGCCTATTCTTGCACTTTTTGTTTTGTAACCTTTCGTGTAGTAAGTTTTCACTTCTATTGACAATTTGTATTTATGATATATAGATTACCTCATTCTTGGAAGATGGTGATTTTTGACAGCTAAGAAAGTATTGTTCTTTGGGAAGGATAGAAGTCAAGGAGGAAAAAGAAATACTACAGAGAGTTGTCCCGTGTATCACCTTTGCAATTAATCCTATATTCACTAGTGGTTATCAGCTTGCAAAGAAAGCCTCCTTATGACTAAAAAGAAACCCTCAATTCTGAATACATAGTCATTTGATCATTTTGGTGTTTTGGCATGTTTGAGGTGTGCAGCCTTTTTACGCAGATCTCTCATCTGTTTTAATTGGTGATCTTCAGTAAGATAGGCAATTATATGAATAAGAAACTAAGAACACCATCCTGTGGAGATTCAGTCACTACTTATTATCACAAGATAATTCACTCATCCATTCAACAAATATTTATTGGGCACTCATTACACACCGTACACTGTATCAGTCTTGAAACTGTGGTAATGAACAAAGTAGACATGGCCCAGATTTTATGGCCAGACAGAAGATACGTAACATAAAACATATAATTACAGTAAAACATGTAAGTCTTAAAATAGTGAAAATTTGTTTGATCATTCAGCCTAAGTGAGTTGTGTGTTCCCAATTGTTGGTGTGGAGGTGAGTGGGAGTGTTTCCACCTCTGTTGAACTTCCATAGCATTTCATCTGTCCTTCCACTCAGAAACCCCTTTGCTTTGCAGTCAAGTTCTTTGCCATTGTGTCATCTCCTCTGGATGGCAAATTTCTGAGGAGGCAGGCAGGAAACACAAAGGACTCTCCTTTGTGTCTTTCATGGAACACATATTAGTTCACTGCATATAATCGGCACTAATAAATGCGTTGAAAGCCTGCAGCAACGACGAAATCATAGAGACTTGCTTGTCTTGTTTCTTTTTTAAAAAAATATTTTTAAATGTTTTATTTTGAAATTTCTATCTCTTCATGTTAATGGAGATAGAAGAAGGCTAAAAAGCAAACAAACAAAAAATTGAGTCGTTTATTGTTCTTCCCTTTTTAATTTTTACATACTAGTCTCTGAAAATTCAATCCACATCAGTCTTCTCTGAAAGAGGTTAATATTTGTTAGACTTTCAAAGTTTGCACTACAGAAGTCTGACTTTCCCTGCCACATGCAAGTAAAATTGGAAGAAGCGTGGATTAGTTGTGGTTTCACACATTTTGGAGTATCATGATCTATCTTTTTCCTCTCCCACTGGCTCTGTCAAGAGAATCAGTGTTTAGGTAAGTTAGTGTCTCGTTTGAAAAAGTCCTCGCTCTTTATTGGTTATGAGAGATGTGATGTTTAACCTGTGGTTTAGGATTCATTTGCCATGGCTTAAGTCAAAACATTCAGAAACTCTAAAAAAAAAAAAAAGGAATTCTGACAGTTTTTAAAAAACCAGAAAATAATCAGCTTTTATGCAGAAATCCAATTCATAGCTTAAGAAAATTCAGCATTAAAATGATAAAGGAAGGATTTCAGTGAAAAGAAGGAAGGCTCGAACATTCTTCTGGTAGGAAGGGAGGTGCTGAGATTGAGAGGCCTGGGCACCGTGCTGCCTGCGAGCTGGGGTGTAATTTAGTGAGCTGACAGGAGGAGTGAAGTATCTCCTCAATATCTGTGTTTGGCAGAAGAGATGAATGCATACATCAGGAAACAATGTTTAAGTGTTTTATTTCCTTATTTCAGCCTGTCAAACTGTCAGTGTAGTTAATGGCCACCAAGAGAGAGAGAGAGAGAGAGGGAGGAGGAGGAACAGAGAGAAACAAAGGTGCTATGGAATCTGAAAAGAAAGGAATCAGGAAAGCATTTGCATGTTCCTGTGGCATAATGGTCAGCCAGACAAAAATAACTCACTATATTCATTTCTCTGCTAAAGCCAGATGTGCTGGCTCCTTACCTACAGTCCCAGCGCCCCTTTCTGTCCTTCCTTTTCACCTCTAATGATTGCATCACTTAGCTGTGATCTCTGAGATTCCTTTCACTGAAGTCTTGATTGATTATCAATATTTACGGGACTGTTCTATGTTACATCAGTAGTATTCCATTTTGCTTAGTTTTTCAAGTTTATTATCTTGTTTCTGTTCTTTAGAAAATGTGGAACTAATGCTCTTGATATAAAAATATTCATTCTTGTATGTAAAATATCCCTTTTTGAAATCAGCAAAGAAATAATTGGGGCCTGATTTGGACCCATTCCCTCTTTCTTTAAAAGCTTACTGTCTGTCTGCCTCTCTTGTCTGTCTGTCTCTCAACATGAAATGCCTAAATCAGACATTTTATTTTTAGGAGTACTAAGCTATTTTAAATTTCTAGAAAAAAATCTTTGCACAACCAAGAGAACTTCATTTTATGAAGGGGCAGTATTTATATTGGATCTTTTTTATACTGGAAATAAGTAATTTCTCAACAGAAATAGAAAAGTCTGTTATCATTCATTTCTTTGTAAAACTCTGAATTTAAAATATTTTATGTCATACCAGTAATGAATACTTTTCATAATGGACACACTTTGGGTTGCCTTATAAACCAAAAGCATTTAATTAAGAAAATATTTTTGTTTTTTTAAATGTCAATTTTTAAATCTTCTAAAATGGTCTAAAAAAGCTAGCGTGGAATATTAAATAAAGTGCATCTGAATCTGGCCAACCAGATCATTTGGGAAACATTTAAAAATACAGACCTCTAGGCCTCACTCAAGATTGCCTGCATGAATATCTCCAGAGATGGGGTCCCAGCATATAGCATGTACCCCACACTCCAACCCCCAGGTAATATCAGTGATCAGCCAGGCTAAGACCCATGCTGACCCTGTCTTTGAAAGAGCTCTGCTGTGGTTATCAGCAAAATTCTGGTTGATTTCCAACATTATCATTATCATTCACTCATAGAGTAACTTTCACAAGCTTTGGGGTAGTAAAATTTTTCAACTGTATACAGTTTGTATGAACTTTTCCATCCCTAAAACCTTGTGACTTCCTTATATTAATGAGTCCTTAAAAAGTTTTAACTGAGTTTACACACACACACAGACACACACATACACACACACATATACTCTGTTCCTTATAGGAGATCATCTATATGCATAGGTTCTGCATTGGTGGACTCGACTAACAGGAGACAGAGAATATTTGGGAAAAAATTCTCTGTATTGAACATGATTGTCAGAGTTTTTTTCTTGTCATTACTCCTTAAACAATACAGTGTAACAGCTATTTACACAGCATTTATATTGCATTAGGTATTGTATGTAATTGAGAGATGATTTAAAGTATCCAGGAGGGTGTATGCAGGTTATTTGCAAACACCATGCCATTTTCTATAAGGGTCTTGAGCATCTGCAGATCTGTGTGTCTGCAGGGGGCTCAGGAACCAATTTCCCATGGATATGGAGGAATGACTGTATTCATTTTTATTCTCAGTTTGAGTTAGTAGTACTAAACAGACAACAACAAAAGTCAAAGAATTTCCCTCCCCCCTTGTCCCCAGTGTGATTTAAGCATTCTTGATTGGACCTCTTATTAATGATATCAGTCATACAAATTTAATCATTTAAATGAAAATTCACTGCTCTAAAGCTTCAACTGCAAGCTGAACTATGCTCCCTCAAACTTGATTCTTTATCAGTACTCATCTATTAATAAGTGACACCACCATGCATCCTATTATATTAGCCAGAAACAAGTCCCCTTCTCTCCCATTTGTCTTTGATATCCTAGGTTAATTTTACTCCCTAAAATATTGCTCATCTGTCAATTTCTGTTGATTCCCATCATCATTCATCCTGGGCCAAGATGTCATCTTTCCTGAATTATGTAATCGCCTACCAATTAAGAGTTTCTCTGTAACTTTCTGGCTACCATTTGTTCCAGTGTTCCACAGAGATGTAAAGAATGCAAATCTGATCATAGGTCTTCCCTCATGCAAAGCTTTTCAATGGCATTCCATTGTGCTTAGGGTACATACCCAAATCTATCACGTGGCTGGTGATCCCTTCTGTTGGTCTGCCCCTCACTTTCTGCCTCCAGGCATACTGGTCCTGCTTCAGTGTTTCACAAATGGTGCGCTCCCTTCCCATCTTAGGGCCATGGAGGTTTTGTTTGTTTTTGTTGTTTTTTGGGTTTTTCTTTCTATCTGAAAAAGCTCATCACCTCCACTTACCCTTTTCCTATAACCTGAAATGACATTTCCTCTGGAGCCTTTTCTGATACCCCAGATATGACTGGATCTGTTATATACTCTTATGCATTTTCCTTTGAAACATTTTCCAGTTTATAATCTTACATTAGTATAAGGGGTATTCTTAATCTAATCTGTAACACTATAACATAGGTAGGGATTTTTGGCTATTTCATTCATCACTGATTTCCTGATTCCTTAAATAGTGTGTAGCTTATAGTAGGATCTTAAGAAATGTTTTGAATGAAAGAATAAATTAATCAGTGGAAGCAAAGCACTCACTAATGCAGGAGGACCTCTACATTATATGCATTACACATACCCTTTTTAGCCCTTTGGTCTGTGTAAAGTGTTACCAATGTTTTACGGCAAGGAGTGATCCTTCTCAACCTGCCCCCATGGTGCATTCTCTATTTTAGCAGCCTCTGAATTCCTGGCTCCACCCATTTTCAGTGTTTCTCGGAGGTCAAAGATGACTGTGGAAGCCGTTGCTCTAGGTCTATTGCTGCACTCTTGAGAAGGGGTCTTAACATTGTACATAGATCTATAGAAAAAATATAGGTAGACAGGAGGCCCATTCAGAATTTCTTTACAGAAAATAATGATTCAGTTTTGGACTCCCCTGTTTTTTCAAGGAAAGGTGTTGCTTTGTAGAGGGTATGCAAATCTCAGATCTGACCCCGTGAATGAGGACATCAGATTCCTGTCTTGACTCAACATATCATTGCAGGGTATTGGTGATAAGGGCAACTAATGAAGCTGGAGAAGATTTGAGATGCAGGGTTTGGTTAAAAAAAAAGCAAGGTATTTATCATTGTGTGCTCTTCACAACGTTATATTCCCCATAAAATGTAATGACTTGGGAAACTGGAGTTCCTGCCATGCAACATTAGAGTGTCATCTCCCTGACTCTCCTGTGGCAGTACACCTTTCTCTTTAGTAGGCGAGAAATCCATGAGACCCTCATTCTATACATGTTCCAGATATCCCATGTCTCATAATTACCTGTTTGAAAGCCTTATACTTGCTGATGAGACCTGTGCAGATGGCTTCTGTGATCTGTCCTTCAGAGGTCATACTCTGCTTCTGGGATGTGAAACCTTTGGCCCAAGGATGGTTCAGGGGAAGCAGTTTGAGAAAAGCTGGCTGCAGAGAGGGTGTGTCTCTGTATGTCCTCTTGCTCTGGGTCCACAAATGTTATGGAGACTGCTGAGAGTAGATGGGAGCTTCTTAAAGAGAAGTTACGTAATAAAAAGAGGACAGAGGTGAAGTCTTGAGGAGTGTAACATCAAGGTCCAGACAAGTTAATATTTGACTACATGACTAAACCAATATATATCTGAGCCCAATAACTTCTGAAAGTAGATATCAAAAATTAGAAAAGCTACAATAAGAAAGTAGAGCCTTAATTTTTATAGCAGGAGTTTCCCGTCTAGCCAGCAGCAGCCATGATTGTGGGGATAGTAGTTTTAGAGAGAATGCTCATGGCAGTGACTGATGGCACGAGACTGTTGGGCCCAGTTGCCGCAGCCCCACTGGGACCTAGTGGATTGTTCAGCTTTGTTTGTGAGAGGGAGAATTTGAGGATTGATTCTGTATTTGTTTCTCATCAAATCATCAGTGTATAATCCTGTCTGAGAATTTTCAATAGTGAAGTAGAACTTGCTATTTCCCTAATTGAGAGGATTAGTGTCATAAGTACAGCAAGTTAGTAGCATGGTCAGAGTGTACTATGGTGAAAACACCAGTTGTTATTGTAAGCCAGGAAAATTTCCTAGTATTTGGAATCTCAAAGTCTGATACTATGAAGGTGGGAAGGAAGAAAGTATGGGGCTTCTTTGCTTTCAAGGGATTTAAACAGTTTCATTCAACAGACAGCTCTCTTCTCTTTAGCCATCAGTTCTCTCTTTCACAGTGCCTGCAGAACCTTTTGCAAAGTTGAAAGAGCTGTAATTTTAATGTAACTATTACATTCAAGACATTAATGACCTGGATCACTACAGATAACCATGGTAACAGGTGAGAAATCAAAGATACTTAATTTAATTGCCACAGAAAGAAAATAAGTGCAAATAATCTATAATTCTTCATTTCCAATATGTACATGTTATTTTCTTACTGCATTAATTACCCAATAGTTAGACAGAAATTATCTAGTTGTTGCTCTTGCCTCCCCCTTGTATTCATGTAATGGTTTTCACTCTAATAACTAATCATTATAATTTCTTACCTCAGCAGTTTAGGCTGCTGTGAACTGAGTAGCATGTTCATTCAGTTGACATTAGCAATTTTTAATAACAAGAAAAATGATACTTTAAGTATAGTGGAAGGGAATTAAACCATTCTTTCAACCTAGGTACCTAAAGGCCACTCCACTTCACTGGCTCTCTATGAACGCCTAATGATCTGCTACTGCTTCTTAGATTTCAAAATTCCTCTCTATTGCTTAACTCCTTTTATAAGAGTTGCTGGATATTTCTGTAGAAGCCTGCTTAGAACTGAGGAGCAAGTTTTAGAAACCTGAGGAATCGTTGCTAAAGATATCGAATATTTTGTTCTATGTCTTTTCGGTGCCAAATGTTTTGCTAGGCCTTGAACACCGTGGTCAATAAAACAGGGATCACAGTTCAGATTAGGCACAAAATCATGACGAATGAACGGGTTTTGTGTATCATATAGTCCAGACACTATACAACATAGCAGATAGGTGGTAATTAGATGTGAACGCTGTGTGGAAGAATTTTGTAGTATAACAAAGTCAGAGATAATCAGTTGGCTAAATAATAATAATATAATAATAATATCTTCCATTTAGTGAATATTTTCCATGTCCCAGACTTGGTCATTTAATGCTCACACACATATAGACAGTGCTCCTATACCTTGATTGTTTATATCTTTTTTTTTTTTTTAACTTTAGGAAAATAAAGTCCAGTAGCTAACCAAAGGTCATTTGAGCAAGTCAAAATCAGGAGCAGATTTCAGCCCACGCTAGATTCTACCAAGTTCTCTGAGTCTACATAAGGAATAAGAAAGAACTTTTTGAGCTCTGGTCCTTTCAGTTCTTTTCAGTTCTGACACTTTCTATAGTCAGTGCTCAATAAGTAGGATATTGGATTAAATTAATTGATTCTGTCCCCTGTTTTCATTATAGACCATACCAAAACCATTTCAGAAGGAATCTGTCATGTCTCTTTGATTTGTTTTGTCAATCTCCTTTAGCAATTTTGTCTTAAAACCTGCCTCAGTAAGAAATAAGGAAAAGAATTAAAAAGCAAAAGTAGCTACATGCTAAAAAGAGATTGGGGAACTACTTTGCACCCATCAGGATGGCTACTATCGAAATTACAAAAAACAGTAATTATTGGCAACGACGTGGAGAAACTGGAACCCCAGTGCATTGTTTGTGGAAATGTAAAATGGTATAACTTCTGTGGGAAACCAGAAGCAATATGGAAGTTCCTCAAAAAGTTAAGCATCTGATTTACCATATGATCTAATAATCCCACTGTGTATATATCCAAGAGTTGATAAAAGGATCTCAAAGGATGTTTGTGCATACACATTTCATAACATTACTATTACAATAGCCCAAAAGTGGAAGCAGCCCAGGTGTCCACAGTTGGATTAATAGATACACATGATAGACTCTATTCATAGAACAATATTATTCAGCCTTAAAATAGAAGGAAATTCTGACATGTGCTATAACACGAGTGAATCTTGAGGACATTATGCTTAGTGAATCTCAGTTGTCAAAAGCATAGAGACAAAGTGGCTAGTGATTGTCAGGGTTTGTGGGGAGAAGTGAAAGGGACTTTTTGTTTAATAGTTCTAGGGTTTCAGTTTTGCAAGGTAACACAGATCTGGAGGAGACTGTGCAACAGTAAGAATGTACTTAACACAGTTGAACTCTACATTTAGAAATGGTTAAGGTGGTAAATTGAATGTTTCGTGTATTTTACACATTAAAAATTGTTAAAGGAAGTATGGAAGGTCATAGGACAAAGAGGAAATGGGAAGAGGGGAGAACTGCCTTAAGGTGTTGGTCAGGACATCTCTCAGACGGGGATCTAGCTCTGTTAAAAGCCCAGGAGGGAGGAATCTTCCAGGCAGAGGGATCTGCAAAGGTAATCCCTCAGTTGAGAGAGAGTTGAGTGTGTTTGAATGAAAAGTAAGTCAGTGTAACAGTAGGATTAGTGGCAGATGATAAACTTCAAGAGAGAGAGGAGGGACTGACCATAGAAGGAACAGTATACATGGAAGGATTATGGATTGCCTTAGCTTTGTTACATCTTGGCTTTATTTCCTTTGTATCTTAAGTGATTGATACAAATTACTTATTTTTTTCCCCCTTCTGTGCCAGGGATTTAGTGCAGAGATGCTTAACCACTGAGGCACATCCCTAACCCTTTTTTATATTTTATTTTGAAACAGGGTCTTGCTAAGTGATGCAGGGCTGTACTAAGTTGCTGGGTCTGGCTTTGAACTTGAGATCCTACTGCTCAGCCTCTTGAACCACTGGGATTACAGGAGTGCACTATCTCTCCCTGTTACCTTATTTTTTCCCTCTGTGCTGTGGATGAAACTCAGGGCCTCCTCCATGCTAGGCCAGTATTCTTCCACTGAGCTGTACCCCAGCCCAATTAATCACAAACTTTAGAGTATCCATTTGTTTCAAAACTAGTAATTGGCATGTTTATTAATATCATCCAACATCTTACTGTGCAAAGGCTCTTTTCAAAAATATTCAGAAGTGATGTGTTAACTTGATAGGTTTTTGTTTTGATTATTATCTGTATTATCTCTGAAGTGACTATCACCTGAAAACATTTCACTTTATATCTGTCTTGGTAAAGAAGCAGTACACCACTGTTTAAAACAGTGCATTCATTTTGTTTTGTTTTATTTTTTTGGTACTGGTGATTGAACTCAGGGGTACTTGACCACTGAACCATATCCCCAGCCCTATTTTGTGTTTTATGTAGAGACAGGGTCTCACTGAGTACCTTAGTGCCTCGCCATTGCTGAGGCTGGCCTTCAACTTGTTATTCTCCTGTCTTAGCCTCCCAAAGTGCTGGGATTATAGGCGTGCGCCACCGTGCCCAGCAAGTGCATTCATTTTACACTTGAAAGTTCTTCAAAGCATTGTTGGAAGTTTTCTGGGGCCAAGTCAGTTTATTGCTCTTGCCTACAGTGATTTCATAGACACTAGAGGTCCTAGTTTTAGCCATTAGTATTGCTAAGTTTGCTCAAGTTGTCTAGTGATGCACTTGTGTCAATTCATGACACAGTTTAATATGGCAGTCACATCTTAGAGCTGTAACACACAGAATTTAAAAGTTTGTCAAAGTAGCCAATCATAATTTAAAAACATTTAAAGTATTTTTCCCAAAGCAAAAATTGCTAAAATTCAAATGTGCATGATTGTTAAATCCCCAACTCATTGATTTACTTTGATGGAAAAACCACTATTAATAACCTTAAGTTCAAGAGGTCTGTTGTGCATCATGGCTTTAGTTAATAACAGTATATTGTATATAGTTGTGTTCTGCATAATGATGTTTTAGTCAACAAAGGACCACATATCTGATGGTGGTCCCAGAGGACTATAATGAAGCTGATATCTTGGCTGCCATGAAGTCACAGTGCATGCCTTACTGACATGCTTGTGATGATGTTAGAGTCAACAAAACTGTACTGTCATCCTACCAAGTACAGTACACAGTAGTTAATAATATGACTGTGCAACTGGTTACGTATTTACTGTATTATACTTTTAAGTCATTTTAGAGTGTACCCTTCTACGCATAAAGTTTTCTGTTAAAGACTACGGTGTGGTATGCTGCAGCAGTCTCATGTATCTTGTGTTTGCTAGGTGTCTGGATTGTATCATTTTTCCTTTATGCTTGATTTATCATCACATTGTTTTGTTCATCATGCCTGCAGGAGCAGTAGGCTATAGCATCTCACATACCCTAGAGCCTAGATGTGTAGGTGGACCATCTAGGTTTGTCTGGGTGCACTTCTTGTAGTTCTCATAGTGATGATATTACCTACTGATACATTCCTAGAATGTATCCTGGTTGTTAAGTGATGCTTGAGTGGTACCTGAAAATTGATAAAAGTGTAAATTTCCATTTGGTCCTACAAAAAAAAATTAAGTGTGTGAGGCAGTGCATGTACTGATTAGCTTGATTGAGCCTTCCATGATGTGTACATATAACCAAGCATCGTGTGATAAACCACAAATTATGACATTTTCACTAATTAGAAAAATGAAAGTACCCCCCAAAATTAAATATTAACAACTCTGAAAAAGGTTTAAATGCTTTTGAATAGAATTAGTACATTCATGCTATCTTCTCTTGGTATTTTTTTTCTATTTGTCTGGAAATAGTATCAGCTTTTAAATATCACTCCCTATTGTTAAATGTTCAGCATGATACAGAAGTTCTCAGACTTCTCATCTGATCTTTCTTACCCACTTCTCACTGATATTTCTCTCAGATTATCAGTAATGTGGAAGGATATCTTTTTCTCAATGTTTCATGGATGCTCATTCCTGTGCATTTCAGTAGAGGGACCTGGATTTGGAAGACTAGAAGTTCAAATTCAAAGAAAAGCAGAAATATATTCATAAAAGGATGACATGTCAGTTGGAGCTTAAAGTTGATACGTTTATTTGGACCAGTCTGTCAAATACTGAACCTGGGTAGTATGGGTGACCGATGGAACTCGATGAGAAGACCCACTGCTTGGTTGCCTTGTTTCAATTCCAGTGCAGGAATAGCTTTGCCTAAAGAGCAATGAGCAACATCTATTGTGAACAAGCACCAAATTGAGTCAGTAGTACCAAGTTTGTTCTTCTTCAAAAAAATTCTGTTGATGTCTTCAGTGAAGTAAATTCAGGGGTAAATTTTAGAGTACATCTGTGTGCAATTTAAGAATTTTGAGTATTGCAAAAGAAATACCAGGAAAGAAAATAGTACTTTAAAGTATTTTTGGATTCCAGAATGACTGGCTATGGCAATACTCATCTTAATTCTTACAGATTCATCAATATTAATTTGTACTTTTTCATTTGGAGTTATCAGTATTCAGTAGTCTTATTGAAGCTGCTTCTGGCAATTCATATGATCGATAACAGGTTAAAGAGATGTAAAGACCATGATCCTATTCTCAGTGAGCTTTTAAGTCACTTGGAAGATGCAACTGAAGCAAGACACAATAGAGCAAGAAAATATTTTTTGGTAGCTGTGCAGTAGAAAATCAGCTGGGTGGATTGGTATCATTGGACAGGGCTCATGCACCTTGAAATTGATCTGGGCCTTGAAGTTTGTGTAGGCCTTGAAGATTTAGTCACCTGACAGCTTGGAAAGTGGGATGTTTGTGAAGTTTCAGTGTGTATAGTGAAATTACTGTGAGTTTTGCATTCTTTCCCATAGCAAGCTTAGCTGTGTTCATTCTGTATCCGGAGGTTATGGTCTGTTCACCTGTGATAGTCTTTTACCCATTACACTGCCGTGAATCCCCAGGTGTATGACTGACCACTTCAGTTTGAGAAACACGTCTGGACAGAACTGCAGTGTGTTTAAACACAAAAGCCTTTCCTTGGCCATTAGTATATAATCAGGCTGAGTAGATAAGCATTTCTTTAATCATTAAAAGACAGTCATGCCATATGGTGTGTGTACACATTCCTTTCTATGAATTCGACGGGCTTTATAAGCAGCCCAGGTTTCCTTTTTGTAAGTATAACTGGGGCCCAGATGGTTTTGTTTGCTGATAATAGTACCTTTTCAATAATATGTTGTATGATTGGATACAAAATCAACATCCTCCCAAGTTTTGCTTTTAAAATACAAGCCTTTGTTTTGTATTTCTGCCCAAAGCCTTTCTGACCTTTGTCAAAAATATTTTTTAGTTATTCTGAGCACATTGGTGTGCTCTAAAAAAAGACCACCCAAGCTCATAGCTTTCAGTTGGCAAATTCCACTTAGATTGAGAAGTACAGAAGCATTCTATCACAGATGAGAACTCGAGTCATTTGAATCCTTGAAAAAAGTCAAGACTCTTTGGTCAGCTCACAGAGGCTGATCTTTGTGGCTTTGTGTTGTCACGTTAAATGATGTGACAGGGCATAGTGGTCATCTGCGCTCATCTTCAATTGGAGATTTGGACCAGTGTTTTTCAAGGAAGCAGTCATCCTTAGTGGTGTTAGAGCTACGTCTCCATATTGTGCCCATTTGTGTCAAATACTAAATCCCACACTGGCCCAATAGCAGTGAGAGCACACAGGAGAAAGAGAAAGCCATTTAAGAGAGATTTTTTAAGGCACATGTGTGTTTTCCATGATTTTTATTTCTTTGATGAACACAAACACTTATTCTTAAGAGCCTAAGTTCTTAAATCATCCAAAGTTTTAAAGTAGGAAAAAAGTCTTTTCACTCAAACTCTAACTTAACTCATACACTTTACAGTTAGATTTTTGGTTACAGCATTGCTCTTTCTACCTTTACCAAATATTTTTCTTTTGTCCACTATTTCTGCCTTGGATTCTTTCCCCCTCATTAGCCCCTCTAACTTCTCATCTGTGATTCAACCTGAGCAGTTTGTATTTTGATAGGATCATTCATTCTGTTATTTATTTCGTACACATTTAAATATCTGCTGTGTACCTGTACTGCCCTTGGGATTAGGCATACAACAGTGAATCAGATCAAATCCATCACATGAAAAGCTTGAGGCCAGAATTAAGGCATACAACTGGATTAGCACAATTCCACAGATACCTTATTAGACAGATACATGTACTATGTACGTATAAACATATGTACTATTTCTATTTACCTATATCTATTTTATTTATCTGTTTAATCATCATCATGTTTTTATATCTGTCTGTATTTATCTCTTATTTTACCTTCACCAATAATGAACTGAGGTTCAAATAGCAAAGAGCATGAGTTGGATATTAGGGAAATGTGGTGAACCAAGGAGCAAGCTGGCTTGCTCTACATCTCTTTTCTTAGGTCACCATGACCTTGATTCCAAGATTGTAAAGTAGGGAGGATGCACTGTAAGGAGAAGGGCCGGTGGAGGGGAAGTTTGCAGCAGGCCTGTCCTGGAGTGAAGAAGACAAGGATGGTGAGGAAACCAGCCTGCGCCTCTGGGTGGCTGTTTAGGCCACTGGCCTGACAGAATTAACATGGTGCTTTTGATGTCCTCTTTATGACATGAGAGGAGGTGACTGTTAAATTTGCTTTTAGGACAATTAAAGGGTTACTAAAGGAGATTGTGGGTATCAGGAAGTGATGAGGCTACAAAACTGCTTAGGAGCTATATCAAGAAGGCTTTTTGTTTACCTTTTTATACTTTATTCTGATTGCAATGGAGAATTCTTTAAATAAATACAAATCACATGAATGACATAGCCAGACTTACAATTTCTATAGATCACTCATGTTGCATTGTGAGGCTGAATGGAAGTGGAGAAAGCTCAAGGTCAGGGAGGTCAGTTAGGAAGTTGTTGAAGTAGCCCAAACAAGAAGAGATGTTGGCCAAACTAAGGCAGCAGCAGGAGGAAGAGACAATGGGGAGGATATATAAGAGATTTTAAGGACCTATAAACTATAAGACGCAGTGACAAATTGGATATGAAGGGAAGGGAGAGGTCAGAGGATTATGGTAAACTTTTTGACCTTGGCCACTAGGAGGATTTTAATAGCAAATAATGAAGTGACAGGTTTGATGGGACGATATCATTGGATCAGTTGGGGGCAGAATAAATTTGTGTTGCATGTCAGATATCCAGTTGGAGCTGTCTAGTGGGAAAGTGGAAGAATATCAGTCTGAATCTTAGCAGAGAGGTTTAGGTTGGAAGTATAGATTTGGTTATAAATTGGTGACTACAAAGTTTGGGTGAGGTCACCAAGAAGAAATGGCAAGGAGTGAGAAAAGAGAATCAGGAGCAGACCCCAAGCAACATTTCATTTCAGTTACTCTACTGATTGAAGTTGATGAGCTACTCTGAGAATCTTTAACCACCATGTTTTTTTGTTGTTGTTTTGTTCTGTTTTTTGTTTTTTGTAGAAAAGCCAAAGAGCCATTTCTTTTCTTTTTTAAAATTCTTTTTAGCTATACATGACAGTAGAGTGTGTTTTGACATATTATACTTACATGGAGTATAACTTATTCTAATGAAGATCTCATTCTTATGGTTGTACATGATGTAGATTTTCACTAGTCATGTATTCATATATGAACTTAGGAAAGTTATGTCTGATTTATTCTACTGTCTTTCCTATTCCCATTCCTCCTCCCTTCCCTTCATTCCTCTTTGTCTAATCCAATGACTTCTATTCTACCCTCCCCAAGACCTTATCATGTGTTAGCATCCACATATCAGAGAGAACATTTGGCCTTTGGTTTTAAATTCACAATAGCTAAGCTATGGAACCAACCTAGCCCATCAACAGATGAATGGATAAAGAAAATGTAGCATATATACGCAACGGAATATTATTCAGCCATAAAGAATGAAATTATGGCATTTTCTGGTAAATTGATGGAACTGGAGACTATCATGCTAAGTGAAATAAAGTACTATATATGTGTTTCTTAGAATTGAGATTTCCTACAAGTCTCAGAAGGAATTTAAAATAAACTTCAGAATGATATGCAGCAGTAAATTAGGATCTACTTTTAAAGTAATTTTAGGTACTCTGTGTCAGTTGGAGTTCAGTCAGAAAAGCAAACCCTGTGTGAGTTAGTTCTATAGAGTGAGTTTAACACAGGGGATTAGTTAATATGTAGATTAAAATTAACAGTAAACTACCATGACCCTTAGAACTGGAGCAATCAGAGGAGGAGGTGATGTTACCAGATCTCAGGAAACAGGGCTTTCCAGAGGGAATTGGATGCAAAGAGACAGCAACCCTCTGACGGAGGGGCTATTCTGTGAAGAGTGAACTGCAGGGGAATCACCTATTGGTGAATATGCTTCCTGAAGGAGAGAAAAAAGGCTTTTCTGTCCTGCCACTTACAGAAACCCCTTTTCCCCAGTGGTTGTAGTTAACTGCAGTCCAAAAATACTAAATGGAAGAATCCAGAAATAAACAGTTTATAAGTTTTAAATAACTTTTCTTATAGTATGTTGTTATTATTTTTCTATTTTATTAATATGTATTTTGTTAATCTCTTGCTGTGTTTGATTAATAGATTAAACTTTATCATAGGTGTGTATGTGTAGGAAAAAATATAGTGTACATAGTGGTGGGCACTATCCAAGGCTTCAGGCATCCACTGGAGGTCTTGGAACATGTCCTACATGGGTAAGGTAGGGGGACTACTTTGCCAGTTTCTCTCATTGGAATCTGATTTGAAGCTAGTTAGCACGGAGCCTGGAGAAATGTTTCTAAGACTTAACACCCTATGAATACAGAACAGTGCAGGGTAAGGGTCAGTCAGGTCTCAGAGCAAACAATTTGCAGGCATATCTCTTTGTAGTTTTTTTTAAAAATCATGATTATAAAAGTAGAGAATTGATAAAACATAGTTTTTATTTTTTAAAGTTGTTACACTGATGCTTTTGCTCCAGCTTACCTTATCAAGTCCAAATCTTACCACACTTAGACTACTGATGATCTTTAACAATTACTTCACAGCATAAGGACTTTTCTATTATAACATTTTCAATCAGACCACAGCTTTTTCCTATGTAGTTGGGCCTGAGAATCCCACCAAGTGCAAAAACTCTTATTTGGTTGCCAAATGCAGTTAGAAACACTCAGAACACTAAATTTATACCTTGGATGAGTGGTCTTGTCGAATTTCCCTCCCTGATTCCAGCTGTCTCGGTGGGGATGTGTACTTCATAAAAATGAGCTCACAAAAAAATCCTTCAGACAATCAGACTTCCCTTGCTGGGCTTAAAATAAGTGAGTGTGTAGCTCTGAATTAGAAGGTGTGCTCTTGATACAGTCTTTTTGAGGTGCTCAATCAAAGAGCTCAGCTTTTCAGTGAGACCTTTAAACAGCATCAGCCGTTCCCTCAAAAGAGGAGGGCTAAAAAGAGTGCTGGACTCAATTGAACTTAACAGAAAATCCATTGGTGACCAATGAAGCAGAAAGGATGTGCTCAAATCACTGGGCTGAACACTCTGTTGTATAGATCAGACAAGCCCATTGAGTGTCTCCTGGTTCACACCAGATTCACAGACTTGTTCACCAGCGTTGCCTCTTGGATATTTAAATGGCAGTGCTTACCAGTTTTAGTAGGAAACCAATAAATGAAAAATCTGTAGGTTGATTAACTGTGTCACGCTAGTCTCTCTTTGGGATTTTAATTCCCTGAGTAGTGAGTTGGGTGCCAAAGCTTTGATACAATGTTTTCATGTTGAGTAGTGTTGAATTTATTTGGTTCATTCAACTATGAGGGCTATGTTCATCTTAAAATACCCATTCTATAAATACACTACCTTTCAAAGTATTTTATTCAGTAATGAGTGTGAAATAACTTACATAATTTAAAAACAAACAAACAGAAAAACACTTGAATGCCGTTTGAGGTTGGGTTTCTCAGAAAAAGACTTGGAGAGACATTTTGTACCAAAGATTTGTTGAAGCAGGCTTTGGGGAACATCTGTAAGAGAGGAGGCAGACAGAATTGGACAGGGGCCCAGGGTGACCTGCAAGGCTCTTCGGCAAGACAAGCCCTGCAGCATCATCCCCGGGTGAGGAAGATGCTGAGCGCTGCAGCACCCTGCCCACTCCCTCACATCCAGACACCAGGGAGGGTATTACCTTGGATGAGGCAACTTCTTCCAGAAGTGACTCAGCTGTGAGCTGTCTGCAACCGACTTTCCCTACAGCTGGAGGAATGACTTTCTGATTCCTTTTGGGGAACCTGCAGGACACGTCATAGCTTCTCCTCTGTCCGATTATTCTCTTGTCCCAAACATCTGCTTCTGTCATATCCATCATTGTGATTCTTATGTGTCACCAGCATTTTTGGGCTATATTGACATAGTTGCCACATAATAAGTTTCCTTTTATGTAGTACTTTCTTTGTGCTATTTTCCTCATTTTAGCCAATGAACTTTGAAAAGGCAAATCTGATTCTGTCTCTCCTCTTAAGAACCCTACAATGACTCCCATTGTACTCTTAATAAATGCCCAAATCCCTAATAAGACTTAGTTTCCTGCCTGGCAACCTCATGGCCTCATATCTTGCCATTTTCATCTTTTTATAATGGAACTGATAAGTCTTTCTTGCCACAGGGCCTTTGCATACTTTGTACCCCGAGTCTAGATACTCCAACTCTTTCTGCTGCTGCTAGTCATACTCATGCCTGTGAGCTCCTACTAAGCGCCTGCCATGAATCCTTTCTGATTCTCCAGAGGGAGTCACTCTTCTCACCTCTGCTGCACTAGGTCCTGTACTTTTTCTCAGGAACTTTGTGTGTGTAAGGGGGAGGGGCAGAGACAGAATTTGAGTATTTGAACAATATCTGTCTTTACTATTGGACTGCTTTTCAGGAGATCAGGGATGCCGACCTTTTTATTCATCCCTACACATTGCCCCAAGCAGAATGCATGGCACAAAGTATTTGAACAGTCAATATTATATTTTGGTATAAACAAGAATGAGTAATCAACCTGTAAAGAAAATCTGGAAATAACTCTGGTCAACTGAGGAAGTATAGTGTGATGTAGTATCACCATTTCAAGCATTAAATATCAACTTCTAGTTTCTAATTATAGGTACAAAGTATAATATATTTGTTTCACTCAACTATATTTCATATGTCTAGTCTCCTTTTTAGACTATATAAGAAAAATACATAAACACACATATATTCCACATATATCATACGGAACAAGTTTTATATGGAGAGCAGAGCACATATCTTGTTGTATTTTTATCTCGGCTTTTTAGCATTTTAGCATATCATAGTATATATACCCACTAGGGATTTCAAATAACTTGAAGAAAATATGGAACATAATTGAACCATCTAGGCAGTCATCAATAAAATAAAATGTTTAGAACAGTTATAAAAGAAATGTTTTAGAAATGTGTATTTTTATATAAACACAGGCCTTAAGAATATTGGCAATTAGTCATGATACTGTGGTTTATAGGATTGATATTCAATAGATAAATAAATTCTCCATTACTTGTATGTGTTTCTAAAACCTGGGAAAAGAAAGATCTTTGATATCCCTTAAATAAGTGATTCAAAAATTTTTTACTGCTTTAATTTTATATTTAAAAGTAACATGGAGAGCTGGGGCTGTAGCTCAGTGGTAGAGCACTTGCCTAACATGTGTGAGGCACTGGGTTCAATTCTCAGCACCACATATAAATAATAAATGAATAAAATAAAGATCCATTAACAACTAAAAAAAAATTTTAAAAAAGTAACATGGAAAGCATCACAATCTGGGTGAAATTATTCATCATTCTATACAAAAAAATGTTTCTGTGTTACTTTCGCATTACATGAGATTCTAGAAAGTTCTTGCATGATTTCTTAAGACCAAAGAATTCTATATACAGTTTGTATTGTGGGGCAGCTTTTTTTTTTTTAAGCCATATTGTATAAGGCTTCAGTGTCTTTAAGGTTTACCCACTAGCAAAAATGTCCTTGTCTGTTCTAGAGGCAGTGTCATTTTTTGGGACTATTTTGTGGGAATGTGATTATTAAGAACCTATGCTACACATACTGAAAAGAGGCAGTGTGAGAGCCCATCTTTTAAAATTCAGTTTTAGAGGTATAAAGACAATAAACTGAATGATGGTGTTAATAATACATCTGGGAATGGGAACTAGAAATAATGCTTGATTAAAGAATTTACAGGACGTAAGGTGAACTTTTTGTATATGATCAGGTGTTGAAAGCCACGTATACAAAAGAAACTGCTAATATTCTCTCAGGAGACGTTACTCTGATGAATTTTCTTTGGGTGATTATAGCTTGGGTTCTTTTCAGACTTCGGTAATGTGATGGTTCCTTTGCTACCAAAATCATTAACTTATGACAGAATTTTGATATCTCAGACTGTTAATTTCCTTTCAGTAATCATCCCTGTGAATTTTAAATTTGTTACATGAATTTGGTGGGAAACTTCACATAAAAAATAATTTGGCTAATAGAGTTTCTTCTACAAAGCTTATTTGCCTAGAAAATGCCCCAAAGCTTGTGTTTGACTGTAAATTATCTGGCCCCTATCTGTATCCTCTGTTCAATTAAGTTTTCGTCTAATAAAGAGGATTATATTCACTGGTAGTTACAGCTATACCTACAAATTGTCCTTTCTTCTTCCTTATATTCCCCATATATTTTAGTTTTATATTTCATGCATCTCTAACAGGAAGAGTGACTTCCTTCCTTCCTTTTTTCCTTCTGTCCTTCCTTCCTTCCTTCCTTTTTTTAAAAAAAGCCAACTATATATAGATAGTAAAGCAAGGTGGTTTATATAATTACTTTATGAAAATAAGGAGTGTTGCCATATGAGAATTTCTTAAATGTCTAGATATTATATTTAGTTATACCTGACTGTATGCTTAAGTCTCCATGCAAAGATTTCCTATTTGATATTCCTGCCTCTCAGTGGACTGCATAAATAGGAGTTCTTCAATGCTAGGATCATATTGGATTGATTTTGTCCCTTGCTCTATCTTAGAGCAGTTCTTGGTACAGCTTTGAATGGCTCTTTGATGTTATGTTGAACTTTGGCAGAAAAAATACAAATCTCTATATTTTATTTCTAATTCTAAGTTTAGGAAATAGTAGTCAATTGTGTGTTACTACAAAGAAAAATGTAATGTCACGGATAGATAAAAGATGGTATTCCTAGACCAGAACAAGCAACTTTTGAAAATATATTTGATAAAATGTTCCAAATTCTGTTGAAATTATATTAACAACTTGGCTAATGAAAACAGACAATTGTAAATAGAATCTACAGAGAATGTGCCTAGTCTGAAGCCTTTTATAGGTGAAGGTAATGACAGTGATAATGAGACTTCTCTTCAAGATCACTATTTTAGTTTTCTATACATTTTTCTAGGTGTCATTTGCCTGCTTTTCAAAATGCAATCAGAATCTGCTTCCAAAGAAGAATAAGCCTCTTATACTCTAATGTATATCTGGATAAATATTTAAATTTCTCGCTGGGTGCTATGGCGCATGCCCGCAATTTCAGCAGCTCGGGAGGCTGAGGCAGGAGGATCGCTAGCTCAAATCCAGCCTCGGCCCTGGGGTTGTAGCTCAGTGGTAGAGTGCTTGCCTTGCATGCGTGAGGCACTGAGTTTGATCCTCAGCACCACATAAAAATAAATAAAGATATTGTGTCCATCTACAACTAAAAAATAATATTTAAAAAAAAAAGCCAGCCTCATAAAAGCGAAGTGCTAAGCAACTCAGTGAAACCCTGTCTCTAAATAAAATACAAAATAGGGCTGGGGATGTGGCTCAGTGATCAAATGCCCCTGAGTTCAATCCTTAGTACCACCTCTGCCCCCGCCAAAAAAAATTAATTTCTCCAAGGATATTTGCAGCATAGAATTAGAGTCCTAAAGCCAAATTGCCTACGTTCAAATTCCATTGTGTCACTTGCTGAGTGACTTCAAACAAGTAACTGAGCTTCCCTCATCCTCGGTCTCTTCTGCATTGAAAAGGGGATAGCAGCAATTTTTGAGAGTATGATGTTAATTAATGTATGTAATATACTTACACCACCACTCAGCACATGCTAAGTGCTCAATAAAGGCTACTGTTATCATCATGATTTTTACCATAAAATGAAAATGAGAGGCAATGACTTTTTGGAGATTTTTAAAATCATATAGTGGAAGGAAAATGATTTGGGAAGGAAGCCAGGGCTTGCTTTTTGGCATCTCTGAAATAGCTCCAAGGTATGCGCTGCATATTATAATGGTTCACATTTGTTAGAGGTTGTCAAAGAATATAGAGGCAGTAGAAAGAGGAATTTTTCTTTCATGATGCTATGGAGTCCATTGTGGTTGATAGCATTAAAATGTGAATTGGAGACAAAAGAGCTAAGATCTAATAATCCTTTTACTTTACTTCAAAATAGTTCTCATATTTATATTTTAAAAAGAACTATTTTTACATTTGAAACAGTTTGGAAAATAAAGAGTAATTTAAGAGTAAAATTACCTAATATGCCAAGAGCCAGAGAGAAATGGCTATTAAGATTTGATATGATTTTCATTCAAATCTTTTTTACACAACTGAGATAGTACAAATATAGTGTTAAATATTGCATTTATCACTTAAATGACTTTGATCAGTTTCCTATGAGATTAAATATCCTTAGTTAATGAGACTTTGAACCGTTTGTCATCATATGGATGTGTTCTAGTATGTAGGGTATGCTGTTACCGTATTTTTCCATTCTACCATGGGTGAAAACTCGGGTTCTTTCTGATACTTTGTTCCATATTATATCTTTGTGTTTAAAACTTCATTTATGATGTTAACTATTTCCTGAAGACAGATCCTCAGAACTGGAATTTGGGAATGGAAAGGCATCCACTAGGTTTTGGGTGTCTTTCTGTCAGAAGTGTGCAGTGGTGCTGGTGTCACTGTCCCCTTGCCAGGATTGATAATTTTTTATAAATATTTTGCAAAATGATAGGCAATGTGAGGCATTTCATTATTTAATGTAACACTTATTTGATTTTTAGTGAAGCTAAATTCTCCAGCGTGTATTTCCCTTTTTCTTTTCCTGAATTTCCTGTTTATCCTTTATTTTATTTTCTATAGAAGTCCTCTTAGTATATTACATTTTCCTTATGCTTGTTAGAAATCTAATCTGTTTTAATTTTTAATGTACTCAATGCAAACTTTTGGTTTTGCATTGAAGTCTAGAATTTTAGTCATTCCTTCCATTGCTTTTATAATTAGAAAAAACAAAAAAATCACATAGTTTTTCTAATTTTCATTTTAATAATTTTATTTTTTATCATTGACTTTTTAATTTTATTATTTGTGTGATACAATTTCCTCTCCAAATAACTGTAATGCCCAATACATTCATTAGATAACACAGCTATTACATATACTAGAATTTATTCTAGGCTTGACTGATTTTTTTTGTTGTTGTTTTTTGTTTGCAGTCCTGGGAATAAAGAGTATTAACTATTGTATTAAGCTGATTTCATTTTATTTTATTCATTTGATCTGAGAGTTGATCATGGTACCAGTATTATCACTTGTTCAGTTGATGCAGCTTCTTTTTTTTTTTTTGGTACTGGAGATTGAACCCAGGGGCACTCGACCACTGAGCCCCATCCCCAGCCCTATTTTGTCTTTTATGTAGAGACAAGGTCTCACTGAGTTGCTTAGCGCCTCATCATTGCTGAGGCTGGCTTTGAACTCGCAATTCTCCTGTCTCAGCCTCTACTGTAAATGCTGGGATTACAGGCTTGCGCCAACGTGCCCGGCTTCGATGCAGCTTAATAGGTCTTATTAAGAACATTTTTTTCCCTTGATTTTTTGCTAGATGAGCTTTAGACATATTATAAAATAGCCCAAATCTCTGTTAATATTACTATTGGAATAGCATTAACAACAGTGAAAAAAGGTAAGTGTTGAAAGCTAACAGCTCTTTTCCCTGACATTAGTGGAATAATGTACTTTCAGGTATTTACTCATTTTCTTGGCCTGTTGTATTAAGATAGATAGCTTTTACCATGTTAATGAAATGTGTACTTCTGTTTTTAACTGTTTTGCTATAAAAGGTTAATTTTGTGTTGTTTAAACACTGAATAGATTTCTAAATTTTTTAGAAATGTCTACCATTTAATAGAAGAGCTTGTTTACATTATTATTTTTATTAATAGATGTACCAGTGGTGAACTCTGTGTGTTAGGGGATATGTGATTTGAGATACTATTGGGTTGAGTTTGCCTCTTTTACTTTGACTTTCCCCGTGTGCATTAATAAATGAGCTTAGTCTACATAGGTAATCTTGCCATCTTTCTGAGCAAAAGTTTAGGTATTACATAATGAGTTTCCATAAAAATATAAGTAATCAGGCTGGGATTGTAGCTCAGTGGTAGAGCGCTTGCCTCGCATGCGTGAGGCCCTGGATTCGATCCTCAGCACCACATACAAAGCAATAAAATAAAGACATTGTGTCCATCAACAACTAAAAAAATATTAAAAAATATATATATATATATATATAAGTAATCTAGTTTTAAATTCACTTAAAATGTGAAAATCATCAGCTTATTGTATTTTATTTATCTTTTTACTGGTAACATCGTCAGAATCAAATTAGCTTCATAATATAGATATGATCACTTGCTGGTTTGTCCAAGCTTTATATCTTCCTTCTTAGAAAATTCATTGGCAGAAAGAAACATGACTCCAAAGCATAATATGTGAAATCTTTCAGTATCTTTCATAGTTTTTTATTTACTTGGTTTCCCTTTATATTGGTTGTGTTTTGAGAAGTTTTAATCTCCAAACAACTTCAAACAAACTGAAACCTCCATTTTTTGATAAATTTGTCATTGACCTTTCTCCCTTCATTATTAACTTGGCAAGATGAACATTCTGTGCCCACCTTGACTCCATTAATACTTCCAATGTTATCATGGGTGACAATGTTTACTTTCTATACTGTTACCACTCTTAAATCTCCTGTGATTTGTTGGTAGGTTAATTGAGAATATTTGTGATAGTCCCACTCTCAGATTTTCAGTGTGAATGAAGAATATGCCTAGTGTGAGTTTCAAAGCTTCCTACTCTATGCTGTACCATTTTCCTCTGTGACAGCCTCTGAGCTTTACAGTCTGTCTGTCAGATTGTCCCTTTAACTGTTTTCCCTTCTTTAGGGACTTCCTGCTTACCTGTGTAGGATGAGACTGTGTGCATTCTGCTCTCAACTCCTTACCATTTCTCCTGTATCAGATCTTATTTTCCTGAACTCTGTTATCTTCTTTTTTATTTTTCCTCAATTGCTTCCCAATTTTACTGGTGACCCCCTCAAGTAACTTTTTCGGTGACATGCCATTGAAACCTTCTCAGATCTAAAGCTAAAATGTGTTGTTAATCTCAGACTTGGTAAGAATATGGCTGGGCTTAAAATTCAAAATACCAAATTATTTTCTTTCAGAGTTTTGAAGTCGTATTTAGTTGTCTTCTAGCATATGTGTTTGCTAAAAATCCATTCCCAGAATTACTCTTATTCATGGGGTGATGTATTTGTTCCCCTTCTTCGTCATTGTGGAAAATGGTTTCTTTATCCTCCGTGTTATGAAATTTAACCTTGATGTAGGTATGGATTTTTTTTGTTCATAAGATTTATTTTTCTGCTGTGTTTTGAAACTTTGTGCTATTTCTTCAATAGTATCCTCGTTTTATGTTTTTTGAACTCTTTTTGGAGATGATATTGACTAGCTGTCGGACTTACTGTTTTGATCATCTGGTCCATTCTGTTTATATTCTGGAAAACATTCACAATTTTACTTCACACACTTCTACTAATTTTATCTTTTTTTCCCTGGCAATTGTATTGTAAATCCTAGAATTCTTTTGGTTTTCCAATTATTTCTTTTTTATAAGCTTGCTTCGTGGGTGCTATATAGTCTCCAGTGTAACAATGAGTGAGTTTGAAATAGAATATTTTAAAGATCTCTTCCTTTCTGTTAATAAATTCCACAGAGCTTTGGTCTTTGTTAGTTTACCTTTTGTACTGTAGGCCTTTGTCAAAAATTATGTGATCTGTGGCTGCCCATGGTAATTAAGACTGAGGCAATAGAAAAGCCATCTCAGAGGGTAGTTATAAATGTGCGGCTTGACTTATTCTAAAAATAGCATGTGATGAACCTAGAGGACGTTATGTTAAGTGAAGTAAGCCAAGCCCCGAGAGGCAAATGCCACATGAACTCACTTATATGTAGAATCTAAAAAAAGATTCTGTTTCATACAAGTAGAGAATAAAATGGTGGTTATCAGATATTGAAGAAAGGGGGTAGAGTGAGGAAATGGGAGACATTGGTCAAAAGATACAGAGTTTCAGTCAGAAAGAATAATTTTCTAGTGTTCTATAGCACAGTATGATGACTACTGTTAATAATAATGTATATTTCAAAAGAGCTAAAAAGATTTTAACTTCTCACCACAAATAATAAATATTTGAGGTGATGGATGTTAGTTTGATTTGATCATTATACAATGTATACATGTATTAAGACACCACACTGTACCTCATAATATACACAATTTTGTCATTCAAAAATAAAATAAATTCTGAAATATATATAAAAATTGAAATTGAAAAATAAAAATAGCATGTGGGTTGGCTGCCATACCTTGGAAGACTGCTAAAGTCAAATGGGGAAGACTTCACTGTGGGATGATAATTTTTATACCAACAGCTAGCCTACTTCTTTTTTGACAGTTTTAAAAATTTCTTTAGTAAAGAACTTTATTTTTTCCCATGGGCATAAATATGGGACTTGGGGGATTCTACTGTTCCCTACCCAGCACTTCTGTGCATACCCTGGTGTTCCGTGTGACTTCTTACTGTCACCCTGTATGGTCCCCAGCATCTCCTACGCTAGAGCTCTGAGAGTGAAATTGGCTCCCTCCTCAGCTGCAGCCTTGTGTATTTATATTCTAGCTTATGTCTGCTTCACCAGTCGCTGCTCCTCCATCTGCCTTCCATCTTTTGGAAACTTGGTGACATCTCATGTCCACTGATTATCTCTCTCTTTTATTTTTCAGTGGCTGGGTTTGCAACTTTATAAAAAAATGCTTTTGCTCATTTCAGGAAGAATTTGAAAGGAGATGAATCAAATCGATCGATTGCTATTAGGTCTGTAGCATGCTATACAGACATCCAGTATGGGTTCCATGTTCATGAATTCAACAGTGACTTGAAAATATTCAGGGAAAAAAAAAATCATGTCTCTACCTGAACATGTTCAGAGTTTCTTATCATTATTCTCTAAACAATGCAGTACAACAACTATTTGCACAGCATATATGTTATATGAGGTATTACAATTCGTTTAGAGATGATTCATAGTATATGAGAGGCTATGTGGGGGTTATATGCAAATAGCATCCCATTTTGTAGAAGGGACTCGAGCATCCACAGATTTGATTATCCCTGGAAGGGAGGGGGAATCTTGGAACCAATACCCCATGGATATTGAGGGACAACTGTATTCATTTACTTCCTCATTTGTTCACTCAAAACATATGCTTGTCATGTCTACCAAGTACCGAGTTGTTTCTAAAGATAGAGCCTTGAACTGTGAATGAGCTTCAATAATGCCTGCTCGCATGAAGCTTTGATTTGAGTAGGGCTTTATAGATAGAGAATTAGTAAGTTTGCTGTCCAGTGAAGCCAAGGCAAGATGTCATGGCCACATCATCACTGAGGGTTGTAAAGAAGACTCAGGCTTGAACCTTAGAGAGATGGTTTTGACTGTGTTCCCAAAGGGTTGCCGCGTGAACCTCTGCTCTCTATCAGCAACTTTGAAAACAGCCTTCCTCCTGCCCAAGGGCTCCTATCAGCCCCCTGTGCAGGCTCGCACTTCTCCTTCTTCCTTCTGTCTTGAGCATTTCTTTGACACATCCTTCACATTTGTTTTTTAAGCTGACATGAATAATTTTCTCCACCAACGGGGAACTTAACTTCATTCATTTATTGTTGTAAATTATGCATTAATGTTCCTTGACACAACTTTTATATGGACATTTTCTATTTTTTATACCCTTTTTTTCTTTTTCTTTTTTTGTCCACAACATGTTTTCTTTATTTTATGTTTTCTTCTATGATTTATGAGTTTTATGTCTTATTTATAATTTTATTAGCTCTTACTTTTAGGTTTTTCAGTATATATTTGAAATCCATTTTCTCTTATAACAAAAAATAAGAAGCCATTATCAACCATTTTATTTGTGTAAAATATATACTAGACCATGGTTTTGTATTCCCTGACCTACTTCTAAACCTGTATCAATGTAGCCCAGATGCCATGAATCATTTTTAATTTCTTAATTTGAGACATGATAAACTACTTGATTAGGAGTAAGTTTGGAAATCTCTGCTTGATTGCAGTAAACCAAGATGACTGTTTTGGCACTGTAAACCTTGGTTGTATTTGAGAATATAACATATAAGGACATGGCAGTATCTTGGTTTATTTCTTGAGGAATGAGGGAATCCCTAAGTATTAATTACATATCTTAATTCTTAACTCTTTGAAAATAAGCCTAATATTAATAGGAATATTTTTGGATGATTTTTAAGCATGTTTCTGTAGTACAATGGTGTCAAATGTTGTTAGGGATTGTAAAAATTCCTAAAATGAAAATCAACTTGAAATTCTGATTTAACTTGTGAATCAAGGGAAGGGAGCTTTAAAGACAGTTATATAAAGCCATAGATAAAACATAGTTAATCAATTTTTACATTGTTACATTCACACCTCTGAAATTTATTCATTTATACTGTTACTTTAAAATTCATTTGAACTCAGCTTTGGCCCTATATTGACAAGGGTGAAAGGGTTAAATAATTTCCTTGCTACCCACTTTTGTGTGTATCCCAGTAGCAGCTTCACTACGGGGAGATGTGTGGAGGTAGAGAAATATCAAACTATGCTTTTGCTCTCTGTGGATAATAAAAATTACCCACTTTCTCACAGATGTCAAATCTGGCAGATTTCCATAGAAAATTTGGATTGAATGTCAACTACCCAAATTATTTTAGTGTCTGCTGAAGTGTGCGCTTGGCAGGGATTTCAGTAGGAAAATAGGAAATGGGTTTGAAAACATTAATAATATCTGAATACAACTCCTTAAGCTGATTGTTCAGGGATGAACCAAAGCATATATTGTCCATGCACACCAGAGCCCTCCAAGAAGTCCAGGTGGACACATTGTTAATGCTTCAAATGTAGAAGTTGAGGGTTTCTTTAGGAAATAGGATTTGCTGTCACACGTAAGTCTTTTGCTTCAGTAGTTTTGTTTGGTCTAAATGGCACGAATACCAAAATACTTGTATTAAACTGAGATGACACACAGGCAGTGAAGCTCAGTTTTTATTAATTATAAATCATTTGTAAAAAGATTAGTCAAAGTATGCTGAGGTTTGGTTAGAAGATCTGAGTTTTAGTTTTGACACTGACTTTCAGAAGTCTGTATCATTCTTACATTTTCCTCATGTGTAGTAAATCTGCGTCATCTTTATGGATACTTCAGCATGCCTTCATCTGTGTTAATGAGGGCAAAAATCATGGTAACTCAATACATTATTAGATCCATCTAGTTACCTCCCCAGGAGAGGAAACAAAGCTCTATTGCTTAAGGCAGTACTAGAAAATGAGTTCTGAGCAGTGAAGTGATGTTAAAGGGTTATCTTAGACATCACATAATTTTTAAAATTCTGTAAATGCATCTATTATTATTCATTGAAATTACTTATCTCTCCTCTTCCTAGTGCCATTGTGAAGTATATTCATTCAACATATTTCTTGAGCATCTACTGTATCTCACACACACGAAAAGGCAAAACCAAAAGAAATTGCCCCCAAACACCTCTGCCTCTGTGAAATTTACACTGTAATGGGGAAATACAGGTGATGACAAAACCAATACAAATCATTTATACCAGAGAAGGCAAGCTGTGCATTGTGTGTGTGTGTGTACCTGTGCACACAGAATTTTATATGCCTTCCCTGAGAAAATAAAATTTGAGATGACCTCTGAAAAAGATTAGAAAGAGTCCTACCAGTATCTGAGAGAGGAGGACGCAAGGTGGAGGACGGAGCAAATGCAAAACCTGAGGTATCCTAGGGAATGGCACAGCATGGCTTCACCCCCTACACGAATATCTGGTGCTTATCAACTATACACCAGATGCTGTTCTTTTCTCAAGAAGCTTCCAGTCTAGTAGGGATAGACAAGCATAAAAGAATGCAAAATAAAATAATAACGCGTGAAAGTGGTCAGAGTTGATGAAGGACACAGTGAACCTCTGAGCGCAGCCGGTCTGTAGTCTGTTTCTGCTGCATTACAGACGGCACCACAGCCTGTTTCTTCTAATGCTTCTCATCCTACAAATGCTCAGCCTAAGCGGAACTGTCCTGCGGCTTTACATATAGAAGGAATGACATGGACAGGAGATTTTTCTTTATTTTTTGTGGGAGAAAGTAAGCAAAGGGAACCCAGAGTTTGTAAGGTTCCCATTCTGTGCTGGATGCTGTACAAAGCCCTATACACATGTGCTGTTATTTTGTTCTCACAAAATATCCATAGGATTTTTAAAATTCTATTTTCAGAGCTTTGATTAGTACATTATAGTTGTATACAATGATGGGGTTTGTTGTTACATATTTGTACATGCTATGTAACAATATCATTTGGCCAATATCATGCCCCAGCACTTTACCCTTCCTTCTGTCCTCCCCCAATCTCTTTTCTCTACTGATCTCCCTTGATTTTCATTAAAATGAAAAATTTTCAGTTTCCTGTCTCCCCATCTTTATTTTCATTTTTCCTCTCTCACTTCCACATATGAGAAAAAAACATACAACCATTGACTTTGAGTTTGACTTAATGCATTTAACATCATGGTCTCAAGTTCCATCCAGTTTCCTGCAAATGATATAATTTCATTTTTCTTTATGGCTGAATAAAGCTCCATTGCGGGGCTGGGGTTGTGGCTTAGTGGTAAAGCACACGCCTAGCATGTATGAGGCACTGGGTTCGATCCTCAGCACCACATAAAGATAAATAAATAAAGGTATTGTATCCGTCTACAACAAAAAATTAAAAATTAAAAAAAAACTCCACCGTGTATATATACCACATTCTCTTTATCCATTCATCCATTGATGGACACCTAAGCTGGATCCATATTTTGGCTATTGTGCTGCTGAAAACATGGGTATGGCATTATCATTATAGTTTGATGACTTTAATTCTATTGTATTTGGGATTTGTAAGTATCTGTATATTTTTATATATATATATGTATATTGTATTTATGTATGTATATATATAGCCATCTTATAATTATATCTTTTCCTAATCATTTTACTCTACCTACTTCTCTAAATTGTTTTGAGAATGAATGAAATAGTTTATTTGAACATATTTTGAAAAACAAAATCCTTTATATAGACAAATACATTTATATTATAAAGTAATACATTACCCTACTGCAGTGGTACATCAGAATCAGTTGCAGGGTGGCTTTATGCAGATTTAAGGGCTAACCCCTATAGTTTATGAATATGTAGGTTTTGTGGGAGAGGAGTCTGTAAATTTGCATTTCTAAAAATTCCCAGATGGTACTGATGGTGTTGGTCCAGGGACCACACTTTGAGAAGCACTGCCTTATACAATTGAATGAGGTTAACACAACAAAACCAAACCAAAATTACTTAGTAACACAGTAGTAACACTTGGTTTATATTTGGGAAAAGGACTTGATCTGCAATTTGTTTGAATCTCTGGGGGTAATGACTAGAAATTGTGGCAGAAAGAACATTTAGACATCATAATGATTGTAATAGAAACCATTGTTTGAAGCTTCCTCCAAAACCACACTCCCACCCTATCCTTCTGTGAGTTTGTGTTTGGTTTCTTCCCCAAGCAAAAAGTTGACTCTGCAGTGCCGAATTTCATTAACAGAGATTTCTTGTTTGCAGGTATTTTTTTTTCCCTCATGTGTAACTTGTTATCAAAGGTATAACAGATAAAATGTGAGACATTTCTGTATAATCTATGTGAGAAACAGCTCACTGAGACACCAACATAATGGTTGCAGATACTTTACAAGAAGGAAAATTTAGGTCATTCTTAAAGAGGAATCTATACTAAAACAGATAAGAAGACATACTCACGGTTGAGCACAGATATGCACAAATACACAATTTTTTCAAAGATGCTTTTATTTCCAACATCTCCTGTCATTATTCCTTTTATTACATGATGCATTGTTCATCAGTAGTACTAGTTAGCATAGACTTCATTATTTTCTTTAGTTCCTGTAGTTTCTAGTTGCTGTCCCCATCCAGAGGGGAGGTAATCTTTTAAACTTGTCCTAACATCAAAGATGAAATGCTACGCTAGTACTTAAGTATACTAATTGCCTCTAATGTTAATGCATGCAAACGAGACAAAAACTTGCACATCTTTTCTAACCTATGTCATCAGTGTGCCTAGGTGACTGCCTTGATTTTTTCATCTTATGAATAAGATTCCTAAATATGCCCTATCCAAGCTTCTAACTAATAAACAGCCTTAGAAATTGAATGATGGATTTGATCTCGCTGCTGTTTAGTTGACAGATGGGAATCAAACAGACATAAACTCTGTACTTCCAATTTATTGCTGGGAAGGGAAATTGTGTGCCCAAAATGCCATAAGACAGGTTGTTCTTCCAGCATTTATAGTCTGATGGGAAGGAGAAAATAAAAGTCCTGTAGTCTTTCAAAAAAGACAGTTTTAAACCATTTTCAACATAATATTTCACACTTCCAGTTTGGATAATAATGCGAGTTTATCAGCGCTGACTTCCGAGCCTTTTGATGTTTGTTCATGTCATACAACTTCTCCCCACTAATTTGTTTTAATACAAGGTTGACTTAAGTTAAAAATTCTTTGTGCAACCTACTGTAGGTGCTCAGTGAATATTTTACTTACAATAATCCTAAAAATGCTACCTTGAAATGTTAAAAATTTCTATGTAAGTATATATTCTGATTCTTCTTATATTCTAGATACATGACCTAAATAAGTATTTGTTCAAATACTTTTGAGTGCACACCAAAAAACCAAGAAAGTCTGTAGGACTACATGAATATGAAATAAATATGTGATGGGCATAGACTTGAAATTTTTAAAAAAATTAGAGTGTTCTTTTTTCCCAAATTTGCTGTTCATATACTTTGAGTTTTGTGTGGTAACCCTTTAAACAACTTAACATGTGAAAAAAATACCAATTTTTTTCATGTTTAACATTTGAGGGGATATCAATTTTATATTTTATGTGTTTCTTTAATTGTGATTACTATTTACTCTTCAAATTTCATGCAAGTATTCATAAGAATTCTATCAGTATGATTACTCACTTGAGATTTTTTCTGCTTAAATATGTATCTGAGTGATATTGTCTTAAGTACATGGAATCGTGTGAAGTAATGAAGAAAATCATTAATTTGCAGACATTAGCTACTGACCTCTCATGTGTGAATATTAGAACTGAGTTTTTAAACATTTCTGATCACCAGGTGAACCAGAGCTTGGAAGGTGTCTGACAGTACTAACTCCAGCATTAACCTTGTCTAATGTTCTCACATAGACAGACTTGCTAACAAGAGGGTAGGGAAAGGGCATGTGGATGGCTTAGTACAACATGACAGGAAAAAGGCCAGGCTCACACCTTGTAGATGGTTCTCAAAGTAGAAAATGTGTAATCTGAGGATTGTTGTATGAGTTGGATCCCAGGAAAAAGTTTTATGATTTGATAATGAATGTTTAGTTGTACAGTAGATTTTATTTAAGTTTCTACAAAACATGCCCAGATTTGTGTAAAATGATAATTAAATTCACTGATACTGTCGGTGAAAAAAAGTTAAAACTAGTAGCAAAAACATTTGATAAGACTCTGCTCTTAAAAATAAGAATGGATATTTAAGAAATTTGGTGAAGGAGAATGATCAATTTCATGTGAAGTCAATGAAAGCACAAATAGAGCTTTCAAAGATTCAAGATTCAAGGTCTGAAAATAAGGGCTGGGATTGTGGCTCATTGGAAGAGCACTTGCCTTGCATGCATGAGACACTGGGTTCGATCCTCAACACCACATAAAAATAATAAAGATATTGTGTCCATCTACAACTAAAAAAATTTAAAAAAAAAGATCTGAAAATAAGACCTGTGTGTAAAAGAGTAGTAAAAAGAGAAAAATCATGAAAGCTAGTTGTTTAGGACAATTAGGAAACATTTTATAAAATAATTTCTAACTTGATTGTTTGAAAATCAAAGGATCCAAGTAGGGAAGAAAATCTCTTGCCTATTAAAAAAATGATTTCCACCCTTTAGTAGTTTTGTGCAACTTCTGCATTTTTCCCAAATATTTTCATCGTATTTATGTACTCATCTGTAGTTTCATCACTGTGGTAGACAGTAAAGTGAAGGGAAGGGAAATCTGGACCTGCCCAGAAGATAGCAATCCAAGAGAAATGTAAAAAATGGCCACAATAAACCATGCCATGAACCATGACATAAGCGTGTACAACTGACTGAATTATTGCACAGAGGAAGAAATTGTTAATTTTGTTAGCAGCGAGGCTGATCATGGATGCCCATTAGAGAAGGGATGACATTTGAGTGGAATTTGAAGAATGAACTTTTGTTCAAAGAAAGATGAAACTACATGTCATGACATTAATTTGATAATGCACAGTGGTGGCCTGAGGAGACAAACTAGGGAACTCCACAGATTCTCCATGAAGGGCCTGTACAACATGACATTGGCCTTGTATTCTGTTCTTTGGGAAAATATAATCTGAATTACAGTTTAAAAACATCAGTTTCATAACCAAGTATAGATTGGGTTTCAAGGGAAAAGTTAGTCTGTGCAATTACTTAAGGAGTTAATTTGTGAATTCAGATAGGATTTGAAGAAGGCTGGCACAAGGAAAATAGGAACAGGAAAATAGAAAGAGGATGCATTTTAAAGATAGGGTTTAAAATCAATCTCATTGATAAATTGGTTATGGGCATAAAGAATAAATGGAATTTCAAGATGATTCCCAGCTTTCTGGCTTGGGAGAATAGGTGACTAATGATGATTAACATGAAGACTCGATTCTGAAACAAAGAAATAATTCATTATCTTATTGATGAAGGTTATAGTTGGAGCAGTGGAGTGTCAGAAGGGAGAAAGTGTACTATCATGAGGGAGAGGCCTGAATGACCATGCTTCATGTTGGTAGGAAATGGACCATGTTGATTGACAAGGGTGCAGTAGATCTACAGGAGAGCAAATGTTGAATTTACAAGGGTGAGGCCAAGGGGAAGGAAGAGCACAGCATAGAGAGCCAGGCAGAGGGATGATCCCAGAACCAAAGAATAATACCTCCTCAGGAAGGGTAGAAGACAGAGGCAGGTGGAGGTGGCCTCCTCTGTGTAGAAGCACCCGCCTGGTCACCTCTGCTGTTTCCTGAGGTGAGGTACCATCTGATGAGGTGGATCCTGGATATGTGGAGGGAGATTAATGATACAGGGGACAGCACTTCTCTAGAGGAGTAGGAGATTGCTTAAAAGCAAATGAAAGGATACTGCTGTCACCAAAGGCTGAGTCATAGTACCAATTGTATGATTCTGCAGTTTTCTCCAGCAATGTTGAGTTACATCTAGGGAATTCTAATAATAATTGGGAAATGTTTTTTATATTCCAGGAACTACCAAATCTTCATTCTTCACAACAAATTTATGACTTAATTACCATTATTCTCATTTTACACAAGGGAAAATTGAGGCATTGAACTATATAAAAGTGGGTAAGGCAGATAGCATCAGTAGTTAGTGTTAGGTTGAACTTCCAGTAACAAGTGCAAATAACTGAGGCTTAAATAAGATAAAAGCTCTCTCTTTGTTCAAGAGATCTTGAGGCAGTCAGTCTAAAACTAAACTGGCCCTATATGAATTCAGGGACATGGGCTCTTCTATGTTGTTACTACACCACTTCTGAGCCTAATTCATTAACCAAGGTGACTGCTGGTGTTCCAGCCATTTTGCAATACCTATGACATCAAGAAAAATTAAGTAGAGGACTAGAAAGATAAGACTCTTTTCTTTCAGTTAATGTCTCAGGACCAGAAATTACACAGAGCACTTTGGCATAAATCCTTAGAACTTATTTGTTTTGTTTGGCTATGCCTAGATCCAAAGAGGACTCTGAAACATTTATACTTAAAAAATTTCTAATATGGAAAGATCAAATATTAGGGAAGTATTTTACCTTGTTTGATTTTTCAGATTATGTTGGATGAAAAGTAAAAAACTGAGGATATTAAAGAAGGCAGTTAAGTTATGAACTTTGACATAGAAAAGAAATGAATCCAAGAAATGGTGGATAAGTGGAAGGAAAAAGAGGATTGAAAAAAAAAATGTTGAATGACTTAGAGAAGTCGAAGAGGAGGTATTGGCAGCATGAAGGAAGAAGACCCTTACAGCTCCTTGAGATGGAGACTGTGTGAGAAGAAAATACAGGAGTTGAAGATTTAGGAGGTGGAGAAGTCCCAGCAATGGTAGAAGAATTACTCCAGTATTTCGCTGATGTTAGATGAAGATACTTAGGGGCCAGGTTGTTAAAATTTTAAATGACCAGACAAAAAAATACCTTAATGATTATTAAGTACATATAACATGATGGTAGTGTTAACAAAGATTTAGAGAACTGCTTCTTATTACTGGGATAATGATTATATACTGTTTCATGTTGGACAAATAAATTAGTAAAAATTTCTGTGTGCTATACTCAGATGACATTATGTTCAAAGTTGCATATCTGCCAAATAAATAATGTTTCAGATAACTGAATCTCTTCAGTGCAAACCATTTCAATGGAATAGTTCGTAAAATGCTTTCTTAAAATAACACCCATTTTCTTTTTATGATTGACATTCATTGTTAAATAAAACTGTAGATTCTTGTCCTTCCCTGAAATAAAAGATCTCAGCTCTTTCTCCACCTCTACCATTATCAATGTTCTTCTGATACATTGAGATTTCGCTTCCTCTTGGGCATTTTAACAGTTTGCTTGTTCCCTGGTTCTCCAGCATTAGAGATTGTGAGATTCTGACCCCTGGGTAAAAGGTTATCATTTTAAAAAGTAAAACCTATAAAAAGCTTCACATTTTTCTTTCATCCTGCCTTAGGATATGAGCTTCTTGCTTACAGACTAGAAGGGTTTTACACAAATGGAAACCTTATTTTGCCTTCAGAAAAAAATAAAGACTATCCTACCTAATAAGGAATGCTTTTTAAAGCAAACCTCTATTTTTAACTTAAAAAATTTATTTTCTCTCTAAATACATTTTGAAACGACATGTGGAATTTAAATATAGTTGGCATAGTCCTATTTTATTATTCCCATATACTGTTCATGCTGAGAGATAGTGAAGTTTGTGAATTTCTGCACACTAATTTGTAATTCTGCAGATTTTCTGCTTCTCTCTTCCTTTTACTCCCGAAAGTTAAAGGGCTAGAATAGAGAATTCCAGTAATTTCTGATGAGTGAGTTGAAAGAATGCTAAACATTTGGCCTAATGTATGGGAAGCTGGCAATCTTGGAAAACGTGTTTGCTTGGCAGATGATTCAGATACATTGTGCCATTGGCAAGTCTGTTGTTCAGTGTCAGAAAGAGACAAAGGAATGTGCACATTTCACAGGTGAGGTTTCAGATGGGTGTCAGAACAGCCCATTCCTTTGGACCTTTGGTTGGGAGATTGGGTGCTAGGACAGACCCTCCACTCCTGCCCTTTCTCCTACCTTGCACTGCTGTATACTCCAAAGCAAAAGATTAATGATTTCAAATCCATCTTGAAAGAATTTTGTTTCCTGGCATTTTCTTCATATGTTAATACTCCAGTGAGTTTTATTCTGTAATTGCCAACCAAGAGAATACTCCAAGTGACACAGGTGACTGTCCTACGCATGGCTGTGCCTGCAGAGGCTACAAAGCTTTTGGGGTAGCTCCATAGTTGTCTAATCACCAGTAGGCCTCAAGTGATGTGAAAGAGAAATGTGTGGACAGAGGCCTTAGCTTTGAAGGTAGGTTCAAAAAGGAGTCACACACCCGCCTCCATTTTCTGAGGGCTGAGTTAGTTGAACAGATATTTGGTACTTTCAAGATGTCTGTGTGGGACTTAAAGTTGTAACTTTCATTTGAGCCCAAGACCTTTAGAATAAAGAGGACCACATGCTGGAAAGGTATAGCAAAGGTGGGTTTTATCTGAACTACTTTCCACTTTATAGCTGAAACTGGAGGAAATTAGTAGCTTTTTAAATGATTTGCTGGATGGCAATTATTATAAAAAAGAAACTTTCATATTTTTATTTTTTTACTCTTGATTTTGGTAATGAGAGTCACAGAAAAGCTGGTAAAGGATGGGGAAGAATTAAGCTGGTCATAATTATATATGTATTAATGGAAACCTTTGAAGAGGGGGTGTCTTTATGCATATTTTTACATAATAATGTAAACTATTATGATGAGCTAACAATCTTCTAAATATGGTGATCTCATGTTTTCTTAAAATACTAATGTTTAAAGAATTGAATGAAGTTTCTGCAGTTTTTCACTTTTCTCCTTTTTGGCCTTTTAATGTCTTAATCTTTTTAACTTAACATTTTTCTTTTTACTAAACAAGTAAGATATGTTCTTGTAAAACTTTGAAAGTTTAGAAAATGTTTATAAGAACAAAATATTTTCAAAAAGTCTTACTCTGATCCAGCTATTTTGTAGCTATTTTTCAATTGACAGCTATAAACATGATGTTACATATCTAGATCTAGTATGGTAAAACACAGAAAATGAGTTTAAAATAAGAGGAAGATTGAAGAAGTCCTGTGGAGCTGAAAAGGGAAGAGAATTGTGGGGCAGAGAGGCAATTCACACTAATTGAGATTAGGGAAGATCCTTTATGTTAAAGCTTTGTTCCTTGTTAAAGTGTTTCATTAGCTTATTAATTAATCTACTAATCATTAATTTGCTGCCTAATTAATGAACATTTGTTTGTTGAATATTTATTATGGACCAGGAACCGTGTTTAACTGTGCATTAATGATCAAGACAGGAGTTTAGAGCTAGGAGAGGGGGCAGCCAGGTAGCATTTAAAACAAATATGTACTGAGGGCTGACTGTGTTCTGTATACAGTTCTAGGTGCCAGGGATATGGTCATGAAAAAAGCTATAAAAAACACGGCCTTCATGTTGGATGATGAATGAGGGACGGATGTAATGAAGCAAGGGACAACAAATCAGAGCACAGGGAAGATTGAGGAGGCCCAACGTGGCTGGTGCAGAGCTCCTTGAAGGAGTGACTATTTGCACATGAGGTCAGGGGTCAATGGAGGACCAGATCATTCAGGTCCTGCTAAATGGGGCATGGACACAACTTCGGCTTTGAGTATGAATGAGATGGGAAGCATGTCAGAACGAACTGACATGTTCTAAGAGGATCAGAGTGGCCACATTGTGAAGAAGATATTGGTGGTGGTCAAGGAGAAGCAAGAAGGGGGCCAGTTGGTGGGCTCTGCTGTAACCCAGACAAGATCATGGAGGATTGATTGGAGCAGTGGAGGTTAGAAATGGTCAGAATTTGAAAGATTCTGTCAAACAAGGTTTGCTGACCTGTGTGAATATGGAGTGAGAAGAGGAGTCACAGATAACTTGGGGATTTGGGCCTGACTTACAGAAAAGTGGGACTTTTCACTTATTGCATTTTAGACAGGTTAGTTTTGAACAAAATACGTTTTTAAGTATTTTCTGTTAAATATCCATGTTGAAGTACTGAATGGAAGAGTGAGCTGGAAAGAGAAATGTAAGAGTCATTAGTAAGGATGGGATTGTGAACAAAAATGAAGCGAGAATGGATATGGGTGTGGAAATCAGGACTAGCCCCTGAAATGCACTTAAGTGTAATACAGTTGTACAGTGGGCTATCCATAGTAGGATGCTGGGGAGCAAAGAGCATGAGTGATCGGTTCATCCCCAAGAACTGAGGACTTGAACAGAGTCCTCTGAGAGTACTGAATAAGAATATGAAACTTTTACGCTGGCAAAATCAGGTAAATTTGGAGGAGGTGATGTTTGAGCTAGGTGTTATGAGTAGGAATTGGTCAGAGAATTTGGGACCCTTCAAGGAAGGAGGAACATCAGATACACACAAGTGGTAAGAATCCCAGTGAACACATGACTTCTTGTGTTCACACCCTTTGCCTCCCAGAACTTTGGATAGGGTCTGCACCATATTGTAAGTACAAAGCAGAAGGTCATTGAAAAGAAAAAGCATGCAACTAGGACTGGCAGAAATAGAAGAAAATGCCAAAGTCAAGTTTAGAAGAGTCGAAGTGATATGCCAAGTACAACCCCTGGCAGTGTTGAAGGGAGAAGTGGTACAGCAGAGCAGTAGAATGCAATAAGCTTGCAAGACCTTTCAGAAGGTTGCAGAAGTCATTCAAATGGCAGAAATGCCTATTTTAAATGAGAGATGCTAAATTTGATAATAACTTTAATAACTTATTTGATAGCAATTGAAATATTTTTTTGGAAAAAGTCATAAATATTTTTTCTAAATTTCAACAAATGTGTGTTTATGACCTGCTAATGGCAAATAATGAATATCCATCATTCAAAATACTTACTAAACAGCCAGTAAACATGCTAAACACCATGCTAGGAATTGAGGACATGTATGTGTCCATGAAAGTAGAGCTTTTGTGTTTTGTGTTTTGGGAGGATCCTCTGATCAGGTAACCTTCGTGGGTCCTACAGTCACATGGGACTTAAGTAACTGCAAAGGGCCTCACTAGGCATGTTGTGAGGAAGCAGGGAGACCAGTGGGCAGAGGGCCAGACCACCTGTGACCTTCCAGGCCAAGGGATTATGGACTTTACTGCAAATATGACAGGAATTTTTTTTCATGCTTTGAGAGGGAAGTTACATCATCATAGGCCTATAGATGGGAAAAAATTAGATTAACTTTGCGGAAACCTCCCAGAATTTCTGCACGTTTATTCTTACATTGTGACTTACATTCACTTCCCATATATCTGCCATCAGTAGATGTGGAAAAAAAAATTAGTTATGGTCTCGATGTAGTTGAATGAAGTTATTTTTCATATTCTTCACTAAATAAACCAAAGTTTTAATTTCTTTTCTTAATTACTCGTGTCTGTGTTTAATTTATATAGTTGTTAAATTATTTATTTTAAAGGGAATTTGATATAACTCCCTTAAGTTTTTTTTTTTAAATATTTATTTTTTAGTTGTAGGTGGACACAATATCTTTATTTTATTTTTATGTGGTGCTGAGGATCGAACCCAGTGCCTCCCGCGTTCTAGGGAAGCACGCTACCACTGCACCATAACCCCAGCCCTCCCTTAAGTTTAATATCATTTTTTGTGTGGGTTGTGATCTTTCTATGCTGCTAAATATTTGCCTAGGACAAAGGTACTTATATCTTTGTATGACCTCCCTGATGCTGTACCTGTAGTAAGAATCTGGATCATTATTTTTAAAACGAGAAAATAGTCACTTCATGACAGAGGAAGGCACAGATTCTGGGAGAGGCTATTTGATGAGAACTTTATAGCCTTTAAATAGAACTAAATATGTCAAGAATTAAAGAAACACGGACCTCTGTCTTCAACATTTCTATAACAGCCTGATCCCAAAGTAATTCCACTTAATATGCATAAAATGATTCATGTTTTTTCTGATGATAAATTATTAAATTATATTTATTTTGTCCAAGGATATCAGTTTTTAGCTGAAACAGAACTGCATTTGTGTAATATTATGTTCAGTCCTACTCTTAAAATATGCCACATGCAAACATTATTTTTTCCTAGAACTAGCTTTACAAACTTGGCCCATAATAAGTGTTTTTAAGGGACAAAAAAATAACATGTTTTCCTCACCCATCACAAGAGTCTTAAGTGATACCCTGTAACAAAGGATAGGTCAACAAGAGAATATCCTAACAAATTTATTTTAATGAAGTATGTAACCCAAGATTCTCCTGAAGTAAAGAGGCAAAAGCCAGTGAAAACTATGTATTTTTATGCTAAATTTTATGCAAGAAGTGGATTGTTATAGAGAAGCATAATTGAACAAAAAGGGACATACAATCTAATGCTGATAGCAGCAAGAACTGCTCATTTCAGTCCATTGTTGTGTCTGTGACATTCCCTCCTGCCAGGTCTGGGGCAGGACCCCTCTTGAAAGGAGGAGCTTCTGACCCATTTTTAAGGGAGATAGGTCAGAGAATTTATTTATGAGTATACTCTAGAGGAGAAAGATAGGAGACAGAAGGCCCTTGCCCAATGGCTTTCTCAATTGCCAAGGGGCCATATTTTGGGGTATTGTGTTCTGAGCCTCAATGCATTTAAGAAATAGTTCCTGAAAAACAATAATAATGGATTCTGCAGTCTTAGAACCCCTCCACCCCAGGTGCTGAGGATCCATCGCAGGACTTTGTACAGACTTTTATTTTGAGACAGAATCTGGCTAAGTTGCTGAGGCTGGCCTCAAACTTGCAATCTTCCTGCCACAGCCTCTCAAGTCACTGGGATTACAGACGTGCACCACTACAGCCAAATCTCAGAACTATTTTAAAATATGAAAGTATACTTTTTAGAGTAAGAAAGAGAAAAGGGAAGGAAAACAATCCAAACACTGAGAGTCCTTTGTAGTTCAGATATTTAAACTACTTCTGCTACTAATGAGTGTTGTCTGTTTCCTGGCATATAACCTGGTAGTCCTGAGTAGTGAGTCATTTGCACACTGAATCAACTCCTTCCGTTGTTGCAACTCCACTCTTCATCACTTTACCAATTCTCTGCACTCAATGACTTCTCTCCCCATTATCTATCTTGTCATTTTTCTTGGCTTTCTCCTGCCCCTCAAACTACATTGAGTTTAAGCAATCTTTTTTTCTTTTTTTGGTACTGGGGATTAAACCCCAGGACACTTAACCACTGAACCACATCCCCAGCACCCACTGCCTCCTTTTTTAAAAATTTGAGATAGGGTCTTGCTAAGTTGCTGAGAGCCTTCCTGTTGCTGAGACTGCCCTTGAATTTGAGATCCTCCTGCCTCACCTTCCCGAGTCACTGGGATTACAGGCTTGCACTACTGTGCCTAGCTTAGTTTGACCAATCTTTGATTTGACCAGAAGGAATGTGCAGCAGTTTTAAGAGACATTATACAGTGGGTACATATAGGACACACATGTCCTGATGAGAGGGATAGGCTGAATGGAAGAAGTTGATTTAAATGTTTAAAAAAAAAGTTCTTTTTAAAGTGTTAATACTTTCAAGAAAGCTTTTAAATATTTATAATGTGAGGGTATGTCATTAAGTGGATGTTGCTTCTTGGAAGGATGATATGGTTTAGGAGTAAGCCCAGGAACAGTAATAAATAACACATGTAACGTTCGTATTTTACAAAGCACTTTGCAGACATTTTAAATGTAAGATTTTTGTTAGTAGCTATTGTTTGCCTGTGATTTTGCACTTGAGAAACCAAAGTGACACCACTAGAGATTACCTCTCTCAGATCCTTTTAGGAAAAAGATAGGATACAAATAAATGTAGCAAATTAAAACTATACATGTGAAGCCATTTTTTAAAGCAATATAAATAGCTTTTAAACAACCTCACTGGATCTGCTGGGAACTGATCCCTTGATCTTTCTACACACTTGAGCTACCATATAGTGTTTGACTTAGTATTTCATATCTAGCAATCAGATAGGGAAAATGTTGCAGTGGATTAAAAATACTGCTTTGACAAATGCATCAACAGATCCTATCATTCTGAACCAAGCACTGGAACTGGTATCGATAGGGCATATTAAGGACTTTTAGTTCTCCAAGTTACTACTTGAAAACCTAATATTTTTATAGTTTGTATTTCCATTTTGTATTTGGTACTTTGTAAAATGAATTTTCATGCTACTTTTAGTATTTTTAGGCAGTATATTTACTTGAAGGAAGGCAGGAATATTTTCAAATAATCTATGGATGTTAAAAAGGTTTTGTGTCCTTGTGAAATTTTGCCTTAATTTCTAACATCTTCATTGCTATCAGTAACAGATAATTTAAAAAGTATTTTGTTGAAATGTTTATTTGAAAAGAAAAAAAATTAAAGAAAACACATTTTAAATAAGAATCTAACTAGTTTTGATAAAGTCCACTTTAATATCTAATGTGTAATTAAGTAGAGGAAAATGGAGTAACAATAATAGCATACTTTTTACCAAACTGCATTTCATTGAAAAGTGTTTATAATATTTATTAACATACAGAATTAGTCTTAACCTGCTAGAAGGAAGAGAAAATGCAACACCTTTCAAAGATGCAAATTGACAATTAACCAAACAATAGAATTCTAGGTCTTTCTTTGCCAGAGGTGTAAATTGATAATCAGGCCCTGCTGAAAAGCTGGTTGTTTCTATTTAAAAGTTACCTTCAGATGAAGGCTCCCCAAGGAAGAAGAAAATAAGAATGTGACCATTTTTGTTAAATAGAACATCCGGTCTACACTGATATCATCATTCTGCTCTCTGCAGTTTACATTTGAAAAATCACAGTCAAAAGAGGGAGAAATGTGTAAATTTGGTTTCTCTCTATATTTAACAGCATTGCTTTTCACATGTATTGCTGATTCAATTCACTGTCTGAATTTAATACTTTCAGGGTATTAAATAGCATGAGACCTGGATACCTGAAACATCTAATGATACTTACTGGTGTTCTGTAGGGTTCTATGATGCTATATGTGTGTTGGTAAATTTCTGTCATGGTACTATATATAACACTATAAGGAAGGAGGGAGTTTCTTCCTCTTTCCTCCCAAGGTTCTTGGTTAATAAAATAAAATGGCAATAGACAGATAACAGGAAAAAAAATACAAAGCTATTTACATGTATGGGAGCATAACAGGAGGGTGAGACCCTAATACCCCAGAGTTAGAAACTGATTCATCCTTCTTGATAGGGGAGAGGGAAGCCTGGAATGCTGGGGTTTTAGAGGGTAGTCAGTGATTGTTATGGGAGCTGAGTGGTCCTGAAGGACATGAAATGGCTGGGAAAAAGCTCTTTGGGCTATGGATAAGGAATTGGTCTTCAGCCTCTTCCTCTGTAATGAGTTCCATCTTTGTCAGTTAATGCCATTTCAGTGAGAGGATTGAGGGCAATTGTGTTCCCTTTTGGTGGAGCCTGTTTTTAGGCAGATAAGGGCAAGTTCTCTACCTGGAGTTGAGAAGAAAGACCAAGGAAGACCAGGAGGTCTTGACCCTGATGCAACTTCTTCGCTTTTGCGTTTCCTTTAGTTAAAAGTACTCAGCATGCTGAAACACCATAGTTTGGGATATCATTTCTAATCTCCAACATTATAAAGACTTTCAGTGAATTCTTACCATACACTTAGAGAGTCTCTTTAAACTACAGCTTCATCATCTGAAATGGGGATGTTGAAACCTTACTTGAGGAATTGGTCATAAGCATTGTTGTAACAAATTGAGATGATACAAAAATAATTTATAAAGTTCTCTGTGTAGCATCTGGTACATCATCAGCCCTCAGTAAATGGAACCTACCATTATTATTATCAGATTAATTAGCAACTAGACAGAATTCATAACTGATTATCCAGCATTTGTATTCTATAAGCAAGACTTTGTTATTCTGCCCCCTTTTTGTGAAGTATGGTAATAAAGTGAGAAACCAAATGTTAGTGAAAACTGGTAAGTTTGTTAACTTTGTGGTGTGGAGTAAAACTCAACTAATCCCAGATGCTTGATAGAATTGTGATTCATGATCAAGCTCTTATATAAATATATCTGTATTTGCACATTTGGGGATTCTGCAACTCAGAACACCATCCTACAGGCTTATCAAATGTTCCACTGTACTTTTGCAAAATGAAGCTGGGAGCAAAGCAATGAAATTCAGATTGGTAGTTGAGGAGGGGGATGATGTGAGTAGGGGTTAGGAAGAAAGATGCTGCTTAGCTCTTTGTTATTCATTCATTGCTTTTCATTACTGTGGATTTCTAGGACATCACACATGCTCATATGAATGTGTAAATATTCCATCATACTCTAAAATCACTTCAGATAAATTATTTTGATTATCTTTTCATGAACAAATATGTGACTATGTTTACCTTTGAGGACAAACTTAACAAGTCTTTGTTTCCTTTGTAAATATGTATACCAGTGACTTGGTGAATGGGGAGCATAAGTTTGAATAAGGGTCGATTGACATCCACTTCTTTTACATTCAACTCTGCAGGATGCTTTTTAAGTGGCAGATGTGGATTCCTCCTATAATAGTCGTTCTTGCTGACCAAGAGCTTCTGAGCATGACAGTCCCCCAATAGTGGCCTTAACCTGAATTCATAAGGAATCTGAACACAATTTTGTTCAATGCTGTCATCTTTAACAAGTCTGAAATCTTTGGTAGATATGCATTGGTCTTTAGCATAAAATGAAGGACATATAATTTGTGGAGATGACAAGCTGCTCTGTCTTTCCCTGAGTCTGGGCTAAGAATCAGTGGCCTTTCTGACATTTTTTCACATTTAGGTGTAGGAGTAGAAAGATTGCTATTGTCCCCATTTACCTTCCCTCTGGGGTTTCTCCAAGAGGATGCCTTTGTCCCTTTCTCTTCCCTCCCTGGGTTTTTGATGTCCTGAATGTGAGTGGGAAATGCTTTACTGTATGAGCCCCCAGAATTTTCTGTAGGATTGCCCCTCCTGGCATTCTTTGGTTTTCTCCTTACTAGTTGTAGGTTCTCTTCATGGATGCCATCAAAGTACAAAAGAAATTTGTCTTGGCAGCAAAGCCTAAAGATAGATGCGGGAAGTCTAAGAAATTTTCCTCGGTTGAGACAGGCCAGGGCTCTCTACTCTTCTTATGGGCAATAACCTCGTTCTCCAAATGACAGTTTGTGCATGATTCCAGGCCATAGCTTCCATGACAGAATCATAGATGAGGAGTCATTGCTCATTTGTCCTTTTGGGGTCATTTCTGGTGTCCTAAAAACACTACAGTAATAAGCTTTGAACTGCTTTGCCAATTCCCACCTTCCTTATCTCCAGGATTAGAGTGGGAGGTACCACCTGGCTCTCCTAGCTCCTCAAAAGTAAATGACACATACCAGCTTTCCCTGCCTGTACCACCTCCTGCCAGCCCTGAGCTCCAGCTTCCTTTGGATTCTAGATGGGTGTGGTACTTGGTTTCATGGTGCCAAAAGTGGAGCATGTGCTCAGTTTACACCTGCCAAAACCTGTTCTAAATAGGTCAGATCCACACTTTCTGATTCAAAATTTCTTTGGGTAGAACCCATTCCTTTCCAGGAGGAGTTCTGTGTGGTTTTGGTTTGGATTGGCTTTGTTTGTTTTGTCTTATTTGGTTTTTTAAGAGATTTGGAGTCTGGAGTAGAGATCTTAAAAGTATTTTTTTTATTTCATTGCTTCCCTCTTCTAGGTATTCTCCTGGGAAGCACAGAAATCATCATTTCATTAGTCAAATTTAACAAGGTTGCCTCACCCTCCACCGCTTTTACCAGTCACCCTTTATCTGCTTATGGAATTTAAAACAGGACTAATTTTCATCATGAGCAGCTGATGTTTCAGCAATGATACACAAACCCTTATCTTTGTATAGTAAATGTCCAACAGAATGACCATCACTGTCACAAAACATATTGGGCTTAGTTCTAAGGATTGACATCCCTGTTTGTTCCCCTTGTGCATGTTCAAGGATTTTAGCAACCCCTGAAGAGGTCACCATGCATACTATGGATAAATATCATAGCATAATCTCATGTGTTTGAGAAACATCACTTTCTTTATTTTCTACTACTTAACATAATTATTGGCATAATTATCTTATAATAACATAATTAGTGCTAACAATGTAATTATTTATTCTCAGGCCACAATTCTACAAGACTGGTGGAAAATCTAACATCAGTCATTCTTGGGTCTCCTGAACTCATCCTTTTGTTTTCAATCATGAAAACATATTCTTGCAAAATATTCTTCAGGACCAGGGTGTGGATTATGTGTGTTGAGGGGGCTGTGGAATGTCCCCAGGGTATGTGGTTATCTTTTATGTTGCGACAGCAAGACTTCCAGAGGAACCCAAGCAAGCCAGGAATGCTGGGAATGAAAGGTTAGGATGTAGACAAACAATGATTGGGGCAGGGCTGATTGAAAGAAGGAGTTGTCGGGGAGCATGTAGACTGCCAGCCTCTGTCTGGGGCATTAAATCATCAATGATACTGATAACAAAGAGAAGGATATTAGAGCAGGGCAGGTTTGATGATGAAGAAATTAGGGGATGGGCTAAGTTTTCTGTGCTTTTTATTCATTTGAATAGAGATATTGGAAGTGGGTAAGCTAAAAGTTCAGAGCATGTAGAGAGTATGGCCAAAAGGGGAATCAAAACAACAACAACAACAACAAAAAACTCAGTGCCATGGAAAATTCCCTCCTCTCTGTATCCTAATACTGCAACCCTCTTTTAGAACGTATCATTGCCAAACTGTTTACCCTTTCTCTAGTGGTCTGCTGTGGAGTTCATCTTCTGACTGCCAGACTTTTATGTATGAATTAGAGCTCTGAACATAGTCTTCTTTTACTTGGAAAACTTCTGTAGTTTCTCTTTGCTTGTTTGGCCTCTTTAAATAAATAGCCTTCATGGTCCTTTCCAATCTAGCTCAGGCTTTCATCCTGCTTCATTTTCCAGGGTCCCTGTACCAGACTCACCCTAGATTCTAACAGCAAGACCCTTTTCAGTTTAACAGGATCTCTTCCTACCCATGTACATGTCTTTGTTCATGCCATCTCTCTAACTTGAAATTCCCTCTGTTCCAAAATCTACCTGTCAAAATCTTTGTCCTCATCTTTTCAATGTATGATCTGTCTTTTCACTTTCTAAGAGAACTCCTGCACTTAACTCATGACTATCTTGAAACATATTAAATTCTGACATATTTTTATTTGGTATTTGCCAGAGACTCATAAACTCATAGATGGTATATCAAGATCAGAATGAACTTCATTAGTGTAGGAGTCCCAAAATTATATCTTAGTGGAAGATAAAATTGAATAGTTGTTTTGTTCCCCAATTAAAAAAAACAAGTAATGAAAAATAGGATGTTCTAAGTTTTTAGTTTAAGTTAAGTTGCTTCCTCTCAAGAACCCTGCCTCCTGGCATTTGCGCACCTTTGTGTATACCCTGCCCCTTGACTGTGGCCTGGATTTATTGACTTGCTTATAACAAATAGAATAGAGCAGAAGGAATGAGCTGTCCTTTATTTGGTTCCATAGGGTGTTAGTGAACAGTGTGGCAAACACATCTTTTTTTAAAAATTTTTTGTTGTTGTTGATGGACCTTTATTTTATTTATTTATATGTGGTGCTGAGAATCGAACCCAGTGCCTCACACGTGCTAGGAAAACACTGTACCAATGAGCTACAACTCCAGCCCCAACACAATCATTTAATACAAATGATGAAATATCTTTCAAACTTTCTTCAACTACAGAAATTACATCTGGAATACCTGTATTATACTACTTACAACTCAAAGCATCTTCATATAAAATGCTTTATTTTAAAAAGAGCTAACCTTAATATGATCATATATATGATTATATATGTATATATATATGTGTGTGTGTGTATATATCATGTACATGACACTCTACTAAATGAATGGAGTTCCTATTTCCAATAGATAAGAAGACGCGAGGGTAGAATGTGTCTTACTTGACAGTCTTTACTGGGCAAACATGTGCTTTTTATGTTTCTATGAATTTTCTTATTTGTTCTTCCCCTATATTGTATACTATTACTATAGTACACTATACTATTGTTATCTCTTAGGTAGAACATATCAGTCATTTTAAGCAATATCTGAATTATTAAAGATGTTGTTTTAATCTGGTTTCTGTTGGTATAACAAAATACCTGAGGCTGGGTACTTTGTTAAAAAAAAACATTTAGCTCGTAATTTTAAAGGTGTAAAGTTCAAAAGCAGGCTGCCCATCGATATGCCTTTTGTTTCATGACCAATGGCATCACAATCACAAGAGCACATACAGAAAGGATGACATGGCACAACACTAAGCTGGAGAGATTCAGGGGCCAGGTTTTCCCTTTTTGTAACGACTAGCACTCATAGGGACTGATGGAGTCCCTTGAGAACTCCATTAATCCCTTCTGAGGGTGGTGCTCTCAGTCACCTAACTACCTTCCACTAGTCTCATCTATTAAAGGTTCCACTTTAATACCAGCACATAAGACACCATATTTCCAGTGCCTGAATCCTCAGAAAATACTCAAATCATATCCAAACCATAACTTATGGTATAGGTTTCATTTAGTCTTGTGATATTAAAAAATTTACATGGGGCTACAAAATTCATCTGGAAATAGATACTTTTATCCCTTTCCTTCTCATTAGTATATATTTCTGTGGTGCTTATGCTCAGTGTTGGTTTTTTTTTTGGTACTGTGGATGAAACTTGACCACTGAGCCACATTCCCAGCCCTATTTTATGTTTTATGTAGAGACAGGATCTCACTGATTTACTTAGTGCCTTGCTGTTGCTGTGGGTGGCTTTGAACTTGCCATTATCCTGTCTTAGCCTCCCAAAGTGCTGAGATTACAAGCGTGTGCCACTGCACCCGGCTGCTCAGTGGTTTTTGATGCATTCCACTTGGTGTGAAAATTAATCCTTCTATATTCTCTTCCTTTGGCCTTTCTGGTTCATAATGAGTCTTGGTATGGTTTTTGATGCAAAAACTTGGTGCAAGTTTTTGAATGTGTGTTGTTTTTAGAAAATTAGTTTTTTTTATTGTTGTTGTTTTTCCTTCTATAACTATTGTGAAGTCAGCAATTTTATTTTCTCTACTCTAAGTACTGTTGTCATCAGCTGTCCCTGTATAATGGCTTTTGATATGTCCCATTGTGATGCATTGGACCCTGTCCCTAGTTAATCATTCATGTTAGGAGACTCATTCTCAGCAACAATGATTATATTCTCTTCGTTTTCAGTGTTAAAATCCTTGGCAATTCATTTTTCTCTACCATTTTTTTTGTGGTTTTCAACTTAGACATACAGCCATATTAAAACTTACAGCAGGATTAGCAATGCCTCTTTTCTGATGACCCTGAAAAAATTCTCTTAGTATACCAAAGATCTGGGAACTTGTAATGCTTAGGGAAAAAAAATTCAACCCTTGTATGACCTGACTCTTTATGTTGTTCCAGAGCCTGCTTTTCTATTTTTGTGTGACAAGAGGCAACTCCTTGAAGCTCTTTGAAAACATTTTATAAGTTCTTACATAACACATTATAGTGAAAATTACTTGTATGAAACTATTCCCCATGGGCCTTTCTGGGTAGATTCAAGATATTCATGAATAAATCTAATGATGTAACGATGCAGAATTCATATAAGCATACACATATGACTATTTTGTCATATCTTCTTTAATTGAACAATACTGTATAAAGATACATATGTACTAACAGGTGTGTGTGTAAGAGGAAGAGACAGAGATAAGACAGAAGAAGAAAATGCACATGTGGGATATAGAAATATCTTTAGAAGATATTTGTAACATCTTTCTGATGTTGTAAATTTAATTTGAATCTTTTTGCGTCTGGATGGAACCATGACACAAAGATAGGTACTTTCTATCCAGTTGTGTTTAATTTTTAAAGGTTTTGGCTGAAATGACAAAGAAAAACTTGGAGAAAATATTTATTATGCTAAAGAATTGAGATTTTGTAAAGACACTATGAATGTATGTTTATGTGAATATTAATAATTGTGCATACGTGTGCACTTGTGCATATATGGTGTGTGTGTGTGTGTGCACGCTTGGTAGTCCCAGGGGCCTTGCACATGCTAGGCAAGTACCCTACCACTGAGCTACGTGTCTTCAGCCCCATTTTATTTTATTTTGAGGCAGGATCTTGGTAAGTTGCCCTGATGGTTTCAAATTTGTGATACTCCTGCCTCAGCCTCCCAAATAGTTGGGATTTTAGGTGTGTACCACCACACTTGGCCTGGATGCAATTTTGTGTAGCAAAAATTACTTTTGCTTCTTGTTTTACCCTAACTGATGCAGTTGATGTATTTTACCCAAAGAAAAACTTTTGGGAAAAACATTTTCAGTGCATTAAAATCAGCTTTGATAACATTCATTTTATCTCTGATATCTACATGGCTTATCAACTTGCTACAGCCAAAGATGAGAAAATGCAGTTTTTCCATCCATACCTACTTAAGTTCCTATGTGTTCAGTCATCCTGGTTTAACAAAATAAGAGAGAAAGAATAACTTCAGAAATAAACGTGTTCTGATCAGAGTTCTACATTGTTAGAAACTGTAATAAGAGACCGAAGAACTTAGAATATCTCACATTGCTTTATAACAATTTTTTTTTGTTGTTAACTAACTCATTGTTCTAGTCTTGCTGGAAACTTTCTACAAAGTTCTATTTTTGGCCCCTGCTCTTTTACTTAAACATGGAGATGTGAAATGGGTCTTATTGATAGTTATTGTGCTATATTTTATCAGGAGATATATTTGTAGTTATGTATATTGTAAGGTATATTCATCATTGTAACAGATATATTCATGGTTATCATTAGATATTTCCACTGAGATTGATGCTTTCCATGAATAAGCCAGACACTAAAGGCTTTTTGGACAACTTTTTAAGACAGCTGTCATGGTATTTCCGTACAAAGTGGAATAGATCTGAGAGAATTAAATTGCCTCATGAAGTGGCATACTTTTTTCAGTAACTAATATTGGCATTAGAGTGTCAGGATCAACAGTGACTTTATGTATGCAGTTGGAGGCAAACAAGGAGGATTACAGGCGTCACGTCCCAGGTCTTCCACATGGCAGAAGGTGATGGCATCTGCTGGCTCATGGCAGGCAGCACAGAGATAACCTCAGGGTAGAGCAGAGAGTCCAGAGACCTGGAATTCTTGTTACTGCTGGGATGTAAGAACATTTTCTACATAAAATGATGCCAGGATCATTTGAGAAACATAGGTCACCATTTTTGGTAGCTGTGGACTAAATTTCAGTTAGGTACACAAATACAAAATGTACTCAGAGACAAAAATGATAGAGTGAAAAGAAATTTTAAAATGAGTGCTTGATGCCAGCACTGGATTCTCATAACTCTTGGTGGTGTGTAGACTATCAATTACTCTCAGGATTTGGGGCTATATGAATAGGCCATATAGTGTTTTTAAAACATAAAGTATGAAAGTTGAAGGATTGTAGTTTTGGAAAAACTATTACTGGATGGCTTCCTGGAAGAAAGAAGTTGTGGGAGAGACTAATAGAAGGAGTAAAAAGTCTCTCGGTTCACAGACTGAAATCCATAATGCTGTAGGAGCTTTACAATTTCAGTGGTCCGTTTCACTGCGCAGTGGATGTGTTGCTTCGTGAATATTGGTCTTGTTGTAAGGATAATGTCCTATTTGAGTCCAGAATAGCTCACACGTCTCTCTTGTGTTTAGTAATAAATTGCCACTAACCATCAGGTAAAAGTTCATTCTACAAGATTCCAGATGGTGCATTTAACACCATTTTTAAGGCTTCCTGTAACTAGCTAAGGCATTGAGTCGATGCAGATAGATGTGAATTCCCGTGTACTCAGTTCTTACGTGTAGGGTGATCCCTCTATCTTTCTTCAGATTTTTTTCCCTTTCTGGCATGTTTTTGTATTTTTCTGAATATAGAAGTTGCCACTGACAGAATTGCACTCACAGAATTCTGTCAACCTTTAAAGATACAGCATTGTGGCTTTGGAAAAGCTATTTAAAAATAAGTTTAAATTGGTGGTAATCATGTTTCACTTTGTTCTCAGATATTCCCTAAATTCCAGCCTTGTTTCATTCTTGCTGAATTTCACAAGGAAAAGTTTGTACTTCTGTTCGTTCCTTTCAGAAAATGCCTCTAAGAATTTTATTTAGCTTTGAGATTTTCTTGGGAAAATGAAGGGTTATTCTGTGCTCTTTACTCTTAGAAAATTAAGTACCTAGTAAGGAGCAGGAGAAGGGATCATAAAATTAAGTCTAGTCCAAGGAGATACATTTTGCCATTAAAAATTAGCTTGTGTTTGAGAAGAACTTTGGAAATACTTAATTGCCAATGGTAGGAAATAATGTCATTTAAGATGGATAAATTAGTTTTCTTTTTTTCTGAAATTAATTTATTAAATAATTCATATCCATGAGCCAGTTGGGAAGGCATATGAGGAAATCAAAAGTGCTACCACATAAGCTGTAGTGTGTGTTTGTTTTGAATTTGTAGAGTCCCTTTTCTCTGGCAAATTGAAGACACTGTATAAAAAATTTTAAATATTTTAAACAAGAGAATAAGTTGTAAAATGTGAACCCCTGGCTGGGTGGATAATACTTTCTAAGTCTTTCTAGTGTACCCAAATATAAACACTTGATATTTATTTATTTATTTTAAATTTTTTTAGTTGTTGGTTGACCTTTATTTATTCATTTATAAAGGTCCGCATGGTGCTGAGGATCGAACCCAGTGCCTCCTGCATGTGAGGCAAGTGCTCTACCACTGAGCCACAATCCCAGCCCACAACACTTGCTATTTAAAAAGGAAAAAAAAACTTAAACATGAGGTTCTAGTCTGGCTAGGTACCAAGAATGCAAGGTCTTTTGTAAACACCTTAATTCTCTCAGACTTATATATATATTTTTTCCAACTTATTCTTATATTTGAAATTAGGACTTTAACATCAAAAACATGTTGTAGATTACCAAATGCTCTGTAATACTGTAGGGAAATTGAGAGTCAAAGCTATCAGGACAGCCATGGAAATGTGATTTACTCCAAAACCAGTGGTGAGTGAGTTGGAGAAAGACTCATCCAGAAACCCATGAAGTTGACATTGTAGTTCCTTATGTAGGTGGTAAAACCTCTGAATTCTATTCTTTTACCCTGAAAATAAAGAAAAGACAACTCAGTTATCCGTGGCTATGAACTATCCTTGAGTTCTGAGAGCTGCTGTGTGTTCTCACACAGACTCAGTGCACATGAAGGGTAATTGTGAGGTAATAACTCAATGCCCTTTCCTTGTCAGTTTTTTCCTAATAATATTAAAATTCCTTATGATATCCTATATGTTGAGAAGTAGGAATTTATATAGTGAAGTTACTGGCCTCTACACATTCAAGTACTTAAAGACATTAAACTTTTAAAAATGCATTCAGAGTCAGGTAAAAAAACTAACTTCCATTTCTTGCTTCTAGTCAGTTCTTTTTCTCTTTACTTTATGGTTATTATTTTTGAAGAGTAAACACCTAGAGTCAGAATTAGAATTATGATTTTTGCACCGTTCTACCTGTGTGATCTTTAGCAAGTGGATGAAACCACGTATCTCCCTCCTAGTATTTTTCTGAGATATAAATGAAAATGTGTATATATAAAATATTAGAAATGACCTATAACACATGACGGCTGTCCTATTAGTACTATTCACACTTGCTACTACAGAATAATTCATAGAACATGTCTTCATAGTTAGTATCTGACTCTGTTACTTCCAAGGAATGAAATATTTTGAAACTTTTTTTCTTAATGGACTTGAATTGAAAGAGAAGAAGTTCGATAATGTTTTGTTAGACCTTTTAAATTCAGTTACTTTAACTTAACCTTGTCATTATTTGGACATGAGAATATAGTATTTGAAGGAGTAGTTGTCATTTTCAAAAAAGGATGAATGTTTATTGGGATGATTAATGTCGTTTTAAAGATCATTAACATGCACATATATTCAACATCTGTCATCCAGCAATCATATAGCAGTGACAATAGGAAGGAGATAGGAAGAGGGGTAAGGACAGACCTGTGATGTAAATGCTGGCCCAGGACTATCTCTGTGTTACCCTCAGAACAAACACTGCTATCCTGGCTGGGCAAACAGTGCCAGTTATAAGCTAGCAGTTGGTACAATATGGTCTTGCACAATTCTTTTTCTTAGGAAAATGTTCTGAGCAGTCACTCACAGTTCCAGACTCACAGACTGCTGTGTTTCCACAGTGCAATAGTTCCCCACGTTCTTGACCTGACCTACAGCACCAGGAATGCAGTGAGAATAGAAAGGACAGTCTTAAAAGGCATCAGACCTTCTTGGCTTGTTGAGTCATTTGCCTGCTGCAGAGAATCTGTTCATTATCTGCAGCAATAGTGTAACTTTAGCAATATTTAAAAGAGTGTGTAGGGATTTTGCCTATTTTGGTCAGTAGACTTAGAGCAGGTCACTTGTAGTAGTTAATAAAAGTCCATTTCCATATAGCCATGCTGCAGTATGGGGCTGCTTTTCAGCTCATAATACGTGGAGAGAGAAGAGAATGATTTGTTTTATTGGAAAGAAAAAAGCCTTCTGAGAATGGAAAAGCTGTAGAAGATGAAGCTCAGCACTGATTATTTTGAACAGAAAAAGCCAGTGATTTAAAAACCATAAGTGCTGTCCTCTGTAATATACATCATGTTAGATAAGCCTCCTTGGTAATGAGTATCAGTCACTTTCAAAATTTTAACCAAATTATAGGTCAGATCCACAATTTTAATTACAAGGAAGAAACTGAAGCAGATGAATAAGAAAGAAACTACACTATATTTTAGTCTCTTCATAGTTAAAACCATAAACCACTTTGCCTAACTACCTTTATGTCTGTGATTGTTAAATATAAAAAACCATTAGTTCAAGTAACTGTCTGGCAGTTGGAATGATGAATAGATTAGCAAGACCATGGGCTGGGGGTGTCTATGTAGGGCTGCATGAGGTTTATGTTTCTCCAGGTGGCTGAAATTATACCATCTAAGAATATAAAAAGGTTTAGCATTTTTCAAACAACTCTTTTTTGAGAACAAAATATCTGGTGATTACAGATTTACCTTCTAGATAAATTGTGAAGTGATCCTGTCTAGTTAGGAAAAGAAATACAGAGAACTTGTTGGTTGCATAGGAGAATAATCACATTTTACATTACACAGAAAGTCAGATTGTATAAAATCACAATGAGAAAGTAACAACTGTTGCTTCTCAGATTTTACCAAAGGTATCTTCTCTGCTCATTCCTGAGTTTGACATTATATTTAAATATCCAGGTCATATGCATAACTGAATACTGTGGCAAAGGAGAGGGAAATAAGCGCAGGAACACCAGTTTCCTGGTATCAGGACATGTCTAGGGATAATGGCCAGGGATAGTCAGAGTCTGATATCTTGACCAGGGTTAGGGATTTGTAGAGAAGCCCCTGCAGAAGGGATATGGCTTTGTTATAATGTGAGCATGTTTGTAACTTCTCTAAATCAGTGAGGAAATCTCACAATAATGTGAAAGCAGAGCTAACTTTTCTTATTAAGTTAGTCTGCAGTATTCCCACTGAAATATTCATGAGAAAAGATGAAGGCAGGAGAATTTGGATGATCATATCTTAAAGAAATAAAAGCAGCTTATAAAGACACATTTCTGCTAATTCTGAAACTAACTGCCCTCTGATGGAGTCTCAGAAAAACTTTTGTTTGGTGTTCCATTGAAAGATATTATAAAGTTATTCAGCATCAACATCATATCACTCTCAGATTTAATTTTCCGGATTTCAAGGAGGAGACATATTCCAAAATAATACACTGTTGTAAAAGGAGAGTTTTATTGAACTGTTGTTAACAAAATCAGTTTGCTCAATATCCTATACAGGTCTTAGTTCATATAGTCTAAAGGTAACATATTGAATTCTCCTAGTTAAAAGTGTCATGTACAAAACAGTGGTTTACTGAGCAAAGTATTCTTAGTGAGCAAAAATGATGAGAGCAAGGGGTTTAGTGTTTACACATTTGCCCTTCAGATTTCTTCATGCTGTATATATAATGCATACAATTTTAAATTTCAGGATTAAAGTGTTTTGGGGTGCCTAGAATAGCTACTACATGCATCATTCCTCTGTTTAATTTCTTATGTTGCAGCAAAGATAGTGTGCAGATGAGTGTACTTACACACAAGAGATGGGGGGGTGTGTTAGTTTGTTACAGAGAATACAATAAAAGGAATGTAATTAGTAAGGAAAAAAAAAGACTTCCAGTAAAAGAAACTTAATGGCAATGCATGTGTGTGTTGTGCTCATATATATATGAACTTATAAATAGGTCTACAAATATATATGAACTTATAAACAAGTATGTATGCAGACACACATAACTTATATATAGTAAATGCATTGTGGGTTGAGAATTCTTTATTCAAAATGGTTAGGACTAAAAGCTTAAGAGTTTATTGTTTTTTTTGTTCAGTGTTGTTTTTTGGAATATTTGCATATACATAATGAGATATCTTGGGGATGAAACCCAAAGTGCAAATATGAAATTACTTTGTTTCATATACTGTATACATATAGGTTGAAGGCAACGTTATATATTTTTAGTGCACCTACATTTTGACTGTGACCTGTCACATAAGGTCAGGTGTGGAATTTTCCACTAGTGTCATGATGCCACTCAAAAAGTTTAGGACTTTCAGATTAGGGCTGTTCAGAGTGTGTGTGTGTGTGTGTTTGAGAGAGAGAGAGACAAAAATCATTGGAGGAGCTTTATCATTACTAATGTAAAATCCTGCAAACTCAAGAAAGCATAGCTGTTTCCCATACTACATGGCAGTGTTTATACTTTATGCCGAAGATTCATTTTGTATATATAGCCATATCCATATAATTTTTTACAAATGTTATAATAGATTTAGAAAATATAATCGTTTATTTTGCCCTCTGTGGGGGTTAAGATCTACTGTGTTTTCTCCAGGAGAAAAGGCATCCTTCAGTTTTTATAGATGAGATTTACCTCACTGGCCTTCTGCCTTCTTCATCCCTGTTAGGTCAGGGCTACTTTGTGTGGAGGAGCGGTCACTGCATTTTTAGGGAACATGTTTGCCACTAGCAGGATGTAGCCACCCAAACCATCTAGTCCATCCAAAAATAAGGGCCAAAGTGTACTGTTTCCCATTGTTGTTAGTGTCAGCAGTATAGGGCTGTTTATAACTGTTGGATGCTATTACTGTGAATTTGAGTGATTCCTTTTCATGCGCCCCATGTAAGGAGTATAGGGGCTGCTTCCCAGAGTGGGGGCCCTTGCTCAGTGGTGTTCACATTTGCTTATGAAACACTTCCTTCTGAATTCTGGAAGTGGCAATGATAAACTAAAAGTCTTTCTTGAAGTGTTCCCATGCTTCCATGAAGAGTTTGTTACAAACCAGGTATGATGGCACATGTACTTGGTAGGCTGAGGCAGGGGAATTGCAAGTTTGAGGGCAACATGGGCAATTAAGCAAGATTTTGAAATTTTAAAAATGGCTAGAGATATAGCTCAGCGAGAGAGCACTTATGCAGCATGTACAAGGCCCTGGATTCAATCCCCAGTACTGAAAAAAAAAATGAATCATATTTGATATTAGTATTAATTACTGAGGCAGAAATCAAGAAGAGAGAAGAAAAATACAGAAACAGCTTTTTCCTGGTACTGTGTCCCCAGGATACTGTTTTGAGGATTTAAGTAAAAAGCGCATGAGTTACTGAAGAGGCAGCTATAAACAGGGCAAGTGACAGATGTAATGAAAGTCTCAAGGCCTGTCCAAGGAGAGGTCCCTGCACTGGCTGTGTGAGCATTATTTACATGAAGGTGAACAGATGGTTACATTTGATCAAATTCTGTGGGGTCCCTACATCAGAATTCTATTTAGCATTTTGAATCTGCAGTAACACATGTATTTCTGTCGCTGTGATAGCAGCAGCCTCCAGATTTTATTTCTTTGAGATACTTAAGGTGGTCAGAATGTTACACATGACATTTTTCAATGAATGTATGTTGTTGTGATGTGTTGATGTATAGGATGATCAACACTATAGGACAATCAAGAGAGATCAATTAAATTTGATACTTTATGCCATTTGAAGAGAAGAAAATTAAAGAACAATACCATTCTGATTATAAGGTAGAAAAGTATAATTTAGTTTCAGAAATTGGTATCAGTGGGCCATGTCAGCATGGTCATGGGACCATCCCCTTGAAAAGTCATTCCCTTTGATTTAAAAAAAGGGGTGCCAGTAAGGTTCCTTTCAACATTGCCGTTGTATATGAATGCGTACCTTCTGGAATATCCATATGTGTCTTTAAGTTATATAATCTAAAAGTTTATTTTCTCCTCTTTTTCATTTATCATTGTTTTGTTTTTTCAACCTACCTGTCTCAGTCTTGGTGTGTTGATCCTCCTATCTCATTGTATACCCAGCATTGTTTATACTTTATCCTGAAGATTCATTTTGTAGACAAAACCATATTCATGTAAGTTTTTAAAAAAACTGTTATAATAGATTTAGAAAACACAATAGTTTATTTCAAGGATTTAACTTGTGACTAGTGCAACCACCTGAAGTTTAAGGTCATAAAAAATAAAAAGCTGTAATGAAAGGGCAGAAGTAGGTTTTCCTTGGGCCCTGGTTGAGAATTAGCAATGTGATCACGTGGGATATGTTTTTCTTAAATTTACAAGTTAATTACAAACACTGTATTATAACTTCCCCACCATCGCTTTTCAACGTGTACCTATAGTGTTGAATTTTCCTTTCCATGTAAAGGAAAATTTATCTCATTAGTTTGAGTGGACATTTACATCACCCCCCAGTCACTTTCATCAATAGTTATGTTCTCAGGCTGGAAGTGGCTCCTAGGAATAAGCCTACTGCTGACTCATCTGATTATAAGTTTCATCTGAACACCAAGTTTCAGGGCCAGAGGTCATGCCATGTGTGAACCTTCCCCATGTCATGGGACATTGGAAATTTACAGGGAGTGAAAGAGTCACTGGATTGAAACCTTGTAGCTAGAAGCTGGTCCATGGAGATTTCCTCCAGTCTTACAGCTCATGAGAGACTTGATAAAGGCTTTCTTCAATTTGATAATTTTTAAAAATTATACAAGACCTTGTAGAATTTTTTTACAACAAGTTGTAAAAACAACTTTTTTTTACAACAAGTTGTAAAAACAAAAGAAACTTTTCTAAACTAATGTATTAATTTTTGTTGTTGTTGGTGGTGCTGTGGTTAAAATACTGGACAAGAACGATTTAGAGGAGGGAAAGTTGATGGAGGCTCATGCTTTCAGAGATTTAGTCCATGGTTGATTGCCTCCATTGGTCTGGGCCCAGAGTAAGGGAAAACATTGATTGCAGAATTCAGGGTAAAGGGAAGCTACTCAGTTCCTGGTGGCCAGAAGGCAGAGAGAGAGAGAGGTGAAAGAGCCACATGGTAGATGAACCCTTCCAGGGCATGCCCCATGTGACCCACCTCTGTCATACCTTACTACCCACAAATTACCACCCAGTCAATATGTTCAAACTAGGATAGACTGATTAGGTTACAGCCCTCATATCTAGTCGTTTCACTTCTGAATATTCCTGTATTAACACAGGAGCTTCGGGGAATACTGCATATCTAAGCCATAAAAACTATCAATAACAAGAAGAAAATTCTCTTAACCATGCCAGAATATAGATTATCTTCTCTGGTGTCTATTAAAAGTCTGTGAAATTGTGTTCCATATGAAGAGGTTATAATTTTGTATCTCTTTGAAGAGAATATCCCTAAGTATATAAATTTTAGACCTCATAAAACTTGTATTCTCTGCTAAAGACATATTTTGCTGTAGTTACAGAATTGTTACAATTCTACTGGTCTTGCCCGGCATAAAGGAGCACTCCTGTAATCCTGGCAGTTCAGGAGGCAAAGACAAGAGGATTATCAAGTTCAAGGAGAGCCTCAGCAAATTGGTGATAACTGGACTCATGATAAAAAATAAAAGAAGCTGGGGATGTAGATTAGTGGGATAGATCCCCAATATCAAAAACAAAACAAAACAAAAACACTAATACTTCCCTTAGTTTGACACAATGATGAATAAACCATGTCCTTAGATACTTCTTAAATATTGAGAAACATTTGCTACAGAACTAGAAATTTGTTTGAATCAATAGAGTATCCTAAAGTTGATTCTGAGTATTTTTTTAAAAATCTTGATCAAAATTTTATTTATGCAACTTTAGATGGGTGTGTTTTCTTTTTTGGCTCTTGGAGACTGAACCCAGGGATGCTTTATCACAGAGCCACATCCCCAACCCTTTTTATTTTATTTATTTATTTATTTTGATTTATTTTATTTTATTTTATTTTGGTAACAGGGATTGAACTCAGAGGCACTCGACCACTGAGCCACATCCCCAGCCCTATGCTGTGTTTTATTTAGAGACAGGGTCTCACTGAATTGCTTAGCGCCTCAACATTGAGGAGGCTGGCTTTGAACTCGGGATTCTCCTGTCTTAGCCTCCCAAAGTGCTAGGATTACAGGCATGCGCCATCATGCCCAGCTTTATTCTGATTTTTGAGACAGGATCTTGATAAGTTTCTTAAAGCCTCTCTAAACTGCTGAGACTGACCTTGAACTTGTAATCCTTCTGCCTCAGCCTCCTGAGCCACTGGGATTCCAGGCATGTGCCACCATGCCCAGCTTTAGATGGGTTTTCAAGTAATTACTCCTCATTTGTGAGTTTCCTTTTCAGTGAAATTCAGTTAAGCAATGTTCAGGTTTTTTTTTTTTTTTTTTTTTTTAACCTTAAAATAATCCCTCAATTTGATGGTATTGACTAATATTAATTGCACTGATGTCAGTGATTTTGATTTGCTCTGTCATTGATCTTGGTACCCTGCCCCACCCCTGCTCACTGCTGGCTCTGATAAGAATATGAAACAACTGTTAACATCTTTTCTTCTCCTTAGTCCAGGTCTTCATTTCTATCTCGCACTTGGATCTCTGTCATCCTATCACAGTGCCTTGCTCAGAGCAGGACCTCTGAGTGTTTTGGGATGAATTATAATAGTTATCTTACATAACTGTGTTATTGCAACCTTCACATCCACTAGACTATGAACAGTCATGGAGCAGGGGCCACAATGTGTTCACATACATTTTTCCCAACTACTAGTGTGGTCCCTTTCATCCAGGGCACATTTTGCATGGCATTGTTTCTGGTGGGGGCTTTACTGTCCTAAGAAACCAGAGAATGGTCAACCAGGACTGTTGCAGTAAATTCTTGTTCTTTTAGTAAATGTACTCTTTGTTACCCCACCTCCCAATTCTGAGTATTGTCCACCAAACCATACTGGATCTCTATTAGAACCTATATGAATGTACTATATCAGGAACTTAGAAAAGTGCTATAACTGGTTTAAAAATCTCTTTATTGGGCATGATTTCCTTGAAATTTTTTGTGCTTCTGTTTTCTGTTCTTATTTGCACACTTTATGTGAATAAGATGAACATTAGCAGATTTATCTACATCTCTTCATTTCTATTCTACAGCAATAGCTCCTTAGAGTAATAACTGAAGTTATAGTAATTTTCTTCATATCAGAGAGTTTCTAACTATGTTAATGGAAGTTAGACTGGTTGCAGAGACATTCGTGAGAACTACCTATGCTGTAACATTTAAACAATTTATTTGATCTCTCTTTAGCTTACCTGCTCATGCCTTTGGAACATTGATGTTGACCTTGTTGGAACTTTGTCTATAATCATGATAAGTCTTTCAATAAAATCTAACAGAAAATAACATTTAAATGTCCAACTGATTTATTAACACTTTAAATACCTTGTGATGTGCTGTGCCCATCCTAGCAAAGAGACAGTCTTATGGGACTGTATTCACAAGTTATTTCCTCAAATGCATAATGCCTGATGATGTCACATTTTTTTAAAAATCATAAAATGATAATAATAACAGTATGCACAATAGATATTATTGAGCACTGCCTATTGCCAGATGCAAAGTGGGGAATGATCTTTGAGGGCAGCAAGGGGTAGAAAAGCTCATCAGCCATCAGACTGCAAACCTGTTTTTAAAAGGAGTGAGGTAATGTTGGCCCCATGTCTAAGCTTCCATTTCTTCATGTGTAAAATCAGGAAATACATGACCGCCATTTCTTCACCTGGTCTACTCCTCATCACCCTTTAAGATCCTCTTAGTAATCCTTCTGTCTGGGAAGCTATCCTAGATTCCTAGATGAAGCTAGAGTCCGTCTCTTTCTCTTTCTGTGAGTACTCCATCTAAGCTCTTCAAATACCGTTCTGACTCTTATACTCACTCTTGACAGCATTATCCTTTCAGGGGCAGGGATGCCTTTGTGTCACCAGTGAGTGGCTCAGAGGGGAAGGCAGAAAAGGAAAAAGATTAAGGACATAAACTGAGCTTACATCTCATCTCTCAACCTCCTTCTTGGCTCAAACATTGGCCAGTTGTGTAGCCTATGCCAAGTTAGTTGATTTATCTAGATCTTTGTTTCCTTTTGCCAAATGAGGAAAATAATAGATCCTTCATTGGTGATATTGTCAGAATGAATGTCAGTAATATTTGTGAAACTTCTAACAAAGTGACTGGCATATAGAAAGCATGCAATTAAAACTACCAGAGGTTGAGCATCCCTAATATGAAAATCTGAAATCCAGAGTGCTCCAAAATCTAATACATTCCGAGTGCTGACATCACAGCACAGGTGGAAAATTCCACACTTGGCCTCAGTGAGAAGTCACAGTCCAAATGCAAGTGTACTAAAACCTCCAGGCTATGTGTATGTTCATGAAACATAAATGAAGTTCACGTTTAGACTTGGGTCCTCCCACCAAGACATCTCATTTTGTATATGCAAATATTCCAAAATTTTTAAAAAATTCAAAATCTGAAGCCCTATTTGCAAGCTAATACAGCCTGCCACAGTTTCATGAATGGTTGGAGAGGATAGTAAAATCCTGCATCAGTGACAAAGGATAGTTTGTTATTCATAGCAACAGTAGTAGCCAGAGTGTTAGCATTAGTACCAGTGTCTTAAGCCCTAACTCCCATGTGGTGATTCATAGAGAGCCTGGTGATACTTACACTTCAGGGAGTGAAAACTTACCTCTCGGCATCTTGATGTTTTATAATGGACAGTCCTTCAAGTTTCGTTGCTGTAATCTTTGCCCTGAGTGACATGTCCTTTGCACTAGAGGTAGACACTATCTCAATATTCTAAGACTTTGACTATAAAATACTCTTTAAAAAGGTAGTCCTAAAGAAAGTCAGTTTGGCAACTTTCCTCTGAAGAGGTATAGAAATGTAAGAGACCTGTAAAGAATGGTCTATTAGTGTGGAAATTTATATTTATATAGATTGAGTTTGTAGCTTTCATCAGATTCTTAGAAGGATATGTGCATTAAAAAGTTTATCTTTAAATCTCTAAGTCATTATTCAGGTGCTTGCATATGTAAGGACTAAGCTGCCCTAGCATCAGGGCTTTTCTTGGATTCATATTATGACTAGCGCTTAGTCAAGAGATGGCAGACTGGGCCTAGCCCACAGGAAACAGTCAAGAGCCTCAACTTGAATTAAGAGTATGAACAGGGAAAGGCTGAAGAGTAACAACTTTCTCTGAGAAGAGGATATTATTAATTACTATAATGCTTACATGAGAAGATAAACCAATTCATTTTAAAGATTGGGTGTACATTGTTGTGAAGTTTTTGATGTGTGCTCTGCATAACAGAGAAGTCAAAGGCGACTCGTTTACTCACAAATAAATTTCCATTTCCATTTCATATTATTAAAATGTGTGTTTCCAATTTCTCCCATTTGCATTACTTTATTTTTAACATTCTTATAAGTAAAGTGTTATAAATACCATGACAAATGATTTTATGATCCATTTATCTCAGTAATGGTGACCTCTGTCACTTGAACCACTATTCAGTGTATCGTCAAACAGCAAAGATGAAGGCATAGGGCATTTCATGGAATTAGTGACTAGACACGAGCTGATCACCTTATGCCAAACCAGTCATTAACACCCAGGAAATGTTACACTCTGAAAGCATTATTATATTTATGTAACAAAAGTCAGGGACAGAAGGAACTGGCTCAAATAAAAATACTGCTAATCCAGGATTTGTCAGCCTCAGCACTTTTTATATTTTGGATCAGATAATTCGTTGTTGTGGAGAGCTGTTCTATACACTACAGGATGTTTAGAAGCATCCCTGGCCTCTACCTACTTCATGACAGTAGCATCCTGACACCTGCCCCATCTGCACAATAAAAAATGTTGACAGACATTGCCCAATGTCCTCCAGGAGACAAAATCACCTTCAGTTGAAAATAACTGTGTTAATGTCATTTTAAAAGTGGAAACAGTATTCTATCAGTAAATAAAAAGGCAAACAGAGAGTGTTGCATAATCCTCATAAATGCACATGGTTCCAGAAAGAAAATAACACTTCCTTAGTTTAAGGCATTTCAAACTTACCTGTTTTCAGGTTCTTAAAGTCCTACGTGGGTTCTGTTATCCAGAACAATGGGCCAGGAAGAGGACAGGACTTGGGTTCTTACTGTCCTCTTTTTTTTTTTTTCTTTTCCTACTGTGGTTTGCAGTCAAGTCGTAATTCTTTGGGTTTTTAATTTGGAAGAAAGGGATCAACCCCTCAGACCCACCTTAGAGAATTGCTGAGAACCAAATAAGAAGAAGAGATACCCTGAAAAGCCTAAAGACTTCTATAATTGTTTGGAGGAGAAAAAATGACTTTTAAGAATTTCTTGAAAATTTGAGAGCATTCCTGGAAATAACTAGAGGAACCCTGGGGCAATGCATAAAAGGATTTGAGAATCACTCTTTTTGAAGATGTCCTCTAGCCCCTTGTAGCTCGCTTTTCTGTGTTCTTCCCGGTTGCCAGGTGCTGAGTGGCCCTGACAGAAGGCACAGTTGAAGGAGTGGTGGAAAGGCTCGGTTGACAGCAGTGAGGAGGCGGCCCTCACGTTCAAAAAGCACAAGTACTTTGTTCATGTTTCCTCGGGATCCAAGCATTATCTGTACATTGAATAACTAGTAACTTTAAAAAGGAAAAGTTAATGAAGCAAATTTATTAAAAATGGATATTTTGGGGCTGGGAGTGTGGCTCAGTGGTAGAGCGCTTGCCTGGCACGTGTGAAGCACTGGGTTCGATCCTCAGCACCACATAAAAATAAATAAAATGAAGACATTGTGCCCATCTACAACTAAAATATATATATAATGGATATTTTGCTTTAAATAATAACATCTGACTTGTTTTATGGTGCTATATATCTTTTATTGACTGAAACTACTTTGTGAATTTTATTTGGCTTTGCCTTTGGTCAAAAATGAATATCCTTTCTCTATCTAATGTTTCAGCCTTTTTAATAATGTGAAATTGCAGCAAACACCGCCCTGCCACACACACTTTAAATATTTAGTGGTAGCCTTCCTTGCCTGAAATGGTATGAACATATATACCTGAACTTTGAGGAATAGAAAAATTTAGCCTCTGATTAGAATGCCTCTAAAAGCTAGATAATTGAATATCCCATTCAGTTCAGAAATCCAATTGGTAGGCCTCTGACAGATCGTCCTGCAGTCTCTGATCTTCTTACTTTCCTGGTAGGGTATACGTATTTGGATGATTCTGCAGTTGAGAAAACTGAGGCCTGGATAGGTGAAGTGACTATGTCAGAGATCACTCAGTAGCAAAGCAGAAAGGGAATAAATAGCTCTTGCTGACACCCTGAAATATTTGACCTCATTTGGCTAATCCCATTGCTAAACAACACAGTAACAAAAAAGTTATTTTTCATAATGCACTGAAATTTACATGTCCATAAACCCACCCTCAAAACAAGACAAAACAAAACAAACCTTGTTCTTTCATCTGGAGCAACAGACAATATATCTAGTTTTTCTTTTCCAAATGACAACCCTTTGAATATCTGCTTGTCTTCAGTGGTGGCCCTTCTACACTCAAGTTTAAGTTTTTTCCTTTTTCCTGACCGAATGTACCACTTCCTTTTGATAGTACCTGGTTTAGCACAGTTGTTATGTCCACTGAGTTCCTGGGTAACCTTTGCGGGCTGTTGAGTACCTGTCCAGTTCTATACATACTGGAGGAAAACCAGTTCTGGAACCAGTATTTGAGGTGTTCTCTTGCATTGGGTCCTGGTTCTACCTAACTTTATTAGACACTTTACTATTATTGACTGTATTCTCCTTTTTCTTTTTCTCCATCTCCACATCTCATTCTTTGCTGAGTTGTGATTACTGTGACAAATTACATAGTCTTCTGAACTGTCCTTAATGCAAATCTTTTATTGTGCCTTTGATATTGTTATAATAAGACTTTATACTAAGGCAGGATAAAGTTCCAGCTTGTGAATTTGTCTATCATTTGTCTATCATTTTCATTTGAAGGCCTTTTTATATTTTACAATTTTCTCACAGATTATAGTTCAGATGTGATAAGTATGTCTTCATCTAGCAGTATTATTACTGCATAATTATTCAAGTATTTTGGATGAGATAAAATCATAAATACTATTTTTATCCTTGCCCATTAATTATTAAGCACATGTCTGTTTAAGGGAAATTTAATCTATATGTTTGATTCATCATCCCATAATTTTTCAAAATGTAATTTTGTGAGAGCCATTGAACATCCGTCATTTTTATGATGTGTGTGTGTTTATTCCTAACATCAGAAGGTCATGTTTTGTTATGAATAAACAAATGTCTACATGTTAAACATGTCTTGTCTAAGACATAAACTTTGTTAACTAGTCTCTGCCATTTACCATTGGAAAAAATGTATTTTCATGCCAGATTGAGCTACCTCCTTAAAATAGCCTGGGCACATTTCCCTGATGTTAGGCACTAAGGTAGAATTTCCAGGAGCTGAAGGTCTCTGTTGCTGTTTCCCTGGGCCATATATTAAGACAAATCAGTTTTTGTAAAAAGTATGTTAATAAGTGATTGACAACAGGTATAGAATAGAAATAGATTATGGTCGTATGCAATAGGCTGTACGTGAAATCTTTGTAGATATATGTGGGGAACCACACTGAAGGCTGGCAAATACTGGACCTGCATGCTGTTATAAGGGTCTCCTACTTTTATGAAGCCTTGAGCTACTTCATGGGAGCTGTGAATAAGGGATAAGTGAGAGTCTGCTACTAGGTGATAAAAAGTAAAATAAAATAAGCACCCTGTGGTCCGCGTCCAAGCAGGAAGACAGAAACCACTCTAGTTTTAAAAGGGAGTATATAATATTGGAAAATTGATACATTGACAATAAAAAATTGTGAAAGAGAAAGCTAGGAGTCAGGAACAGTAGGAAGTTCCTACCACTGGGAGGAGCCAGTGTTACCAAGGTCCCTGGGCAGAAGCAGGAACTGTGAGGGTCTATCTGGCAGGAGGTAGAACCAATAAGAAGTGGAGCTCTTCCTTGGCTTCACCTCTGACATACTTGCACTGCCAGGAAAAAGAGGGGAGAAATTTAAAGAGCAGAAGATTGACAGATGTTGAACTTTGGAGATGGCTAATGGGGATTTACTTTAGGACTATCTCTATTTTTGAACATATTTCTAATTGTATAGAATAGATTTAAGTAAAGTGAAAAGATCAAGACATACCTACATAGCCATACAGCCTCCTCTACTTGCACCCTCCCCAGCTACCTTTATACCTTGGTCAGTTGCCTGCCAGTGCTGAACGTACTTGGAAGATGATTGCAAGGGAGCTTGGAAACTTGGCCCACAGACGTGGATCTGAATCAGGATCAGTGGAGCAGGGGATAGGGGGAGAAAGGAGTGAAGACAGAGAGGCTGTCAGCCCTTCACCCAGGGAAAATGAGGCAGTGGCTCTCCTCCTGCCATCTATACCAAGTTCTTGCTGGAATTTCCTGTTGCTTTCTGGATCCGTCAAGTTTCCTTGCTATAAAAACTGGGATGCAGGTTGCTGGGAGTGTATCTCAGTATTAGAACACATGCATAGCACATACAAAGCTCTGGGTCCAGTCCTCTGCACCAAAATAGGAGGGGTGATTGAGGACACATAATGCGATTATTTGACTCAGCCTCTGACTGGGAATCCCACATGGAGCTTTAGGTTACTATATTGTGTGTATAACATATCTTGGTTTTTACATATTTCCTGTGCACTTCCATTTACATGCATTCTACGTAGTAGAGACTCCAAGTACTTACAAGTTTTGGATAAACCCCGCTCAGTTAGAATATGTATGGTTTTAGTTTGAAGTCCTTACCTTATGAAGAGTGTGAGAAGTTGGGCAAGAAATTAAAATTAGAACTTGGCTTCTTAGAAAGTAATGCCTTTAGACACATATTGGGTGATAGTAAACTATACTCAAGTCTTTTGTATGTTCAGCCATGAAGACTGAAAATTTTAAAAAATAACAAAATAGGAGAACACTATGTAATCATCTGAATTAATATGTAAGATAATCTTTATTGTACAGGAATTCATCTCTAGTAATTTTAAACTAACAAATGGTACTTGATTTTTAAAACTCTAACTCTGAGGAAGATGGGGTTTAGTATTAGACGTAATACTTTTCTAACTAAGAAAACTGTAGTCTTTTTGAATACCTTCACATGTGGCATGCAAGTGACATGCTGTCTGAATGGCACCTCCAAAGGACCCTGTATTATCCATATCCTTGGCTTTCCAAGTCTGATATTATCAGGTGGAAATATTGCTGAGAGAAGTTTCATGATCTTCTCTGAAGAAGCTTGACTTCTACTGTCAATCTCTAAAGTCCTGTGAAACCTGTTGGTTCTGAGCAAGACAGAGCTACATACAGGTTTTAGATTTCCATGTTTGCCTATTTGCATTTAGTCTCCAAATACTTGATGTATTTAATCTAACTAACTTGTGGTTAAAACTTATTAAATTAATCATTTGTATAACAGTAAAAACTATAACCATATTAAGATCAAGATGGGGATTTCAAAGTGATTTTTTCTGTTCTCAAATGATTATTGAGAACATGGCATCTTCTCCATGTACATGCACCATTACCATGTGTACAGAAGCTAAAGTATTTTAATAACTTGAAACTTGGATAAGCCGTGAATTTAAATGTTTCAAACATAGTTTGACTTATTTGTGCAAAGAAAAAGCATGAACACATTTAAGGAGCGCTTTCTCAGTAGGGTCAGCATGGGTGGCTTTTAGGAGTGGATGGCAGTATTTCAAGTGGTGATGCTTGCAGGTGCAGGCGTCAGACAGGGTCAAAGCCCAGATCTGCCCTTGTTTTTCATTAACTGTTAAGTTTCTCAGAGTCTCCATAACTCTTGCGCTGTGAAATGGGAGAGGCAGTAATAACACCAACCTGTGGAGGTTTGCGAAGATGCAGTGTGGTGGATATCAGTGCAAAGCACTTACAACAGTGCATGGCATGTAGCGTTACCAAAAAACAAAACAAAACAAAACAAAAAAACAAAACAAGGTTCATTGTTGAAAAAAACGGTCAGCTTTTTTCTTGAGCTATCATTTGTTCCCATATTCAAATTAGTTTAGCGCTTGCTTTCTTGCATTTCTTATACCTGTTGCCTCTTTAGTTGATCTTTTTATCTGGTGCCTGGACATCATTCTTGAATTTTCCTGAGATCAAGTATTTGACCCTGAACATTTTGTAGTATGAGGAAGTGATGATACTCACAGGTGCTTTTTGTTTCCTACTTAAATATTTCTCATTTACCCCTTTTTCTTGTTCTTAAGAGTATCCTCTTTATTCGTAATGAGTATTCCCCTTGGCTGACATTAGTGAAAAGCAGCCTAGCAGAGTGCGGTGGTTGTGTGTCTCTGTAGGTCCTCCTACTTTTAAAATTCTTCTGAATCTCTGAAATTGAAACTTCTTTGAATATCTGAAATTGGAAATCAGAAATTTGATGAGGTGATGTCTCTGAAATCACACTTAGAAACACAATTTTTCCTTTAACTTCTTTTGTGTGTGTGTGTGTGTGTGTGTGTGTGTGTTTACTCAACATGTGTATATTTTCTTCTTTCCCCATCTGGCATCTGCTTTGGTACCAGCCTAGCTAGCTGTTCTGTGTCAAGAGTACTTTAGCCTTTTCATTATAAACGAGAAAGAAATGAAATAATATGAAAAAGAAAATCCTTCCACCATCCCCCCCTTCCCTCACTTTTGTTTTGTTGTTTCTGAGCAAGTTTCTTGCCATTTACCTTTGCATTTGCATTGCTTATTGATTGGCAATTTAAAAATTGTTTATTGTGCTCTTTTGTTTCACTGTTCAAGAGCTAAAACAAAAGCTACCAGGCCCTGCGAGGTACACATTTGCATGCGGTGAGCGTTGCCCGAGGAAAAAGTAATTGCTAATGCATATTTATGTGGCACAAATTTGCCATTTGTTTATGCATAAAATTATCAATAGTGCAGGGCGGCCCAGCCGTAGAAAATGGTGACCTTTTTAGCTTAATAAATAGAAATCAGCTGTTATTGTGAAGAGATCAGCCATTTATTCTGTGTTGAGGGACATTGCCGGGAAAATGCAGATTGGGGCTGGCAATATCATTAAATGGAAGGCCAATGACCCTTTCGGTAGAGTCTATTATACTTTATCTAATAGGGGATAAATGACTCTGGTTGGCAAATGGAATAAAGAACAACAGTATTTTTTTTTTTTTTGTAATTTTGTAACTATATGGATGTCAAGCCAGTAAAACTGAACAAAAAATCTCAAGCCGACCTGTTGCTAGAATTCTCTCAAGAAGTCTCTGTTTTAAAGTTGCTTTTCTTATCATTATTCTCTATTTAGATTTGTATCTACTGCAACAAAAAATTAAGTCAGGTGGTATTTTTCCAGAAGATCTTCCTTTAGCTTTTAGTTTTCCTTCCTTTTCCCCCCTTTCTCTCCCTCTTTAGCCCTATCTCTGCCTTACTTTTATCTTTTCATTGAAGACATCCTTGCTCTTTATAGGGTTGTTCTACAAGTGACATCTTAAAAATATTAAAGGCAGAATAAGGTATTTTCAAAATAAATTTAGAATAATTTGAGATTGATTTTTTTAAAACTAAGTGTAATACCTTCTGTGTGATAAAATTGGCTTTCAAGGTGAGGCTGTGGGTCCTTTGGTTTGGAGACTATTATGTAAATATAAAACTTTCTCATTAACATTTTTTCAATATATAAACACCAATAAATAGTCACCTGTTTTGGTGACTCCCTGCTGTATCTGATAAATGAAATACACTCTGTCTTGGCAGAGCTCGCCTCTGACAGTGGTTTAATATGACTGGATCTCACACTATATCTACTTGGCTAAGGTATCTTTGGTACTTTAGTGAGCTTTGCTGCCTTTGAGGATTTTTAATCCAGTTTTGAAAATCATTGTAGAATTTACTATTAAATGGAGGTTGTATTTGGTTTTTAGATTTATCATGTCATTCGATAAACTAAAAACTCTGTGTAATATATATATATAAATTATGAAATAGGAAGATGAGTCAGAGATGTGTAAAAGTCACCACAGAACATAGTTAAGGTCTTTGAAGCTACCTGCATGCTCCTCCCTAGTGGGTTTCCTAATACAAGTTCACCACACTGTGTTTAAAGTTTCCACAATAGTGGTTTTGGAGCTACCAATCTTTCCCTTGTGCTGCACTTTAGTATGACAGTGCGTTCTGCAGCATGTCACTAGCGTGACTGAGTAACCTTTTACTGGCAGAAATGGGTCTGTTGTTCCTTTTTAAAGCACAGGGTGTAAATAGGATTCAGACACCAGGGTACATTAGTCCATAAAATGAATATATTTTTTATGTCATTTATAAGGTATTGATTTTGGGTCCATTAGATTCACCATCCCTAGTGGGAGAAAAACACCAATGATTTAATGGGTAGCTTGGAATTCCAAAAGGAAGATCAGCAGTGATTAACCCCTTCTTCCTCAGCTCCTTGCCATGTTATATGGTACCTTCTAGGAACTGAGCCGAGGACCCTGGGAAGGGATAGAATTCTTACCATCCATCTTCCCTGCAGTTTCAAAGGGTCACAAGACCCCTTTCAGCTCAATTATTACTGTGTCTCTGAGTGTGATAGAACAGATCACTCTAGGTTGGTATGAGTTGCCAAAATTATTTTTTAGATAGTAATTTTTTAAGGAGACAATTTTTAAAGATGAGTTCATTTTATTTTTTTCAAAACTCAGAGCACATTTACTTACACAGAGTACATTATTAGCACCGTAAGACATTGTTGAGGAGATTATAGAATAGAAGGGAATTGACCTTAGGTTTTTCGTTGATTTTAAGAAAAAAAGATACTTCTCACATGTGAGAAAGGAAAATTCATTATGGTATACTGCTTATTATAACATTTCCTAGGCAAGTTTTAAGGGATATCAGTGAGAATGGTGATCTTAAAAATTTTTTTAAAGTAGGTGTTTTCTTTTCCATAAAGCTTCAAAAATTATTGGTTTATATAAACCTTTTCTGATAAGAGGATGACTGAAATGTCATTTCCCTACTCTGTAATTAAATTTGGGTGCAGAGCGTTCGTAAAAATTCTAGTCAGTTTTACAGAACAAATGTTACTGACACCTAAAAGGAGTTTTCTCTTAGGCTTCTTTGGCAACTACATCTTCATATCTATATGTGAATAAAACAAATAATAATACAGGTAGGGAATTTTTTGAATTTCCAATTATCTTTCTAATCTTCTGACTTACTAATATGTATGATTTAGAAAAATATGCCAACTGTGATCTTATTGTCACAAAACTTGGCCTGACATAAAGATGCTGGTATCAATAAACATTTTTAGAATTTCATATTTTAATTTGTTTTTTAAGTTCTATGACAAAAATGTAAAAATACAAGCTCCCTCTTGTGGGTAAAAATCATCACCACTTAGGTACTAGTACCTTAGTATGTAATGTGAGAAAATTTCTGTCACATCAATTATGATAGTCTGTACATTTGGTCAAATGTGACATTTCATTGAACTAAAAAAGCGGAGTCTGAGGGTTTTTTAGTGTGGCTTTTTGGATTGGCTGACTGTATCGACGCCTTATTTTATTTTAGCTGCATAACTACTGATGTTTGGTACTTTTAATGATAAATTTTCCCATTTTGGAATACTTTCCAATGGAGTAGTTAATAAACTAATGAAATAATGTTAATTCTTCCTTATCATCATGCTGACTTTTGGAATTTTGTGCTTATTAACTAAAGTTCTGATTCTGGGATGAATAAAATCCCCTATGCCAATCGTGTTCCAGGAACATAAAGTGTGATAATAAAATTGCTCAAATACTATAAACTTTGTGATTAAAATGTAATAATCAGTGGAGTATTAAAAATGAACATTAATATATCACTCAATTCTCCTTAAATTGAATTGACATTGGAGAGACCGATCTAGAACCCACCACGTATGCATTCCCTGTTTTCATGATTCTGATTCTTGGGAATTACAACTGATTGACCATTTTTGTCTTGCTTGGGTAAATTGGTAACAAAGTCAGAACTGTATTTCTTCAAGACAGTGTAAGAACAGTATTTCTGAGGTGGAGCTGGGCAATGGCACGATAGTGATCAACAGCTGGGCATACATGGAGAGACAGCTGAACAGGACTGTGTCGAGTATTCCTGTTGTCAAGGAAGGGACCTCAGAAAACACCTGAAGACTTCTCATAAATCATTCCAAAAAATAAGAATCTACCTTAGTATAGCTCATCCTGTAGTAAGTATCTGCAGGATATGTTCATTAAAATTACACCAGATGAACAAGTTCTGAGGAGATTAGCATATCTGTGTATGATATAACATGTATATAAGCATTTTTAGATTAATTCTGACAACTTTATAATAGCAAGATAATGCCTCTTCTTTCATAGAGCATAATCTTATTATGCTGATATCTGTAAATCTATATTTATAGTTTGTATAAGTATAAATTTGCATACATGAATATATATTTAATCAATGAAGCAATGCACAATGTTAATGGTCTACTTTTATTTTTTTAGCATTCCTCTTGCTGATGACACGATTCCTGTTTGAATCAGTTTACAAGATTCTGAAAGCTGAACAGGGATTTGTGGTATTGCACTGGGAAAGAAAAAGGTATGCTCATAAAATGTATAATATGTACCTTTAAAAAGTGATTGCTGAATTTGCTACTTCACAAAAATAGAATTTTATATGGCTTCTCTTATTTTTACTTTATAAGTAAAAATATATGAAACATATGCATATAAAAATATACTACACAGTCTTATATATTCAGTTGTCAACTGGCTTTTATAATTATAATTTTGTGAATCGTTATGTAGGTAATATCTCTAAACTGGCAAATGATAGCAACATTTCTTTTCTTTTAATTTTCCTAATGAGACACACTTTTCTTGAAGTTGCCAAAGGTTTTTTTTTCTCCATTGAAAAATGTTTTACAAAACATTTGTTGCTCCTTTTTTTGTTGTTGCTGCAAAAGAAATATTTTGGGTCACAATGGGTTGGTCACACATTTTAGAAAAATTTCTACAATAGACTTCTAATAGACTATTAAGTATTCCAGAGTATGTTTCTATAAACACATACAAAAGTGAAATTTTGCTGAGACCAAACAAATATTTCCCAATGTGCTGGAAGAAAAGTTTCATGAGCATCTATGTGTGTGTGTATTTATGAAATGCTTGTTTGTGTTTTCAAAAACTTTATCCTCTTGGACACAAGAACTGGAAGTTTGGGGGTTGCGGTTGTGGCTCAATGGTAGCACGTTTGCCTAGCACGTGCGAGACACTGGGTTCGATCCTCAGCACCACATAAAAACAAATGAATAAAAATAAAGGTATTGTGTCCATCTACAACTACAAAAAAATATTTCAAAAAAAACCTGAAAGTTTGACCACAGACCTATAGTTGAAAATCCTTTTATAATCCTTTGGCTGACTAGCATCACGTGGGTAACAGCAGGAAAAGTTGGAGGTCAGGAGTCCTGCTGTTGAGAAGGGGATTGTCTCTAGTAAGATTGAAAAGGAAATCTCCTTCTGTTGACAACTAAAAACAAATCATGAAAAAGTGATCTTCTTGCATAGTGACCTAGAACTTATTTTTTTAGTAATTCACACTTGGAGTCTTACAACTTTATGTCTCTGCCACTTCAAGACACAAGTGTATTTGTGAACATAAATTGTTGAATTTTAAATTATAATTAAAATATTTGGAAATCAGTCTTCATATATGTATGAAAATGAAATAATATATAAGAAAGCATAGTTTATAATGGATTTTTATGCTAGAAAAAGTGGAATAAGTCACAAATGAATAACTTCCATGTGAAACTTCCATAGTTCTACAAGTAAAATCACCAGGATAAATGTAATTTAAAGACAAATGACAAACTTGCACTAATATTTCTGACAAATATGGCAGATATGAAATGTAAAGAGTTGTTATATAAGAAAGAAACTAATATCTTAATTTAAAAGATAACAAGATAGCCAGGTGTGGTGGCACATGTGAGTAATCCCAGTGCCTCTGGAGGCTGAGGTAGGAGGATCACAAGTTCAAGGCCAGCCTCAGCAACTTAGGGAGGCCCTAAGCAATTTATTGTGATCCTGTCTAAAAACAAAAAGAGCTGGAGATGTGGCTCAGTGATAAAAGTGGTAAAAAGCCCCTGGGTTAAATCCCTGGTACCAAAAAACAAACAAACAAACAAAACTCATCAACAAAAAAAACAAGTTATAAGAACAAATAATTTATGAGAAATTAATTATTCAGTGCAAAAGCTAATAAAAGAAATGCAAAGTAATACCCCAATTACTATCTTATCAGTAAAAAGTAGTTTGGAATTATAATATGGTAATAAGAACATGGGGCAATGGGTACTTTCAATAATGCTAAAGACACATTGTATTTCCCAGAAGTGATTTGGCCATTGCTATGAAAAACTTGAAATATTTCCAAAGCATCCTATGCAACATTTATACTCTTGCTTTGGAAAATATTTGGGCATAAGCAATCCAAAATAATCATTTGAAAATGAGAGACTTGTATTTCTCTTAAGTGTAGTCTAAAAAGCTTGTTCACAGCTGAGCAAGTGTTTGCAGTCTTCAGGGACCTGGGTCTTTCATCTCTTACTGCTACTTTGATCATGTGAGTTTTGCTGAGTGTGTTTGGGAACGTCCAGAATTGATATTCCAGCAATCACATCCATATATTCCAGGAACAAGAAGGAAATAGTAACAAGGAAAAGAGCATGTCCTCTCCTGTTAAGGACATCATTTGAGAGAGACCACACCCTTTTTACTTAACTTCCAAGTTTCCATCAGCTTTTTTGCTGCTGTGACTAAAAGACCTAACAAGAACATTTTAGAGGAGGAAAAGTTTATTTGGGGGCTCACAGGTTCAGAGTTCTCAGTCCATAGACAAGTGCTTTCATTCCTTGGGGCTTAAGGCAAGGCAGAATATCATGGCAGAAGAGTGTGGTGGAGGGAAGCAGCTCACATGATGATCAGAAAGCGGGGAGAGGGATAAAAAGCATACGGGTGCTCTGTTCACCAAATAAGTACCCCAGAGTTATGTCCCCAGGGTCCCATCTCCTCTAGCTACATCCTACCAGCCTACAGATACCACTGTTAATACAATGGAAGAATAAGACAATGGACATTAGGGCCTAACTAGCAGCATCTTTCAATTTCACTTTGAAGAATCTAAGTAAATGAAATAATTTAAATTTATATATGTACATTCACGTGTACATATATAAGCACATCAAAATTAACATAAAAGCTGAAAGTAAGTACATCAATTATAATTAGCTCAGGATCTTGAAATCCTGAGAGATTTTAATTTTCCTCATGGCTTAAAATTTTTTATCATAAATATCATTGAATAAAATATTAATACTTAGGAAATATGAAAGATTTGTGATCCCAGAATGGTTACATAGTTGCTTAGTACCTCTGTTAAAATACTATCTTCATGTTTATGAACAGTTCAGTTCCCATCATTTTCAGCTGTTTCTCTTGAGGTCTAGTTGGAATGAGCTTTCCTTAGTAGAACTATACAACCATTTAGATCAAGTTGCAGCCAGGCAAGCTCTTCTGGGCTGTGTTGGTTTGAGATAGTATGCTACAGTTCAGTGGCGTTGGACAAGCACATAAAGATTTGTGGTGCATATATTTATTTCAAGGGCAAAAAGCAAAACTTGACAGACACCTTTTTCTTGTGTATAAGTGAAAGAGGTTGAGTACTGTAGTTACAGATTAAGAATATTTTCTTTTTCAAAATATTTTTGTATTCTATTTAGAATATTACAAGAGTGAAAATTTCAGCTGTGAGGAAAAAAATCACAATTAGGTAACAATTTGTGAGAAATTCTTTGTAGAAATTAGACTGAGAGCATTTTCCTCTGCTATAGAGCCTAAGTAGTCTTTAAGAATATAAAAGAGATGCATGATATTTAGGAACATAGAGTTTGGAGACAAGCTATTTGGGTTCATCTGGCTCTACCACTTACACCCTTAGGTTCATTTCTTAACCACTATACCTCAGATCCCTCATATATAAAAGGTAAATAATAACAGAAAACAACAGACCTTGAAAATACTATATAGTTTCTGTGAGACTTAAAGTCCACTAAGCAAAATAGACTTTAAGACCCAAACCATTACTGAAGATAGAATTACTTTATAAATGATTGAAGTTTTAATTCAGTAGGATGATAGAATAATTTTAATCTTAATACCCCTAATAGCATAACTTTAAAATATATTAAGGAAAAAATGACAGAACAAAAAGAAATTTTTAAAAATCAGCAATTGGAGTGAGATTAACTCACTTTTCATAGTTGCTGAGATGATAACATGGACAGAAAAACCAGGAGATTTAGAGTTGAAAGGGAAAGTTAAGAAATTTGACCTCATGGATATATGTGGAACTTTGCATATAACTGTAAAGCTGACATTTTTTTACAAGCATACGTGGAACAATAACAAAAATTGACCATATTCTAAACCAATACATATTTTAATAAAGTAAGTCTCAATAGCTTTCAAGGTTTTGAAATACTGCCAAAATAAAATTAAGGTATAAATGAATAAGAAAAATTGAGCTACAAATAGCATTTTGCAATTTTAAAAACTCAAAATGGAAATTAGAAATATTGTAGATAAAAGAATAATGAACATCCTATATGTAGATAAAGAGTAGAATGTCCATAAGTTTTTACTGGAAAATTGATAACTAGTAGAAAAATAAAGAATAAAAATTCATAGGCCAAGAATTTACCTAAGAAATTATATCCTACCATATAGAAATGATAAATGTTAGTGGAGAAAGAAATGCTAATTACCCTTCTTTGATCATTATGCGTATATTACACATGTATGCATGTATTGGATTACTGGGCTATAGCTCATAAATATGTACAAATATGATATCAATTTTTAAAAAGTTATAAAAAACAAGTCATAGTACTAGAAAGAATAAATGAAAGTAAGAAGAAAATTATCAAAGTGGGAAGCAAACATGGAACAGAGAAAACAGAAAATCAAAACTGATAGAAAAGATAAAGTTGTCCAACCTCTGATCAGACTGTACAAGAAAGCAAATGACAAAGGACAAATTATCAGTATCAGGATTGAAAATGTGGGCATCATGTCACATGTATAGATATTAAACAGTCAATAAGGAATATTATGAATAACTTCATGATATGAAGATTTGAATGAATGAAATAATTCCTAGAAAAATATAACTTGGCAAGATTAACTGAAAAATGAATAAAGAACCTGAATAATTTTATAACTACAGATAAAATTTTATTTAATAATCAAAAATAGCTCTACGAACCAAATTTAAGATCCAGATAACTTCACAGGCATGTTCAAGGAAGAAATGTCTAATTTTATATAAGTTCTTTCACAAAATAGAAGAGGTAATAATTCCCACTCATTTTATAATGATCATGTAATCTTGATATCAAACCTGACAAGAATAGTAAGAGAAAGGTAATCTACAGGCCAGTTTCTCTCAAAATTATAAATGGAAAATTCTCAACAAAGTATTAATGAACCCACTTCAGCCATATATAAAAAGAATCATTTGTCATAACCAGATGGTGTATTCCAGAATACTTGTTAACATAAAAATGTAATATAGTCAAAAGTAAAATATATGATAATTTTGATAAATGAATAAGCATTTGATAAAATTGATATTTCTAGTACTTAAAAATCCTTAGAAAACTGGAAACAGGGAGGAACTTTCTTAATGAGATATAAAATACCTCTAGCACAAAAAAGTTCTAAGAAATAGATGTTGAAAGCATTCCTTCTGTGATCAAAAACAAGAGAAGGTTATTTGCTACCACGTCTGTTATTTACTATTTTTTTCTTGGAAATTGTAGCCGCTGAAGTAGAGCAAGATAAAGAAATAGAGTTATTAGGATTAAAAAAGAAACAATCAGCTATTATTGGCAAATGATATTATTCTGTATATCTATATTTTTGGCAATATATAGAAATCAACTCTATTTCTACATATCAGTGCCAATTTTTACCTAGTTTCCAATAGTAAGAGATATGTAGGATCTCTATGGGGAATACGGTGAAACTTTATTAAGCAATATTTTCAAAAGCCAAAATAAATGATGAGATGTACCATGTTCATAGACCAAGAGAGCCAATCTTATAAAGATGTTCCTTCATTTCAATTTGACTTTTACATACAATGCTGACACAATCATTATGTCAATCAACTGTTTTATCTTTCTTGTTGTTTGGATTATTATGTGTATTTGAGCCTATATGTGTAATGTGAGAAGATGGTTCCAAAATGCAAAGACAGTACATAGTCAAGATATTCTTTAAAAAATAGAAATGACAGCTGAGGGTGTAGTTTAGTGGTAAATTTGCCTAGTACTGCAAGGCTCTGGGTTGTATCCTCAGTACTATAAAGAGAGAAAAAAAGTAGAAATGGGAATGAGTAAGATAATTTTTCCTACAGATACTATGCAGCTTTATTAATCCAGAAAGTATGGTTTTGCTGGAGGGATAGACAAGGAAATAAATGAAAAAAATAGGAATCCCACCAACAGGATCTTGCCAATATGGACACTTATAAATAATAGCGATACTTCAAAGTAGTATAGAAATAACAAACTTGTAAATACTTGGATATTGGGAAAATGGATTTTCTATGTTTTTAAAACATGAAATTGTGTCTCTACCTCCCACATGAAAGAAGTCAATTTTATCCCTTCACCACCAACTGTGATGGTACATCCTGTAGTCTAGCTGCTTGGGAGACTGAGGCAAGGGGATGGCTTGAGCACAGGAACTCAGAGCCACCCTGGACAATATAGTGAGTCCCTCATCTCTTAAAAAAAGAACAATTTTGGTTGGTCAGAAACCTAAGAGTAAGAGGCAAAACAATATCTTTTATAATAAACTCTAAGAGAGTCACCAGGGAGTAGGAACCAGGAGTAGGGAAGGATCCCTTAAGCCATAAAATCATACATCCTACATTTGTTTTGTTTGTTTTTCAGAAAGCATCACAAAAAGATTGAAAAGACAGGACATGGAGTGGTGGGCTTAATTTGTAAAATTTCATCAACAAAGATAGTACCCAGAATACATTTTAAAAAACTACAAATCAGAGCTGGGCACAATAGTGCATGCCTGTAATCTCAGTGGCTCAGGAGGCTGAGGCAGGAGGATCACAAGTTCAAAGTTAGCCCTAGCAATTGAGCGAGGCCCTAGACAAGTTAGCGAGAACCTGTCTCAAAATAAAAAGTAAAAAGGGCTAAGGATGTGGCTCCATGGTTAAGCGACCCTGGGTTCAACCCCAGGTACCAAAATAAATAAATAAATACATAAATAAAATAACTACAAATCAATGTAAACATTCACACATTTCAGTAGAAAAATGGGCAAAAAAAAAAAAAAAAAAAAGAAATCCAAATAGTCTGTAAGTATAAATGTCCAACATATGAAAATGTGTTCAGTCTTAGCAGTGGTCAGGCGACAGCGCTCAGTAGTGCTTGTCACAATTTGAATTGTAGCAGCCACTTTTGGATGTAGTGTCTAGTAAAGTTGAAATTCATAGTCCCTGCTCATGTAATATGAATTCCAACAGATTTCTTAGAGAAGTAAGTTGCATATATGGATCAGGAGACATGTACAAGAATAATTTGTGTTTGCCAAGAAGCTAGAAACATTTGCCATCAACAAGATGAAAAATTATAGAACAACCAAACAATGAAATTTGATGTGATGAAAATGGAGGGATCTTAGTGCTCTAGTTCATATTTGCTGGAAAAATCAGGACATTCAGAAAATACACAGGATGATTGCAGGTAAACTAAATTATATTCTTCAGAGATCATTGTACAGAACATTATAAAGAACACCAAGGAACTAGTAGTATAAAAATTGGGGAGTGCTGATCTCTAGGAATGAGGACAGATGTTGAAGTGGAGGCAGGTTGCAGAAGGGGGAATTGTGGTCAGAAGCCATTTCTGACCCAAGGGAGAATGCTGGTAGTATCCTGTGGGATGGTTACATGGGTGTGTGTTTCATTACCCTTTGTTAAACTGCATCTATTCTGTACATATTTCATAATAAATATTAATAAGAATAAATATAATGATAGGATTCTATTTATTTCTTTAGTTGTATGGCATATTATCAGGTGGGAGAAATATGTTGTAAATATTGTAAATTTAACTGATGTATCTTTCAAAATTAGGTAAAATAAGGCACTTGTAAAGAATTTTCCACTTTGAAAATTAAGGATAATTAAGTAGTAAAATAAGTATTAATTTTCCCAGTGATCTTTTTCGAAGAAACGTGATAAATGTAGTATGCCATTAGACTGAGCACAAGTAAAATAATTTGAGAATGAAAGTTATGAATATTTTATTTAAATGTATTTTGCAATAGTTCTCCGTGTTAAATCAATAATGCTCATAAAATGGCTTAATAAAAAACCAGCTTACAACCAGGCGCAGTGGTGCACACCTGTAATCCCAGTGGCTCGGGAGGCTGAGGCAGGAGGATTGCAAATTTAGTGCCAGCCTCAGCAATTTAGCAAGGCCCTAAGCAACTCAGTGAGACCCTGTCTCTAAATAAAAGACAAAAAAGGGCTGGGATATGGCTCAGTGGTAAAGTGCCCCTGGGTTCAATCCCTGGTTACACACACACACACAAACCAAAACAAACCAACCAACTCAGCTTATGAACTGCATTAACCAAAACAATACAACAAAAAGAAGAAACTTCACATACTTATTGTAAATCCAAGATTTTGTGGAGGTAAATTGAGAAGAGTGGCTAGTTATACTACTGGTTGCAGCTATTTTTGTTTTGCTTATCTCCTTCTGAGTTAACATTCTTTCAAAATGTCACTGCATTTATAGTTATTTGCTTTAACCATTTAGCCAGTTAATAATTTGTGATCCTAAGTGGCTGTTATTTGTACATGGCTTTTGGTCACCTTTCTCTTTTACTTGCAAATAAGCGAGCTCTTTGCTTTAACTATTTATCAAATCCAATCACTTTTTTTTCTCTCAGTCACCCTAATCTAGAAAGTAAAATGCTTTATTGCCTGAAAAAGGAAAATAATCCCAATATACTGTAAATTGTCAAGTGAGTTCTGTATAATTAAAGATTATCCTGCAATATACAATTTTTAAGGCATTTATCCCGACAGGGTTCAATGGCCTTTGAGAATGAGCCACTTTGTTGACAAATCTATCATCTAAATTGTGCAACATTAATGAGAACTCTGAACAGCACACTCTTACATTTTAATGTGGGTGGCAGTTAAAAAAAAAACAACAAAAAAACACCAAAACAAAATACTGGATATGATTGAAGTTGATTTTAAAAAGGTCTGCCACCTGTAGATAAAAATGTGCATTACTATGAACACATAATAATTAACAAGATTGAAAGAGCATGGCCAAATCCAATGACCCTCTGAAAGCAAAACCTTGGTTATGATGGGGGGGAAAAAGAAAGGAAAAGGGCACCCATTTTCAGTTGTATAGACACAGGATTCTGATGCCATATACCTGTGCAAATAATTGGCCTGGTCTTCATGCACATTTCTCTGGTAATGTGATAGAACTGATACCAAAAGTGTAGTCTTTGCATTTGAATCCTTCATTTCTTAATAACTCATTATGCAATCATATATTTTCTGAATGGAATAAAATTTCTGTTCTATTTCTATTGTTCATTCTCTTTCAGAACCTTTATAAATCATTGCAGATCATCTTTTCTTGTGCACCTCTCTTGAAGAAGTCTCCTTTTTGATATATACTCAGCGTAGTCTTCTCAAGTTAATGAAACATCATCTGTAAAAACACCATTAAAAGCATTCTAGAAGAATTTAAATCTAATGGCCCTCTGCCCTTATAATTTTTTTCTCACAAAATTATTTAAATGCCTGATTATACCTGATTGTCTTCATGCTTTACATAAAAATATTTAATATCCATTTGAATAAGTTAGCATAAAATTATTAGCCTTATTTTCTGGGTGTTTTGGTGTATGCACACATAATTCACTGGGGGAATCTTATTAGCACAGTTTGAATCACAGAGTTCATTTCAAAATGTACATCAACTTAAATAATGTAATGCAGTCATGGCAGAGATGCTCCACTGTATTGATCTTGGAATCGCTATAGGTACTTGAGGAGCCAACACTAATCTACTTTAAGCAACCCAAAGATACTAAGTTGCCTGGCAGAAAATAATGGTTTTGTACAATTCTTTGGAATGGCTTTCAATGTCTTCATTGATACCTAGTATTGATAAACTGGGTACAGTGATACATGCCTATAATTCCAGCTACTCAGGAGGCCAAGGCAGAAGGATCACAAGTTTGAGGCCAACACAGGCAATTCAGCCAGACTCCGTCTCAAAATAAAATGGGCTGGAGATGCAACTCAGTGGTAGAGCATGTGCCTTCAATATGCAGTATGGGAAGCCGGGGGATATTGTAGAAAAATTATCTTAATGCTTTTAAAAAGTCAGATGACAAAATGATTCTTACTAATTTAATAGCTACTAGTTAAGCATTGTTTTCCTGTTGAGCAATTATTTGTAATTAAGAGGATTTTTCCTTCAAATAAAATAACGCATGGACCCCACTCCATCCATAACCCCCTCCACTGCCCAGTACTGGGAATTGAACAAAGAGGCCCTCTACTACTAGTACATACCTCCAGCTGTTTTCTTATTTTGTTTTGAGGCAGAGTCTCAATAAGTTGCTGAGGCTAGTAGCCTTAAACTTGAGATCCTCCTGCCTCAGACTTCTGAGTTGCTGGGATTACAAGGGTGCACCACTGCACCCAGCAATGCATGAAGTATTGACTAGAAGTCTTTAAGATAATGTATGTGAACAAACAATTACTTATTTTTGTGTTTTTCCGTTAGAATAGAAAGCAATAAGGGAGCAATTCTAATAATAATTTAAGAAAAAACCTTGAACCCAACCTTTTTCCTTAGTAATTTTTGCAAGGTTGTAATGCAGAGATTCTAGATTATACATCTCAGTGGAAGAAATTTTGCCTATAGTCACATTCTATTACTATAAACCATATGCCCATATCTATGCATCTTTTAATTTGTAAAAACTGAAAGAGCTATATTTTGTAAGTCATTAGTATTTTATAATATAATATGATAATCCATAGCAATGTAAACATGATGTTTGATCTCTACTTAGGGAATTCAGTTCCCCTCTTAACATGGTAGTTTATTGCATACAAGTATATTTTCAGGCATTTCAAACTATAAAAAGAATGGTTTTAAGATAATTTTCTAAGTACTAATTTTTTTTTTTGCCATCGTCAATACGAATTCTAGTTGGGTTAAATATTTAAATTCTTAATAAGCAATAAAGTACTGAGATCAGTGTCAGTGAACACAAGTGGGAGTGTAGATTAGATGTTCTTTTAAAGCATTGCACCAAAGGCATTATTCACAAAGTAAAAATTTTGATAGGTTTGGTGACATAAAATGTCAAAATCTTCATTTTATTACTCTTTCTCCCTTCCCCTAGTACTAGAGATTGAAACCAGGGATACTGTACAGCTGAACTACACCCCCAGTCCTTTATTCATTTTTTAAAAAGTTTTGAGACTGACTCTGACGATTTGTAGAGATGAGTCTCTATCTTGCAATCCTCCTTCCTTAGCCTCCCAAGTAGCTAGGAATCCAAGTATGGATACCTTGTTCAGCACTTCTTTGCATCTTAAATGAAAGGACTGACAGATGAATGAGGAACTGAAAAATATATTCACAGTATATTATATTGAAGGGTATAAATTACCATACTTTGTAAAACTGCTAAACTATTGGCAATTTTATATGTTTAACATAGGCAATTAAACTGTGTACAAAGTAATAGAAAAGTAAAGAATAATATAAGTATTTAGTTCATAAGAGGAGGAAATCAAATGGGGAATAAACATATAAAATGTTTGATTTTTATAAGTTATCAAGTAATGCAGATTAAGCATGAGATCATAGTTCATTTAGCAAATTGGCAAAGATTGAAAATGCCACAATAAATGATGCTGAAACGATTGTAGTAAGATGACGCCCCTCACTGCAGCCAGGAGGGTCAGTTGTTTCGCTGCGCCAGAGTCATTTTACAAAGTAGTCAGTTTATATAGTACACAAAGTCCGTTAGTGTCGGTGTTGTGCTTTTAGAAATCTGCATAATATGTGTAAAATAAATGCATGTGTATGTATATTTAGCATATAAATCTTCATTAACATTTAACAAGTGTTTTAAAAAAATATATATCAAATTTCAGTGTTTAGCTTTAGTAACTATTATATAATACTTTAAGTCCAATATTAAATGTTAAATTCAATATTGAATAATTATTTACTAAATATTAATATATGCTTATGCTATATTGCGTTTATGCAGCTATAAGAAAGTAGTGTTTAGAAGTTTCATTTAAAATAATATTATAATGGTACAGGAAATACGTACCTGGATTACATTAAAGATTCAAGAAGTATTTGTTGCATGAATGAGCATCTACGCATGTATACACATACATACACACCTAGGGGCATATATTACACATAGAACAAAAATTCTGGAAGAGTATATAGAAAATGCTTAAAAGCTTTACCTAGAGTGGGAATAATATGGCTGCCTTTTAAATTCTTCTCTCCTCCTCCTCCTCTTCCTCTTCCTCTTTCTCTTTTTTTTTTTTTTTGTCTTGCTGAGGATTGAACACAGGGCCTCATCCATCCCCAGCAAGCCGACTACTACTGAACTACATTCCCAAATATTTATTATATATACATGATTGTAGAGTGTATTTTCACATGTTATACATACATGGAGTATAACATATTCTAATTAGGATCTCATTCTTGTGGTTGTGCATGATGTGGAGTTTCACTGGTGGTGTATTCGTATATGAACATAGCATATATGACTTTTGTTTTAGAAAAATGCACATTATTTTTATATTTTAAACGTCAATGTAGTTATCTTTACATAGTTCTTCTGACAAGAGAATTTTCTGTATACATAGATTGTAATATAAAGATATCTAAATTCTTCTGATTTTTTAATTAAGAAAAAAATCTAGGGCTGTGGCTGTGGCTCAGTGGTAGAGCGTTTGCCTACCATGTGTGAGTTACTATGTTCGATCCTCAGCACCACATAAAAATAAAGATATTGTGTCCATCTACAACTAAAAAAAAAACTATAAAAAAAATCTAAAGAAACAAAATGTTTCTTGAAATTTTCCACACATTTAAAATGAAGTCAGCATGGCGGAATAAGGTGCTGTAACACCTCCACCAAGGTGTACCTAGGATTTGCTCAGAAAATCTTATGGCAAAATTGGGGGACTTACCACCTGCAGTGTGCTTTGCTGGTGCCTCATGTCTGGCAGTTGGGTAGTTCTTCATGTTCTGCCAACTTTTGCTTTCATTGAAATACCACTTGGTCCCAGCATTATGTGAATAATACTTCAGAAGTAAAATTTATAGTGTACTTTAAAAATAAATTATGGATGCTATGTAATAGACAGTAGATGTCATTCTGCCTTATAATGTTCACCTTTGGAAAACCATCAACTTAAATTCTTCTACCACTCTTTTAGTGTTTCTGTGGTTACCTTTCTCTCTTTCTTTTTTTTTTTGGTGGCTACTGGGGTTTGAACTCAGGAGCACCTGGCCACTGAGCCACGTCCCCAGCCCTATTTTGTATTTTATTTAGAGATAGGATCACACTGAATTGCTTAGTGCCTCGTTTTTGCTGAGGCTGGCTTTGAACTCACTATCTTCCTACCTTAGCCTCCAGAGCCACTGGGGATTACAGGCATGTGCCACTGCATCTGGCTACCTTTCTTCTTTTAATGAAGCATTTACTCATTGTCCTGAGTATATCTGTGAATTTACAGGTATCTCAGGTGATTTTCTTGAAGTTCTCCTGCTTTCGCCCCCTATTTTCTCACATTTATAACCAAATACCTCAATAAGAAAAAATGATTATTTTAAGGAAATGACCCAGAAGATGAAGCAATTTATTAAAATAAAGTATATTTAATAGATTGTTCAAATGAACTCACCTATTTTGGTCTAAAGGGATTTCATTTCCAAAATGAATTCTGTGTTCTTCCATTGTCAAACATACCTCACATCAATACTTTAAATGAATTTCTGTGCATGAACTTCTTTTTGCACTTTTAAACCTTATCTATACTGATAATAAATTTTACAGGCAAATATTTATATCATAGGAAGAGGAAAAAAATTTCAATACCAAAAAACATTTTACAAATTATATGTTTAGCAATTTTAGAAAGGAGCAGGGCTCATAAAAACTCAGAGGACCACAATATGTCGATTGGCTTTTAAAAAGCAAATAGGAAGATAGTTAATGCTATGGCAAAGAAGAATAGGGAAAGCTGGACTTTGGAATTGGGCGAGCTTAACACAAATTTAACCCTTTATAAACTATTTTCTTATCTTTATTTATCCCCTCAGTGCTACCTTTTATTTTTAAGAATACTGTTACTTAAAAACAAAAAAACTCATGTGAGAATACCTAAATTACATTTAAAATAAGGCCTCAAGAGTATTTGTGAGGCAGAAATAATCCAACTACTATTTGTGGTGTAAAAAGTTTTTGGAATGACATTATTTGCCCAGAGCTGTTTTCCAACCCAGTAACTCTTGGAATTAGGACCTGCAACTTCAAGGGGGTTAGGGAAGCACAACTAGTAGAAAGTAGGGACTGCATAGGAAAGTGACCAGAGCTAAAATCCGACTTAAGCCTTCTTTGGGGGAAGTTCTAGTTTGAAAAGGGAGTTCTGTGAAAGTATAAATGCTGCACAAATATTGCTCTTTGGCATATTTGTCCAGTTAAATATGGATACTGGCTGGGTGTCGTCGTGCACACCTGTAATCCCAGCAGCTCAGGAGGCTGAAATGGGAGGGTCTTGAGTTCAAAGCCAGCCTCAGCAACGGTGAGGAGCTAAGCAACTCAGTGACACCCTGTCTAAATAAAATACAAGATAGGCCTGGAGATGCAGCTCAATGGTTGAGTACCCCTGAGTTCAATCCCTAGTACCCACCCCAAAAATATGGATACTGAAGGCACAGCAACCTCTAAGGTACTCAGTAACTGAGTCTTTAATCTGCTTTCTTGGTTTTTACCAAGTGCTTTGATTCTCCTAGAATAGAAATACCTGAAGTGTACACAAGCAAAGTTCAACACATTCTGTACTGAACATCATCTTTTTGGCGATGTCCTTATGGGAAGTTTTGGAGACAGTGCGTGATGCACTTCTGGTCTATTGATGGCATCCCATTTTGGGCATGCCCATCTCCCATCCACTGCAGTGTTTTATCAGAAGTTGTGTCAAGAGTTGGATGGAAAAGAAAGAGGCAGGGACATTAATGTGCAGCAGAGGCATGCCATTAGTATGCACGATGCTAGTGGTTGCAGTGGTCACAAAACATGTGAAATGGTATCCTTGACCTAAAAAATGTTAGAAAGTTTTGAGGTCTGGGTGGGGGTGGTATGGTGAAAATCGATAAGTCCCCCCAGTTAAAGGCAGAAAGCAAAAGTCAATAGCTCACCTGTGATAACTCTGCATGGGGAGGCTGTCCTTGTTGGCCATCCCAGTTGTCTCAAGATGGAGTCCACTGGCCACTAGCTTGATCTTGGGAATTTGGTTTAATGTTTGGTCTTGCTAGGTACCTGAACTCCACTCCTTCAGAGATAATAACATCAAATGTATTATCCCACAACATGTAGGAGAACTTCAGAAGTGATAAACAATATTTAGGGATGAGGTTTGGAGGGATATGTGGTTCCTTTGAGGCATTCTGAGATCTATTACTGAACTTAAGCAGATTTGCAAAGAGGTGTGTCCCCAAATGTCTTCTAATGACCCCAAATACATGGTTTTCAAGACCTCTGCTTTAGTGTGGTATTATTTTTCCCTTAATTGAGGGCTGTCATAAGAAGAGTCTCATAAAACTCATTATGCATGCTACAATTTGTGTGGCAGAAATGTTTCACTGTGACCTACAGTATGCAGCCTAGAGGACTACTTGGAAGAAATTCCTGACTCTTCTTTCTAGTTATGTTTTCCCTGGGAAGTTGCTCTAATTTTATCTAAGCATGCCTGTAAATTATGTAACTAATCACTATCTCTTTTGCTATTCATTACTAAAATTCTTAATGCCCAATTGGAAGTCTTTGTAACTGAAGATAAAACATTTATGGAGTCTCTTTGCCATAATATCACTACTCCCCTTGTTTTTATTTTCAATTGATGATTTCTACAGTATTTCATGAATCAGAAGGGAAGGTTTTACATGAGTGGGAGATAGAGGAAACAAAGGCTGTGGAGAAATGGGAATCCAAAAAACTTTTAAGAAGAATGGTATTTGGGTTGGGCTTTGAATGCTGGACATGAGAAAACTGAGACAGCATGAATGAAGGTCCAGAGACAAGAAACTATGCAGTTCAATTTGTCTCAGAAATGATAGCATAGTAGTGACCCATAAGCCTGCAAATTTCAGGTCATCAAATTCAACCTGAGGAGTTTATGCATAATCTTGTCTGATTTGGTAAATAGTAAGATGTCATTGATTTTGTCTTTTCCCATAGGGGAAATGTCAATATTGAGCATATGCTGTGTCTACAGCCACAATGATTTCTCTCATGTGTGGTGTGATGTGTGGGTTTGGAGGTGGGGGAGGGTTGGGGGTGAGTTTTGGTATTCAAGAAATCAAAAATAAAATGTAATATAAGTTCCCAATAGAAATTGTAAATGCTTTCAATGAGAGTATTTGTAGCAATAGTAAATCCAAGTCATACAAATTCAGTTGAATGATTCTTCACTACAGAGTCTTTAATGGCTCATGTACTTAAAAATTGTTCAGACTGAATCCTTAAGCTAACTTTTCTGCTGAAAATTTCAATCCCATCGATTGAAGCACTACAAGGGTGTACAGTGAAAGTATGAAGAGGGTTTTAAAATGTTCTCTTGCTTTAGATATACAAAGGCTATTTTTTTGTTAAAATCCAGTATTTTCTATTGTTTCATATTCTACATTTTAAATCTCAACGACAAAGGCATAATTACCATGATATTAAACACTTATAAGCATTTTATAAGCAATTTATGTGTATCAATTTATTCAGCCCTCAAAACAAACCTATGATGTAAGTATTATTATTGTTCATTTTGCCGTTGGGCAAATTGAGTCATATGACAATTAAAATGACTTGTCCATGCTTAATCAAGAGGAATGAAATGACACACAAGGATTTGAATCTAGACCCTCTTTTTCTAGAGTTTACTGTCTTAATAATCTACTGCTTCATCAATTCAAGTTTGAGGGAAATTATTATCTATTATAATTATTTGTCTCCAGAGACTGAAAATATCAATTTATTATTATTAACTTGCTAGATTTACTGTGGTTTTTTTTTTTTAAGGTACTGGGGGGATTGAACTCAGGGGCACTCAACCACTGAGCCTCATCCCCCAGCCATATTTTGTTTTTTATTTAGAGACAGGGTATCGCTGAGTTGCTTAGTGCCTTGCTTTTGCTGAGGCTGGCTTTGGACTCACGATCCTCCTGCCTCAGCCTCTGGGATTACAGGTGTGTGTCACTGAGCCCGGCAAGATTTACTCTTAATCAGTTGGAAGTCTAGCACTTTTGAACAAGAGTGCTAAGAGGCACATGATCCAACTTCTCATTCCTTGCAGACAGCTTATTCACAACATAATGATAGATTTCCACTCCTTGTTATAAACATTTTAAATAATGACAAAAATAATTCACCACTTAAAGAAGTCTGTTCTATTTCAGAGCAGCTCTGTTAGACAAGTTTACTATCCTAAGTAATCTCTCTTCCTCTCTACCATAATTTTTATAACCACTAGACATCTATTAAAATATATTGGTTAGCAATAGTTATATTGTAATTATAACCATAGCTAACATTTACTGAGCACTCATTATGTCCTGAAAACTTTTGTAAATGCTTTCCTTGATTAACTCTGTTAACTACCATAATAATCCTACGATATGGATGCTGAATTAGGGCAAGGTCCTATAATTTACCTGAGGTCACACAGTACTGAAAATGAGGTTCCAGTTCTCATGGAACTCAGTACCATACTCTGTCTCCGGATTCATCATTCATCCATGAGATTCCTCCTCAGTCATCCCCATCTCTCACCTCAAATCAATGAAAGAAGTTTTTTATTATGCCCTTCTGGAGTTGGCTCTTTTTTTTTTCTTGCATACAGGTCATATCTATTCATTCCTTGCCCTTTCCATCACACTATCTGTACCCACTCCTGGTCACCCAAGGTATTCCTGTGTCATCTAGGCAAGCCTTTTTAACTTGTCTTTCCCATAAGTGTGTGCTATTTCAACATCTCTGTCTTTGGGCCTGTAATTCTATCAAAATTATTATTTTTTACTCTCATCAAAACTTTTTTAAAATTTTTATTTGTTGATTGACCTTTATTTATTCATTTACTTATATGCGGTGTTGAGGATTGAACCCAGTGCCTCCCACATGCAAGACAAGTGCTCTACCACTGAGCCACAATCCCAGCCCCTCATCAAAACTTTTAATCTGTTGATTGATTGTATTATCTTCTTCTGAGAAGTGTCTCTTCAGCTCTTTGACCCATTTATTGATCAACAGACATATGAAAAAATGTTCCACATCTCTAGAAATTAGACCATTTGACCCAGCTATCCCACTCCTCGGTCTATACCCAAAAGACTTAAAAACAGCATACTACAGTGACGCAGCCACTTCAATGTTGGTAGCAGCTCAATTCACAATAGCTAAACTGTGGAACCAACCTAGATGCCCTTCAATAGATGAATGGATAAAGAAACTGTGGTATATATACACAACGAAATAATGTTCAGCAATAAAAGAGAATAAAATTATGACATGTGTAGGTAAATGGATGGAGTTGGAGAATATCATGCTAAGTAAAATAGGCCAATCCCAAAAAACCAAATGCCGAGTGTTCTCTCTGATAAGTGGATGCTGATCCATAAAACAGGGGAGGACACGGGGAAAATGGAGGAACTTTGGTCAATGGGGTAGGAAGGGGGGGGGGGCTTGGAGATAGTAAGATGGTGGAATGAGATGCACATCATAGCCCTAGCTTCATGTATGACTGCATATATGATGTAATTCTACATCACATACAACTGGAGAAATGAAAAGTTATGTTCCATCTGTATACAGCGAATCAAAATGCATTCCACTATCATGTATACCTAAGTAGAATAAATATATAAATAAATTTTTAAAAATCTTTAAATCTTCAGTTCATCTTCCAAAGTCAAATTGAAATGTCTAATTTTTTTAAGAAGATTTCTCTGTAAAGAACAAACACAACAAAGTTCCCTTGCTAAGATTTTATTTTATTTTATGGAAGTATGGGATCTTAAGTTGTGCAACATGACACTAGAGAGGATTTAGGCTGGTTCAGCTTTTACCTCCTGCAGAGAGAGTTCTCTCACACAGTTCTTTAAAGATCATCACCAAACCTCAGTGTTTTCAGTACTGGATATTTATTATTTAACAAGCCAGCCTGACTAATTGCTGGACACCTTGAATACTTAGAGAGTTTGTCCATTTAATAAGTCAAAATTTTCCTCCCTGTAACTGCTTGTCATTGATCTTAGCTGTTCCATTTAATCTATTTCATTGATTGTGTTCCATTTAGCACTTTGTAGTATGTTAATTGTCTGGTTTTAATATTCTGTCCTCAGTATATCTAAAAATGCCTTTTATTTAAGAGTCATAATTTATACTTCTATGTTTTCCTCAGTGCTTTACATACTTAGAACAGACTGGGTGTGAAGTAAATTATCAATAAACGCCACATTAAACTAGTTATGTTAATAGCTCAGTGTGTGTGTATGCAGGTGTGTGTGTGTGTGTGTGTGTGTGTGTGTGTGTGTGTGTTTCATATTATCCAACTACTTCCATGCTGGAATAAAAGTACCCAAGTTGAACTTGAATAATCCACCACATTTGCAAAGCACCTGTTCTCTTCCCCATCCTTTCTCACATACATACAGGGTTTCACATTAAATATATCAAATGCCAAGTTCCCAAGATGTCCAGCACTTTTTTATATCATACTTTTATGATAAGCACTTCAGAAACATTTCCCTATTTTCTGCAAGAAACACCAATAGAGATCTAGTTCTATGACCTGTTGAATGGAAGCCTCCATAGCAAGGTAGCTTGGCTCCTGGAGAGATGCACTAGAAGAGTAGTTAAGAGTGGGACCTTTGGGCTCAGCAGTCCTTGACTTCCATTCTCTAGCTGTGCAATCTTGGACAACTTCTGTAACAACTTTTTGCTCAGTTTTCCCATCTCTGAAATTGAGGTAATAGTACCTATTTCATGGCGATTTGAGCATTAAATGAATTAATGTATATGAAAGTACATAGAACACATATCTAGGCTTCAGTGAATGTTGTTATTGCAAAAAAGCACTCAGTATCTGAAAATATCTTGTAGCTAAGCTAGTATAGGAAATAGCTCTAATAATTTCCAGTGAACAGATTTACTTGAGTTTATTTTCCACAACTCTACACACCTTACTTTTCTTTAAGAGAATTTTTTAAAAATTTTTCTTTTTGGTCGAATACCTTGATCAAAAATATTTAACTATATGAGTTGTTTAACAAATAGACCATTTTTATATTATTATTACTAACATTGTTATTATTAAAAATGAGTAAGTGGTCCTTATTCTCAACATGGCCTTGACCTACTTCTAATTCCTAAGGAGTGTGAAATTACAAATAAATTTAGCATCATCAAGGGAATTTAGTCTTATAAACCAATAGTGATAACACAATATGACATCTAATGGTTTTAAAGTGCTTTCTTATACATGATGCCATTTTAAATTGTAACAGTAGTTCTCATTTAGACTTACTACTCAAAATAAGCCATCGAGCCCATTTTTTTCCCCTCAGGTGAGACTAGCTACATTCAGGGAACATTTAGAGCCTATGACTTAGTTCTCAGAATATAGGGGTATCTCTAAAATAAAGTAAAATAATGTACTTAGAGCCACTAGTTGTACAATTATAAGCACTGTTGGGTGGTTCCTTCTGTAGAAGACTGAAAAAAAGATTTCAAGTAAAAACTGGGGCTTCAGTCTCATTGTTTCAGAGTTTTTATACTTCAAAGAAATCAAAAGTCACCTGGAAAAACTTTGGTGTAACATACACATACATACATATGTATATTATTTGTAAATGTATATAATTAACACAGGAAAATATTTTTGAAAAAATTGGCTTCTCCAAAATACAAAGTACAAGATCAAATGAAAAAATGATTAAAAATTCAGTAATACTAATTAGGAAATTTTGTTTTTCCTGAGGCCTTTCTCCGACTCTATGACTTTTCAATCAACTTAAATACCCCTTGTCTGCAGGAAAGAAACATTGAAAATATGGTTCCATTTAGAAGGTTTTTGGCCATGACTTTATGTCCCCACAAACGAAAGCAGGCCACCCAAACCCCTGAAAGCCCTTTCCCTTCTATTCACACTTCCAAAGGGTTAACTCCAGAGTGCTCCATTGTATTCATGATGGTTTTCTCTGCAGAAAGCCCAGTGGGCTCTTTCAAGGGACGCTAAACAATGAGCTCAGTGAGGCTGTTCTGTCTAATTACTCAAAGACAGGGATGCTAAAGAGGAATTAATGACAGTTGACAAGTGCAATTAATAATTATAGCAAAGCCGGGAGTCATGCAGCAGGCAGATGACAATAATGGGGTAACTGTACATGGCAGCTTTCATAGGTTGTGCTGTGAGTGTGTGTTTAAAGTGAGAGGCTTTGTGCAAGATGGGCCACACTTCAGGCTGGCAGGGTAGAAACTATAATTCAGCAACTCTAATGGATAGTCAGAGTGCCTCACTGCCCCCCCCCCCCCCCACTTCTCTCTCCCCTTCTCCCTTTTCTCTCTTTCTCCCTGTCCTCCTCCCCTTCTCTCCCGCTTCTCCTTGCTCTCAGCTCTGTCAATTTGGTGAAAGAAACGTAATGTAACCTAAAGCAAAACTTAACGGGAAAGAGCTACAGTTAGCTTTCACTATCAGCTGGTGACAAAGCTACTTAAAATTCCTGTTGGGCAACTGGAAGGAGAAGGGGCCGGGAAAAGGCGGTGCACAAGTGGGATTTCCATATCAAAGGGCAAGCCTTTGGCTCTGAATGGTAATTAAAGTACCCCAATTTCATCTTCTTGGTCAAGTCATGAAAGGGGAAAAAAATTAGAGACAAGAATTTTTCAATCCCTTCAGACTACAGAAAGGAAAGCCGTAATTTTAATGAAAGTTGAGCTAAAAGGTGTCTTACACCTCAATCTTTGTACCTAATAGAATCTATGATATTTCTCAAGCATGTATTCAGTTCACATCTTCATTCTGTCCTGATGATGAAGGATATAATGTCTGCTTACATTTCACCGGGCACACATCTCTGGCTTCCTGAGCTCACAGAGGATATCAGTTTTCATTACACTGCCTTGGTAACACAGTCATTGGGGAAGAGCTTGTACAGGTTGAGCAAAAGTAACTTGCATTAAGACTTCTTCGGGCAACCAAGAAAACATAAACTGATTGGTTCAGTTTTAATATGTTGCTTTGGTTTAACAAAAAGTTGTATTTGAAAATGCTTCGCATTTGCCTTTTGTCTTCTGTGAGTGATGCCTCTTCATTGATTGCTGGAACTGTTTCTTTGTGTTTTCTCCAGCACTTCCATTTCCCAAGTCATTGCTTTATGAAATAATTATTTTAAGTCAAAGTATGGGACTTATAAGCAGTTTCAAATTTGTTAAATAAGAATGCCACTTATGTTCAAGGAAAGAAGGACTTAGAAAACTTATTCCATTTTTTGGATGAGATGTTAAGTTTGGACTTACCTATCTATTCATTAAGGATCACAGAGTCCCCCCCACCGAAAGTGTGGAGAAGCCTGGCCAAACTCCAGTGTAGATAATTACTTTCCACCTACCTAATTCTCTAGCTGCTTTAATTGGAAACAATTCCACTTGAATCTCCATCTCCCTTATTTCTTGTTCTTAAACTGCCTTGTAGTTTCTTGGGTCTCTTTTATAAATTACCATATCTCTTATACCCTTGATGTACTGTTTTGATTTGGGATAAGATGAATGATACAGCCTTAGACTAATACTTAAGGTTTGGCTGAAAACACAACAGAACAAATCTAACAACTTACCACTGCATTTAACCTCACCTTCTCAAGTTATGTTGGGCCGAATATTCCCAATAAGTGGGAAGCTTTATGTTTTCCTAACAAGAATTATTCTATGCATTCTTTAAGGTAATAATGCCACTTAACTGACATAACTTTGTTCTTGGAAGGCCAAGAAAGCTTATTCTTTCTGTGCAGACAATAAAAATGCACATACAGATATAATATATCTACTGCAATAAAATTTCATGGAGGCAATTAGGAGAAAATATATGAAAAGGCTCATTGGAGAAGATGATAGTGAAACACAGTATGAAGAAGCACTGACTTTGGCTTATACCCACCTTTGGTTTGTTGAAGATCCAAGAGAGTGAGCAGAGATCAACACTTAGCATTGTTCTTTTTGCCTTGCTTTTTTTTTCGTTTCTTCTTTTATTATTGAAATCTGTGGTACAGATGAAGAACCAGTGTAATTCTCTCTTCTGTTACTTATGAAATAAAGTAGGTGGACAATCAGGAATAATCGTTGAGTTATAAGCAGACATGACTCCAAACACTTAAAAGACAAAATGCCCAAATGAGAAAAATCATAAGTATCATTAAGAATATAATCCAGGCCAGGTGTGGTGGCGCACGCCTATAATCCCAGCACTTTGGGAGGCTGAGACAGGAGAATCGTGAGTTCAAAGCCAGCCTCAGCAATGGAGAGGCGCAAAGCAACTCAGTGAGACCCTGTCTCTGCATAAAACACAAAATAGGGCTGGGGATGTGGCTCAGTGTTCGAGTACCCCTGAGTTCAATCCCCGGTACCAAAAAAAGAAAAAAAAATCCAGATATTCCTCAATTTATGGTGGGATTATATTCCAACAAACTCATCATAAATTGAAATGTGATCATCAGTCAAAATGGCATTCAGTACACCTACCTTGCTGAATGTCATAGCTTAGCAACCCAGTACTCTACAGTGTATAGCATCAGATGTTCCCCCTGTAATTGCGTGGCTAACTAGGAACTTAAGTTCCCTGCCACTGCCCAGAATCACAAGAAAGTCTAGTACTGCTTATTGTTAGCCCCAGAAACCTTCAAACCTTCAAAATTTGCAGTATGGCTTCTACTGAACACATCACTTTTGTAGTATGGTAAAGTCAAAATTCTGTGGAGTTGAACCGTTGTTAAGACTATATATTCAACATTGACTTAGAATTAACATGGAAAAGATGATGGAAATATTATGTATTTAGCTATAAACTGTCATCTAGACTTTGGTAGTCAAAGAAAAAAATTCAAAAAGTATGTGTTGGATAAAGGAATAACTTTTCTAAATTTCCATTTGCTCCCTATCATGAAAGGATGACGACTCTGGGCTATCACAAAGCAGTTAAGAACATTTAAAAGTTCTGTCTAGAGGAGACCCACAGTTCATGTAGTTCAGTATTAGACAGTGGCACCAAAACGTATTCTGTGAGTGCATTGTTACCCTGTAGGCCAAGCAAAAAATGTTGAAAACTTTCAAACATCTGGAGTTTGGGAAACAGAAGGTGACAATTACAAGGATAGACATTACCTTATGTAGCTCTCACTCAGTCAGCCACTCTTCTGAGCACTTTATTTATCCTAACCTGCTTCCTTCAAAACCAGGAATTTAGTTACTCTTACCTTCACCCCCAGTTTTATAGATGAGAAAATTAAGTCACAAATATTTAAGTCATTTGCCCAGAATGAATTTGGATCCTTAAGGCTTACAATAGCACATAATCTATATAACCTTATTAAGACTTTAGAATTCTCTCAATTTTACTTCCATTGCCTGAAGAAGAATTAAATGCCATAGCAAGTAATAGAAATCATGCTACCACCTTTCACAGTCAGTTTGGGGTTTTCCTGGTTTTATGAACTAATCTTTTCTGTTTTGCCTTCAAAAGACAAAATGTCATAAAATTTTCAGTGTAAAATATGTGCCACATCTCTTTTACATGATAACCCCTTGGATTATTTTGGGACTTATAAAATCTTCAGATATCTATGTGGGCATTTCCTATTCCTCTCATGAATAGTGACTGTGCTTTTACTCAGCCCCCTCTCCTTGCTTTCCATCTTTGCTTTAAAGACAATGAAAACCAGAAATGACTCGAGGGGACTTCCAGAGATGAATAAGGATCCATATGTCTTTTCTAGCATTTCTAGTCCTGAGTTTTTCTAGAAAAAGTTTCATATGTAGATCCTATGTTGATATCAGTAGTCAACAAAAGAAGAGTTAAGACTTTATAGTCTTTTCAAATGATTTGCACTATCGCAGAATAAAGAAGTAGGAAAAGATGCACATGTTTTTCTTGGACCATTTTTATGAGGAGCTGAACAAGAATTAAACTGCGAATCTGAAACTGAAGTTGAGCCTGCCTTGCTTGGGAAGGATGCACTTGCCTCCTTTCTCTTGGCTTTCTCTTTGTTCCCACTTCTTTCCCTTTTTCTTTTTTGTCTTTCTTTTCTTATCTCAATGTCTCTATGCATCTCTCTTGTTTCCTAGCTCAAGTGCATCATTTTCTGCTATTGTGCTTAAAAAACTTGGCTGCAGGGGCTCTGAAATGAATAAAAATGTAATCCTCACTGTGCCCATTGTGTGCTCTCATTTGTTTTTGCTGTATCGATTTATCAGCAGAGGGAAATTACTTGCTGGAAGAGAGGATGCCAGTCAGAATGACATTTATTTCATAGTACAAGGAGGCTCTCCAGCGTGTTTCCATGTAACCCAGATATTGGAGCTGTAAAAGGGCTTGTAACAAGGTTTAGTGCTATGATTAGATCGTGTGGAGCACCTTGCTTTCATAACAACAGGCTCTCTGCAGGAGCTAGGGCCTCAGGTTATGGTCAACCCTTTGGGTTTTTGTTTTTTTGGTTTTTTTAAAACATAGATACAAAATTCAACAATTCCCTCCCCACCTAACTGTTTATGTTCCAAAAGCCAAAATCTTGCAGACTTAAAAGAATAAAAAAGGTATGCTTTTGTGTACCTAAAGCTTTTATGACATTAAATTAAATGCAAAACTAGGTGAAATATTTGCCTATTAATTCCCTTATTATTTTTTCTTTTTGGCTTTTCCCTTTATTTTGGAGAAATTGTTCCGTTTTAATTCACCAAAGCGAATCTTTTCATTCAGTGATTGTAAGTTACATGTGCTCAAGGCTATCAATTACCTATGAAACCAAACACATTCTCTATGTAAAAAGAAGGTAAGTGTGGCAAATTGTAACGGCAGCTGGATCTGCCTTAGATACTAGGGGTAAAATTTCATAGGTATTTGCTATTATTCTTATAAACCTGGCATTTAGGAAATTAACTTGTTTCATTATCATCCGGATTTTCCATAGGACTGAGAAAATTGGAATGTTTGTGAAAGCCATTTTTTCATCAATAGAATTTGAGAAAGGAGCCTGTCTCTTCGGAACTGTGCTTACTTTTTCTGAGAACATATAGAGGATGTCTGTCTTTTCTTTCCCCTATCTTCATCATTCATTTGGTAATATTGGCAAAGGCCAAAATGATTATGATTTATAGAATTAAAAATAAATACTATATTTAAGTTGGCAAATTTACAAATATCTGTGCTGTGTATGTGTGTGTGTGTTACTGGAGGTTGAATCCTGACCCTTGCACCTGCTAGGTAAGCGCTCCTCTATAACCCAGCCCTATGATTTTTGCTTTCTTTTCTGTCTGTCTGTTTCTTTCTTTCTCTTTCTTTCTTTCCTTCTTTTTCCCTCCCTCCCTCCCTCCCTCCCTCCCTCCCTTCCTTCCTTCCTTCCTTTTTCTTTCGCAGTAATTATTTTAATAACTGGGATTGGGATGCTGAAGTGTATGGGGTGGTGATAGAATGTGATGTGTTGTTATTTCTATTTTCAAATAGGTGATCATCCCAGTTTGGTAAATAAGAATGGGGATGTCTTCTTAAAGAAAACTGAAATGTCCTTCTATTTAAAGTAGGACATAGATGGTAAGAGGCAGTAAGTGGCAGCTATTGAATTAAATGTAGGAAATATTTAATTTCTGGAAATCAAGAGAGTCATCTAAAGGTTGAGAGGTTTTCAGGTGCAGCAAGGTGTAACACCTTCCCTTACCCAATCTGTTATGGTTTAGATTCCCCCAAAAGCTCATGTGTGAGACAATGCAAGGTTTGGAGGAGAAATGAATGGGTTATAGCCTTAAACCAATCAGTGAATTAATTACTGATGGGATTACGTGAGTGAGAGCTGGAGTCAGATGGGGTGTGGCTGGAGGAGGTGGTTCACTGGGGGCATGGCTATGGGGTATGTATTTTGTATATGGAGCTGGAGTCTCTCTGCTTTCTGATCACCATGTAAACTGCTTCCCTCTGCCACACTCTTCTGTCATGATGTTCAGGCTTACCTCAAGCCCAGAGGCATGGAGCTGGCCTCCTATGGACTGAGAATTCTGAAACCGTGAGTCCTCAAACTTTTCTCCCCTGAAATTGTTCTGGTCAGATCTTTTAGTAATAGCAGTGAAAAAGCTGACTAAAACACCATCACAGGAATCATGGCTGGCACTCCTGAATGAAAGGTTAGCAAGTGAAAAGCACACCACTTTATTTAATCCAAGTTTTATATGACACAGGAGCTTTCACAGTGAAGACCCAATGAGCCAATGAAAACTGTGTTTTATGCTCAAGTTTAGTGAAGAAATGTAATTGAACTAAACGGTATGCTCAAATAGTAGCTGGCTGGTTGGGGGGCCCTGCAAGACCTATCCATTTAGATTCTTCTTGGCCTCACTGTGTAGCATTCCTTTCCCCTGGGTATGGGACAGGACCTTCTGGAATAAAGGTCTTCAGGGGACAAGGAAGAAAAGAGAAATGAGTAACCTCTCTAGGTTTAATGGCTTATTTTGGAAGAAGGAGTTCTAGTTTCCATCCTGAGATAAGGAATTCTGATTTCAGTAACTCACTTTGGAGCAAAAAGAGGGGCGAGAGACAAGAGGACTGGAAAAGGTTAGAGAGACCTTGCTTTTGAGACCTCCCTGTCTCCCTCAGGGTAAACCACTCAGTGTGCTAAAGCTCCAGGCTTTAGTGTATTGTTTCCTGAGCACCAACAGAATGGAGTAGCGTCTTGCCACTGCAAGTCTTGTCTCTGACCCGTGTTATCATTGTGCTTTTTCAGTCTTGGTACACATTGGAGGAGAAAGAACTGAGTTAAATTCCTAAATCCAAGATTTATAAGAATAAAAACGAAGCCCTGTTACTCATCTAGAAGGACAGCATGTTTAATTATATAAGCTTGGTAGAAGAAAGTGACTTTGGTGGTCCCAGCCATCTCACTCACCCTATTGCTGCTACCCAACGCTATACAGTTCTCTCTTGAGTATTCTAATACAGAATAATAAAGTTGTCAATTTCAGGAAACGTAATCCTAGATTTTGGTTTTTACTGCAATATTAAGATGTTAATGTTAACTAGAAAAGACGACAAAAATTAGAGCTCAAATGACCTGCAGTCTGATTTTTCACATTTTGTAGGGAAAGGACCTTCAGTTCGAGAGCCAGTATACAATACTCAGAGGCCTGCCTCTGTTAAGTGCCTTTGAATCAGAGTTGTTGGGAATGCCCAAGGGGAAAATGGGGCATTTAAATTAGACTTATTAGACCTTGGCCTATATCCTTTGAATTGGAAATCTATTTGGGTACCTTCAGTCATAATTCTTAATGAACTTAGTTTGTACCTTTGAATGAATTGACACTCCAAATTAGTAGGCATAATGTTTTAAAAGTGAAGTAAAAATAGAGTTTTAAAATATCCATTGTCCATGTTATTCTTTGTTGAGCTTTTGATTTTCAAGATGTTTTAGAACTTCAAAGAGAAATGTTGCTGCCTTTAGATTTTTAACAAAATCCTACAATAGCTGAACCTTTCAGCAAACCTGTCAGCTTCTCTGTTCCAAGGACAACTGCAGTGTCATTTTCTACTCCTGCTGGTATTAATGGAAAACCAACCTTTTGACATGTTTAGGCTGTGTCTCAAAAGTCTGATTCTCACTGGGGTAATAAAGGTTAGAATTCACTAGCTGCAAGTGATTTGTGTCCAAGCTAAAATCCTTTCTGTAAGACTTACTTGGAATTGGTAGGCATAGATACTGTAGTATATTTCTGTGCTAGGTAAATAATGTACATAGAAAATGTGGTAGGTGACTAGATTATATAGAGGCACATTTAAACTTCATGATTTATACTCCCCCATTTTAAAAATGGAAACAGAACAAAACTCTTATCATCACAAACTTTCATTTCATTGCAGTCATAGCAACTATCTTCTACCATATTTGGAACCACAGGTGACTTGGAGAGTAGGCAGCTAGATACGCTTCTGGAGTTTTCTGTCATTGTGATTTAACCAGTTTCCTAACTGTTATGAGCTCTTATTTGCTGATCTTGGAGGCAATGCTTGGTCAAGTTCAAAATGGATATATACTTGCTTCGTTATCTTATGAAGCAGGGTTTCTGTTCTAAATCTCTTGATATCATTTTCTTTCCTTTTATGGAAAATCAACTTGAATAGAAAGAGTAAAAAAGTATTTGCACCAGAAGTTAGTACCAGAACAAAGGTGCTTTAAAAATCTTGAATGAAATGAAAGACCATTTAATTTTAACATGTTGGCATTTTTTAAAACAGCACTGTGCCTAGGTCCTCTGCACTGGGTCTGAGATCCGTCCTGTTTCCATGAGGTCGTTTCCAGCTGCAGAGGTTCATTACTGACTAATCAATGGCGTGTTGGCCTGGGATCTCACCCTACTCCTTGCGATGCCATGTGATTGTGAAGCAACGTATGTGAACTTGCCTGGGTGACAGCTGTCAACTGTAAATGGCCATATGTAATGATGAGTAAAGTTGTTGTCAACTGTCAATAGGCCATATGTAATGATGAGGAAAGTTGCAGGCTGCTGTCTGATTAGATGGAAGATTAGAAATCAGAAACAACACCAAAACCTGCCCTGGAAAAGTCTGAAACAGGTATGAGTTTTTTGAACAGGGGTTTGTGTTATGCTAGCTTATATACCCACATTTCTGCTTTGATCCTCTTCCTCTCTAGATTAATAAATCCTGCTTCTCTCCATTCAATGGGAGGTGTCTTATCAACCTTGCAAAGCAAAGGCAAGTACTAGTGATTGCATAGAGAAATTGTGAACCAGAAGGAATTTGGTTTGAAAGGCAGTAACAACTTTATGAAAGGCATCTGTGCATTCACCCTTCTCTCTTCAGCACAGGTTAAACATTTCACTTAAGATGAAGCATTTACAAAGTACTTACTGTACCAAGTAATGTAATGGGCATGTATGAGAGGACTGCTCAGGACAAATGTGACCGGCAGGCCAGGGAGCTGGCCAATGGCATGGGCATGAAGGACTGACACATCTGTGCAAGCCATTTTTCAGTATCTTTTTTTCTTTTTCGTTTTTTAACAAAAAAGACACATTTTCAACCACTAGCTCCACTAATTGTCATCATTGTATGATTTTTTTAATCCTTTCTCTGGGCTCCACCTTCTTTCAGTCTTTTAAGGAAAAGTTCCCATCCCATTCACTGTAACTCTCACCTAGGACAAAATTAATCTTAAAAGCATAAACAAGTAAAGTGAGCAAAACTTCAAACACAGGCTCTACACGGAGAGAGAAAAAACGACAAACTATAGTCAAAAAATTACCATGAAGGAGAGTGAGAATGGGAAAAAGAAAGAAAAAAGGGAACTTCCTGTTTCTTCTTTCAAATATAATGAAGTAGTGAATTTCAGTTTTGTTTTGTTTTTTTCTGTTCAGCCACCTAAGGGTAATAATCTGTTTATTTTGGAAATACTGACTCTCAGAGTCTGGTGGTCTGGGGGAGCCAGGCAAGGATTTCTTTTCAAAATCAAAAACCACCACATGCCAAAATCAGGCTCTCCTCTACAAGCATCCCGTTCAACTTCCACCACAGTGTACTTCCAGAAAGTTCTATTCTCATTGTTTCTCCTCCCCCAAAGAAGGAGGCTTACCAGAATTCCTTCAAACCATTTATTTTCTGACAAGCTCAGTAAAACTTCACCTTGAAAGATAAGCCCCAGAAAGAATTCTCTGAGACCCTAAACTTCAAAGACAGTGGGAGAAATGGTTTTATAGAAAACGTCACTGGCTTTGTAAAGCACAGCCATCAAGAGCTCCTTGTGGCTGCAGAGTTACTGTGCCAGCAGGCTTCTGTGGAAATGGCCCTGGCATACCTTAGAAGGCTCTGGGTTTCAGCCCCTCTTCCCTTCCCTTTGAGCCACAAAGCCTAAGTTCCCTCCTGTCCTTTCCCCTTAGCTCCTCTCTCCATAACCAGCCCTACCTCTGCTGTGTGATCTCTTAGTCATTGGACAGATTTCATATAGAGCCTAATGTCTGCAGGGAGGGAAGCTAACCATTATCTACCCTCCTACCACATTCTTTTCTACCAGAAGTAGCTCAGGCTGGACTACATAGTCTTTTTTGTGAGTGACTGATTAATCTCCCTTACTAAACTGTAGTCTCTAAGAGAATGTCTAGCAGGCCTGTTTCTCTACTTTCCTGTGTCCCTAACCCCCAGCGCAGTGCTAGGCACAAGAGTCACTTATAAAGATGTTTTTGTATGAATGAATGCCCATTCTGTGATATCTCCAAACACAACAGTCCTCCACAGTAAGAGTGCTGGTATATTTTTCTTCTCTTGACTAATACACAGGCTTTTGTTTGTTTTCTTGAAAATGTGACCTTCGTCCACCATCATATTTCTCTTTTGAAAGCGATTAGTAGAAACCTTGTATTTTTTGTTCTTAGAGTTTCTTGTTGTTGTGATGACTGTTTCACAGGTCTCTTCCTTTATCATTTGCTTATGATCTTTTTATGTTTGTATGTTATTATAAGCTCTCTCAAAACTTTTGGAAGTGTTTGGAGAATACAATAATAAATGAAATGAATCAATTCCAGGCAAGCCCATTTCCCTACAATAACAGTGGTATTGAACTACTTTATCCTTGGTAAACACATGGCCAACAAGAATTTGATGATTTTTTCCCCCTCAATTTGAGGGAAACATTTTAAAAATTTCTTTTACTTTGCACCTGTACACTACTTCTCTTCCAAGAATATTTAAGCTTTAAGCACTTTCCAATCATTACTTGATTAGCTGCCAACATGCCAGTGTTTATAATATGGAGGAACTAAGGCAAAAAGAGCCAAAATTTCAGAATTAAAAAAAAAGAAAGTTGGTAACATGAGAATGTATTCCTGGCTCTTAGTCTCTTACAGTTTCACTTCAGGTGGTATAATGCTAGATTGATAATCATTGGGGTAGAATTATTGTTTTAATTTCCTTGAGCTTTTTTTTATTAGTTTGAACCATTAAGCTTGATGTGAATGTCAATGACTGATATGACCACTATAAAATATTTTACTTCAAATACTCTTTTAAAAAATCAGCATCTATAAATAATTTGAGAATATCAAGAGGAAAAATAATAGGCAACAATATTTTTAAATAGTCAATATGATGTGCAACTATGAAGACATTTTAGAAGAAAATATTATTAAAATATATAAGGTTCAATAAGGCTAAAGCAAACATTTTAAATGTATATACCAATAGAGTAATATTGAAGGCCATAGATTTTTATGGTCAGACCAAACTTTATCCAAATCTGAAATGAATACTTGATGCCAGCCAGTGGTAAAGTTTTTAGCAGAGGAGCTAATAAACAAATATCTGGCAAATAATTCTACATTGAAGCCATTTATTGTTTTGAGTAAGTAGAATTTTTGACAATTAAGACATAAATGTCTAAAATGTATGTTTTCCTATTTCTGTACTAAATTTTTTCCTTACTCCTTATCTCTTCATTAAATTTGAGCTTCATGTTCACATAGATCTTTTCTTTAGCTGCTCTTCTACATGTGTTATAACTCCGTAATTTATTTTATTAGCTAAAATTTGTTGCTAATGGTGGTTGGATTTTTCATCTTGATAAAATTAGCTAATTTTTATATAATTTCTAGACATAGGACATATAATACACATACATATTGATAGTTATTGTTCTACACCTCCGTGCTAGTAAAAATGCTGATTCTGATTTTAACTGGAGAAGTGTGTTAACCCATCTGCCTATTGTACTTTGCTGGCTAGAATGCAGAGCAAATTTAAGATCAAGGTATGGGTGCATCAGATTAGTTTGTCCCTTCAATCTCAAGCAAGTGAGTTTAACTAGTTTGTAAATTCCTTAAGTGTATTGCCTTGGTTTCTTTTTCTTTTTAAAAATCATTCCGTATTTCCTACTTGCTATATTTATTATTTAATTCAGTAACTCACTCATAAGTATTTTTAAAGTTCTGTTATTTGGTAAGCACCGTCCTAGATGTTGGGGTTATGTCTCCCCAACCACAAATCATGTTCTTAAACATCCATTGCAGAGCTGAGTCTAGTGATAAGGAAAATTAATGTTAATGAAACAGTCACAGAAAGCAATGCTGAATTGTGACTGTGATAAATGCTGCAAAGGAAGAGTAAATGCTGATGAGCCTTCTCATAGGAGAGTCTGGCCTGATCCAGACATTTAACCAAGGCTTCCCTGAGCCAGGAATCAGATGTAACTTGATGAATTATGTGTATGATAATATTCATGATAATAGCTCACCTTTATTGGTCACTTACTGTGTCCCAGATACTATGAGGGGTGTTTTACCTGTGTCAACTTGTCTCACCTTCCCCAGTATCCTAGGAGGACGGCACAATAGTTTGCAGAGAGAAACTAAGCACTGAGAAGATTACTGTAGCTTCAGCACCCAAATATTTAATCATTCTCTTCAATCCTGCCTACCTGAAGAGCGGGGGAAGAATGCTCAGGCCCTGTAGCTAGTATATAGACCCTGGGCAACAAGAAGGAAACACTATGTTTAGGAGCCTAAAGGGAGGCCATCAGAAGTACACAAAAGATAGAGTGCATAGCTACCTCCATTTGCTTCACAATCTCTATTACTACCCAATTGTCTTTGTTCCACCTCTGGAAGGCCATCTATTTTCAAGCATAGCAAATCCATCCTGGACTTGGTTTAAAGTCTTCCAACCAGATCCATTCAAATTATATGCAAAACCACATAAGATCAAGATTAGAGAGTTACAGCCAACAAAGTATAAACGTTCTACACTTTGACCCCCAAATATAGAAACTTATGTTTTGATAAAATACCACCAACCTTATATCAATTTGCCTCCATTCACAATCTAAATATTCCTAATATAATAGGTGATTACCTTGGTCAGCTTGCAAATTGAAAAGAGTTTAGCTCAAATTAACTGCAGTGCCATTATATAAGATACAGAGATAATGTTTGGGGAGAATAAGCATTGTTATTTTTGGCAGTTTCAAAATTAAGAATATTTCTAGTCAGTAGCTACAAATTTAGTTAGATGGGAAATTTTATTAAATTATTATTAGAACTTTATTTTGGGGGGTTATGTTAAGGGCCTTCCAAGATATTTATTGTAATCATAGAGATGCAATGTAAAAGTACATAAGAACCATATGTGTAGTAAATGAATAAAAAATCCATTGCTCTTTTGAATAGTAGTTGGTTAAATCACTTTGTGATATTCCTATTTCATGAGGCAATTTAGTATTTTTAGGATGACTTTATATGTGAACCATATATAAAGACTGATACAGGGATTGGTTGTATAAAAAGATGGACTATTCATAGAAAATTAAAAATTAAACTTAAATATATGTAGAAAATATAGTTCAAATGTAGACTAATAGTTTCAGAGTTAATATTTTTCTTTGAGTTACTGAAAAGCTTGTAATTGAGGCATTTCCTACTTTAAATGACTTTGATACAGTTAAACATGATAGAAAATAGTTATTACTCTAAATGGGAATATTATTTATATGTACATAATATTCATAAAAGTGCATTTTACATACAAAATATTATAAACTATGAAATAAAAGAAATTTTAGAGGTCTTTATTAACTGGTAGTAGAGAAACACACCTTTATAATATGTCTTTGGTAAATCATGTGTTTATCTGAATAATATGTTTTATGATCAAAGATATGCAAGTTAAAGTTCTAGTCTCATAGGACTACCTATTTTTAGGTATTTAATACCTAGTTTTAAATTTTTGTTGCTTTTTTTAAATAAAAAGTCACTTAAAGGCGTTCAAACTAGTGCAATTATAAAGAAAAAGACAAAAACCTTCATAATCCCATTTTTGCAGAGATAACCTCTTACTTTGTATCCTCTTGTTTAAAGAAAGACCCTACTATCCTCTTTAGAATGTTGTTACTCTCTTAATATTCTGTTGATACACAGTAGGTGTACATCCCATTATTTACTTTGGAAAATGATGCTTTGAATGAATATTTGAATGCCTGCACAGTTGGAGATTATTTACATAGGATAAATTACTAGAAGTGGAATTGCTGCACTAAAACTCATGCACATTTGAACTTTTCACACATATTGACAAATTGCCATCAGAAAGTGTCCAGCTCATGCTTTCACTAGCTCCTATGAAGATCTGTTTTTCCCCAGTTATTAGCACAATGATCTTCTTTTAAAATTACATAAGTTGGGTAATTGAGAAGTGGTATCTTCATTACAGTTTTAATTTGCATAACTGTGATTCTTAGTATACGTACATGTTTGGAATAGGATAAGATGGCTTAAGAAAAAGAAGCAAACAGCAGAAATAAAAATCAGGTTGTTGTAGAAAGTTGAAACTGGATCATCCATATTATTCTATTTCTTTCAGTGTTTCAAAATGTTTTCATATTTTGTACACGTGGTTTGCATGTCATGACACATAGAGAGGATTGCTTTAGTAGGGAATGAGCAGAACTGTAGCAAAACCTTCTTTATAATGAAATTATTTTAATATCTTTCAGGCAAGAAATTAGTTTCATCAAGAAAATTGATTTAATTTAGAAGAGATGCAATATTTATAGCCATAACCAAGTTAAACCTTTTTCTCCACTCTATATCAGAAAATAGCTTCTAACCAGTATATAGTTCCAAATCAATTAGTTCAGTTTAAGGTTTTCAAATGTTATTAATACCCCTCCCATCTTTATGACATTTATTTTTCTGTGCAAATATTTGAGTTTCTTCACATAAACTTACAAAATAGACAAAATGACTTTTGATGCTTAGCTGAATGATCAAAAGAATAAGTTGCTATCTTAACAATAATGAATTATTTTGATTCCTAGAGCCAGTTCATGATCCATGGTTATTAAAAATCCTTCTGTTTGTCAAGCTTATCTTTTCTAGTTCCAAGTGCCTAATTCATTCAAAAAATTAAAACTATATAGAGTAAGAAAATTTAATCCATTTCTAAAGGCTTTAACTATAGTCACAAATTTTAGTTGTTGGTTAATTTTCATGAATCATCTAATACCTACTGTATTTTAGAAACATAAGTTGAAGGGAAATCCAGAATATCGATATCTTACAAATGGCAACTTCTCTGCCACAGCTACATGCTGTGGATTATAACTGTACAGTTTTTGAATGGCAGCCTAATGAGCTTGAGAATTCCATTGGGACTTAAAGTGAAGTAAAATTTCCCATGTCTTCTCCAGGGATACCTTTGGTCATCTGAATACTGCAGACTAGAAATGAAGCTTTGATATACAGTGAACACTTTGCACTGCAGTAGTAAAAACGGGATGGTTTTTGTTTTTCACTGAGGTTCATTTTGGCTATTCACTGAATACAATACAAACCTTAGTTCTGTTTCAGGGACCTTTTTGCTGTAGTCTTGGCCAGGTAGAGTGAGACACTGTTTTTAGTTATCTCAAATTTTGTTCTAATTTTGCAAAAGTACTCTGCTTTAAATTTTCACTGAAATTTTGAATCATATAATAGGAACAAAGAGGATTTTGTAATCAAATCAGGCAAAGTCTCTCATATGTTTAAAATCTAATTATAATTGTCAAAATTGTTTTGTGCCAAATCTATATTTATTTTAACTAGTAGAAGAATACCTTGTGATTTTTTAATGCATTGCTGTATCCTAGTGTCACATTTTATTTTTAATTGCAACAGAAAGTGACTTAGTTATAAATAATGGAAATCTTCACTATGAACCTTAAGTTCTTTCCAGTAATGTCCGGGCATGCTTAGGCATTCTCTACTTTTATAGATTTGTAAAAACCAAGGGAGGGAATTCAAAGTATATCTAATCAATCTTTCTATTTATTTCAAGACACCATGCATAAACCATTATACTTAAGTGAAACCGTAGTCAGAGTAAAGAGATTTAGTAACCTATTATCAATGAATACTTGAGATATACATTGTTTAAAAATCCTGTCATTAAGAAAAAATCTGTATAGTAAATATCTCAAGTTGAAAATTTACATTGCATATTAATTTAATGGAAAAATAGAAAGATTGTATGAAAAGCAATATATTCCTCATAGATACTATTCAATAGTAAGAGCCACTTGGTGGAATTGTATCATTTTGCAGTGAATTTCTTCTACTCACCACTGAGGGTAAGTGCCCTGGAGTGAAATCCACCTGCCAATCTTACCAGTCTTGGATATGCAAGTTACACATTAGTTTTTAGAAAGTGAAAAAATGATTTTTTAAAACTTATTTTTGTTGAGGAGGAAAATGGGTAACTAACATCTTGCCCAAATGGGAATTTGGCTAACTAAACAATAACATGTAAAATTTAAAAAAATGAATACTTTTACCTGTTTAAGGATTTAATTTTCTTATCTGGAAATCTGGACATTCGATTTCAAGATACAGCAAAGCCAAATCTCTATACATTGCATTTTTGTGCAGAAAAGTCATTATTTTGGAAAACATGACTTTACAGAATATGTTGCAACCTGACACTATGAATTTTTAGCATCCATATTGAAGAATGAAGAACAGGAAAACACTGACTGGCAAGTGAGGTATTAAGGAAGATGAAATAGTGATACTCCAATTTGGGGCCTACGATTAGCTTCTTGTTTCTGCTATTAAGTAACAATCTCTTTCTAAAGTCAGAATTTAAATTTTGGGTACCTGATTTCACTATGTCTTACAAATTAAAGGAAAAAAAAACCCACGTGGAAATAAAATGAATTTTGGAGACAGTTTAATATTAATAAAGCACTTCTTGTAGTTTTTATTTTTTTAAAAGGAATAGCCAGTCAGTAAATAGGACTTCAGTTCATGTCACTTTTAAGGATTTCTTTATATAGTGCCATAACTTTATGTGTATAAAAAGATACATACATTTTGCTAAAATTAGCATAAGACTTCATATCTGGAGCTGTGTATTCCCTCTGTGGCAATGAAGTTTTATTCCTTATGTCTCTTGTACCCTAATCAAACATATATACTTAGGACATTGGTTTGGAAGGGAATGGTCAGGTTAAATCTCCTTTTTAAATGCAAGTGAAAAAATGGCATGAAAATAAATTGCAGAAATATCTTCAGACCATATTCTGGTTCTGAGACTTTTCTTAGTGGAAAACTTTATTTTCTCTTCTGAGTGTAAACTGGAAGATTAGATGTTTCCAAGGGCTTGTTCAGTGTGAAGTTTTTCAGGTGATTTCAGTTTAATGCAACCAGATAATTGTAGCTCCAGGGCTTAGTTAGGCTGTAAAGCTGCTAATCCAGACAATATTACCCGGTCACATGTTGTGCTTATAGGAGACACCTCTGCCTTTAATAGTCTCTCCCCATGCTGGTGATTTCTAGTTTCAGAAGTCCTATAAAAATGAGGCACACCAGGCCAAGATTAAGTCTGGAAAAAAATGTATCAGAATATGCAGTTGGGGCAATAATATAAAACCTTAAATGTTTTGCCAATGATAAAATTTGATATTTTTGTGGCATAAGGTTTTACTTTATTATCATCACTGAGAAAATTTGGTACTGCCTTCGATAACTGTCTTTTTTGTTTCAGTCAGTATCGTCGCAGCATCCATAGTCTAAACATTTATAAATAGTTTCATCAATTACTGCAGTGATTATCTGGGAGGATTCTCCCTTTCTGTAGAGTGCAGTCATTCACTTGCCATTTTTATTCCACTCAGAACCTCTTCTGAACAATAATTGAAGTATAATATTGAATAATGATCATGTTGGGATTCTGAAGGTTTTTACCTTTTTCTTTCATCCTGACCAAAATTTGGTTATTTCTATTGTAGTTAATGTATCAACATTAGCTTGTAAATAAAAAAGCAAATCTGTTCATTTGTCAAAGCTTTGTTTGCTGTTGTGGCCTACGTGCTAGTGAGCAACTTTGAGGACAGGCAACAGGCACGTGATTAAGCTTTTCCACTGTGACCTTGAAGGTAGGGGGGTTGGGCAGAAGTCCTCCTTCAGAGCATGTTTTCATACACCATGTGCAAAGTGGGAATAAGAATCCTATTATGTGTGAAGCTAGGTTAGGGATTTGAATGATGTAAAATATGTAGGCTCTAAGAGGACTGAAAAGAAGGTAAAAATTGAGAGTTCAGGCAGGGGGTTCATGCAACATAACATATCAGGCGGTAGCAAGACTGCTCTCTCAAGGGCCTAACACAGAACTGAGCTTCTTTCCCTCTCTTTCTTTTGGCCTCCCTCAGCATCTTGACTACCCACCCTGGGAGGGAAAGGTGCACTATTTTACTCTTAAAGTGTCCTCATCGATAATCTCTTCTTCCAGGAAAGTTATACTTTCCCAGAAATGTATGTGTTGGTCTCATGGCTATTGATTACACTTAATTTTTTCTTTATCTTAGAAAGGGTCCAAAAAGAAAGTTGATACTTTCCATTTGCCCCTTTTTCTTGGTACTCTGGATCACAGGGGTTGTGCTCCTCTTCAGCTGAGGTTGCATAGGAGGACCTTTGCATTTCAGTTACTGTGGCCCGGGAGTCCCCTCAGGCTGTCAGGGAACCCTGGAGGAGGTGCTTGCCATCCCATTCTTTGTCTAGTCCTGGGCACTTTGCTTTGTATTCTCAACTACCATTGTCCTCAGTAGTACAATGTGTACATGTGACAACACCAACCCAGCTGAGGTGGATTAAGAATGGGAGAGAAATGAGGGACAAAGAAGTATGAAAGAAGAGGCAAATGGCACTCCTTCATTTTAAACATGTAGGGATGTCTCATTTTCATTTAAATATATATATACCTGCATTGTCTTTGTTATCCTACATGAGATTTAAATGGACTTTTTTTTTTTTTTTTTTGAGGGGGAGGTTACCAGGAATTTAACTCAGCCACTGAGCCACATCCAGAGCCCTTTTTTTTTTGTATTTTATTTAGAGGCAGGGTCTCACTGAGTTGCTTAGTGCCTCACTGTTGCTGCGGCTGGCTTTGAACCCATAATCCTCCTGCCTCAGCCTCCCAAGCTGCTGGGATTACAGGCCTGGCAAGATGTGAGACCCCACCTGGCAAGATGGACATATTTTTTGATACATTATGATTATCATTTTAAACTAAAGTGATTCTTTTAATGAAATATGAACACTTCTAACTACTTTTCTCAAAACCCTTGACGTTAATTATTATGTGTAAGTTGCTAGATCATCCACTGCTTCATTTGCTATGGAGACTTCATTGGAAATAACAGGCAAAGTTAACTCAGAATGACTTTTTTGGCTAACTGTCTAAACAAGAATTTACATATGAAATAGATCATTAAATAAGATAGTATATCCTCAGTATTATTGGTTGGTATAAACTCAGTGTCAAAATGAATATAAGTACACTATTTACGTTTTGAAGAATACAGCTTGTCTATTTCAAATATTTAATAATTGTTACTTTTCTTCTTGTTAGGTTGCTTATGAAAAAAAAATTTAAGAAAGAGTTCCATACTTGGAATTTACATTATTCAGATTGTAATTTGGTTTGAAGGAAATTACTAAACAAACTTTTAACTTCCTATTTTTAGAATGTTTATTATTAGCAATCAGTAATCAACATATATGCATTACATTGGTTTTATTGACAACTTTGATATTGACCAATTAAAGTTAGTTAGATAATTAAGGTTCCTTTTGTTCCTCATCACAAGTACACTGGCTAGCTTTTTAAAAGAAAAAGCTGTGGATGTAGATGAGTGGCCTCATTTAGTCCCCAGCACCACAAAACAAAAACACAAACTTTCAGGCCATCCCGATATAATAATGCCCCAAACTTTGGATGAACAGGACCCAGGGCAAATGTGGGAATTCTGCCTCAGAAATAGTTTACAGACCTTTTTCCTGGACAGCTACCATTCAGATTGTTCAGCTACCCTGGCTTCCAGTAGAAAACCTGGAATTAAAACATTTGCTCATACCCAATAACTTCTGATAAAGTCAGAATATACAAAAGCTACCAGAAGTTCTCTTGTGAAGTTATCACATCAATTTCTGAAGAAAATAAACAGTTCCTTAACAGCTTCTCATTTTCCAATAGATGTTTGTACTTTTGATGATCATAAGACTTTGGCAAAGTTTCTTGATCCTTTCCCAAGTGATGTCCTGTTTTAGGCTTCTAGAGGAATCACTGATCATTGTGGATCTGCATTTTTTTTGTTGTTGTTGTTGTTGTTGTAGATACTGACCTTTGGTGGGAGGACTAGGGTTGAGCTTTCATGAAACTCCCCAGTATTTATGGCTTTCACCAGCTTCAGTGCCCTAATGACATTGTACCTGAGTAAGTCCCACAACAGAGACCAGATGCCCTATGGTGAAAGGCCATCAAACTTCCAAAAAAGAACTGGTATCTGATAAATGTCCTGTTGCCAGTTACTTGCTTTGGAAACTTATTTGGTTCTGCCTCTGGCTTATATTCCTCTTCTGTTTTTTTTTTTTTGTTTGTTTGTTTGTTTTACCACTGCCTTTCAAGCAGTTAGAAGATAAGGAAGCTATAGCCAAATAATCCTGTGAATGTCAAGTCAGGCAAAGACTTAGTATCAAAGTGGCAGAAATGAATCAGAATCAGAATTGAGTTCTTTGTGTCTCCTGGCCCAATTTCTTCCCTGCTATCCTGCAGCAACCTGGAATTCAAAAATTTATCCTGTCAAAATTCTAAATTTTATATAACTTTACAGGTGGTAACTCTTTGTACTGTAAAGTTAATGAACTTAGTGGGTAGTTGGCTTGGTTGATTAATTGATTGGATTGGGTCTTCAAAGCAGTGCCTCTTAGTGCTAGGGACACAGACTATAGCTATGAGAAGAACAGCACCAATTCATCATCTGATTAGTCACTGTTACTTAACGATTCTTCGAATGGATCATGCAAAGTAATCTATCAGTTAAAATGTCTTAATGTTTGATTAAAGGAAAGTCATGTATATAAGTAGCCTTATTTTTAAAAATTCAATTGTATCTTATCTTGAATATATAAAATGCCAAATTTGACTATGCAAACTTATAGGAGAAAATTATGGATCAGTAATATGTGAAAACACCAGCCTAAATCTCAAGTTATAATGAAATATGTAAAAAATTAAAGACACATAATTAAGGGTACTCCTGTACAAAGATAAACATTCTGCCCTTCTTCTTTCAGGTCTTAGAATTATGAGTTCCATCTGGCTACAATAATTTGTTTACTTGGTGTAGAAGGCATATATGAGTTCAGGTTTTTCAAGATATTATTAATCTTGTATTAATAGAGTACAGATTAATGTGGGTTACTGTTGTTTTTTCGTTTTATGTGTTTCTTATTTGTTTGTTGGTTCTTTAGTTTTGAATAAACCAGAAATTCTTCTGCCGATTCTTGAAGTCTGGCGTACTTAAGTAATTGGAATAGATATGAACCAAAAATAAGCTTAGGAAATATAAAATTATTTAATGTATGCCTCTGAACTGCCAAGATTTACTCAGATAGCTTTCAAACCATCTTTCATAGGCTCTATGGTTATATGAAGCTTGAAAATATGTTTTCCAAGGCCACAGCAGAATACTGGAGCAAGTCAGAAAGATGAGGGGCCACCTGAATCTAGAGGGAGACAGTGCAGAGTAGGAGGTTAGAAAAACAAACAAACAAAACGCACAAAACAGATCATAAAAATCACATGCAAGTACTGCCCACACAATAGATAAATTCCACAGTGGTATACTGTGGGGTTGGTGATACTCAGCACTGTTGACATTTTGGGTTCTTGTCAAATAGGGGTAGAACAGATGTGAGGGGAGGTGCTGACCTGTACACTTTAAGATGGTCAACAGCAATCCTAACTTGTGTCCACTAGAGGCTAGTGACACTGTCCTCTCACCCCCACCATAGGAGTGACAAAATTTTCTTTGACTAAGAAGGGTCCCCTGGAGGCATGAGAACACCCACCTACCCTACCCCACTCCTGTTTAGAAACCCTGGTAGAGAATTTGGCAACTGCATAAACCTTGGTAATCTTTTCAAGTATCATTGTGATATTTCTTATCATAACTGTAAGCTATCATAAAGATTATTATCTTTAACCTTTTTTCTTTAAAATAGCAGGTGTGATATACTTTAAAGAACTCTGTATTCTGTTGACTGGAATTTTTTTTGTATGTTTATTAATGTTGCCTATGTGGTGAGTGTCAGTAACTTCAATAATTCAGATGTGTGGAATTCTTAATATTCCCAGGACACTGTAAAAATTCTCAAATGTTATTTTGTAAAATATTTGCCTTTATCATGCAGTCAAATATTATAGGTCCTCTGGCATGGCCCCTTGAACTGATACTAAAATTATCTTCGGTTTCCTGAGCACACACTATGGAACAGTAGGCAGAAACAGCCCCAGCACAATAGGAAGTATGAGGAAGTTGGCCTCAGCTTCCATGCTTAGATTTGGACAGCCAAAATTAGATATGAGTCAAGAGCCTATGAAACAAAGAAAATTTTCCTGAAGATTGTTCTGGTTACTTTGGAAAGCAAGATGTGCCTTTCCTTTATTCTTCTGAGTGCATTTTCCTAAATAAAAGTCCTAACATAAATTCCAATCTTTGATCTGTTCGTACTTGAGCATATTGGCAAAGAATGTTTATATTCTCCAGCTTGTTCTTTCCAGGGATCTATTTAAAAACCTATCTGGTTATTTAATGCCAAATATGCATATAGGCCCTCCTTGTGCTGGCTCCACCATATCCAAATGGGAACAAATAGCAAAGATGACAGTTTCATCTATTGCAGTCTTATTTTGAATGTCCCAAATTTAGAGAATTCTCAAACCTTACCAACTAGGTGATCCCTTTAAGAAAACCCAGGTTTGGAAAGACAATGTTATGGGAGATGGGCTGCTTCTCCGAAGCTTACTCAGTTTAAAGATTAAAGTTTGCTTATGCAAAGAAATGTTAAACTTTGGAATCTAAATCACCAACTTAAATTCAACTTTTTCCATTTATCCCATTTTATAATTATTCTTTGGCTTCCTCAGTTCTTTAATTTTTACCTACATTTCCTTAATGTAATGTTTGCTTACGTTATTAATCTGATTTTTTGAGGTATGCTTTTAATCTTTCCTCATTTTGGTTTTGTCTTCATAACATATAAAACATACCATTTTTATTGTTGATTAAATTTTCTTACTGTATTTTATTTTCATTGTTCTCATATTATATTGGCTAGGATATTCTCTAAGTAAAGTTTTATCCTCATCCCATTCTCTTTGCATTGATTTTAAACATTATTCATTTACTCATTTCTGTCGTGTGACTGTTATCCTGTATTTTTCTATTGGTTTTCACATTTTTGTCTTTCATAATGAGGCTAGGCATAAGAGGAACAGCTGTGAAATCTGTGTTCTGAGAAAAAAATTCTGAATATTTTACTACTACATTCCCCTGAAACCTACTCTGAAATTTCAGGTGTCAAAAACTTAGCTGAATGCAGGAGCCAAGCAGAACTGGTGAGGACCAGGGTGAGCCCAAGAGTATGAGTCTCTGTCACATGGGCCGTTTCTGGTTACCACCAGTGGGAGGGTGGGCATGGCAGTAACAGAGCTTTTAAAATTGAAAGAAAGTGTCAGAAGCAGGGATGTTGTATGGATTCTCTCAATTTATAAATACTTGAGAATACTTTTTATAAATTTTTAATACTACATAGGCTATACAGAATACCAGAACTGGTATATAGCTATTTCTCAAGGCTATTGCAGGCTATAACACCATCAAAGTCAGGTGTTTTATGGTTTTTCCTAGTAAAAAAATATTTAACCAGGAGAATTATTAATTAAATCAGGAGTTTTTACTCTTGTTGAGTCATTCTTAGAGTCAGAAATTAGTGATATCTGGCTTGACTTTCTCTCCTAGAACACTTTTCTATCAATCATATTCTAAATGATAGTGATTCTTCCCCAAGGGGTTCTTTATTCTTTTTTTTTTTTTTTTTTAAATTCTTAGCCGTAGATGGACACAATGTCTTTATTTTATTGCTTTGTATGTGGTGCTGAGGATCGAACCCAGGGCCTCACGCATGCGAGGCAAGCGCTCTACCGCTGAGCCACAATCCTAGCCCGGGGTTCTTTATTCTTTTAGGAACATATTTATCTTTTAAATTGTTGGTTACTTGAATTCTGATGGGATTAATATTAAGTACTAGTAGATTTCTCTTCATATAAAAAGTTTTCCCTTTTATCTTTATTGCCATGAATATAGCCCTGACTTAGTCTTCTTTGTTATTTTGACTTTGCTGCTACCTATATAACTTTTGTTTAATGCAAAGGAAATTTCTGGAGTTATCTTCAAATTATCATAAAAATTGAAAGATTAGCAAACAATTTTAAGGATTTGTGGAACATTGCTTAAATAGAATGTTGCATCACTAGACAGATAAAAATTATTGTATGAGGTAGAAAATAGGTTCATTAGGAAAAGGTGATGTAATCTTGTTTATAAGCTATTGTTATACTTAGAAAAAAATACAAACACAATATTTATGAAATGCAGAACATAGCAATCCAGGATGGATTATAGAAAGTAATTTTTCCTAGATTGATTTACAAACTTGTTCAGGAAGTTTGAAGAGAATTATGAACTCCCAAAGGAGTTGGTAACCTCACTGTAGATTTCGAGGTCCTAAGTACCTTTCATTTTGGACCTAGAACTGTTTTAGGAACAGCAGAGGACAGTCAAATTGAAAGTATATTGGTGTTTTTTTAAAATACTTGGACATATGTTATATCTTTCGACACTCAAACAGCCCTCTGGTGTAATCAGAAGTATTATCCCCATGGAAACTAGACCAAGGAGAATAAATAATGTTTTCTAAGACACACACTTGGATTTTAGATGTCAGAAATTAACTTTAGAACTTTTCAATCCTAACCTATCGTGCCACCCTGCTGTTCTGCCAATACTATCATTGGTAGATGGCATAGTCATATCAGTCATAAAATATATGGGGAATCCCTTACTCTTTGTGAGTTAGTGTGTAAGGACACTAGGTAAGATTCTCAGTAATTGGCAGTGTACCTTTCATTTCATTGTGGAGATTTATTTTTATACTGGTTAGACTGTACAAGTGGCTAATGGTAAACCTCTGACCTCTAACTCCTTTTTGATTATATAGTATTTTTAGTTGGTTGAACTATATGCTTAAGATTTTTTTCCCTAGAGTTGAGTTTGTGGTTGAGCTTATTAAAATCTAAACCTTTTTTATTTGATAGGTGAGAAGTAAGAAAATCAGTCACAAAACATAATCCTGAGAGATTTGCTTGTTTCATCCATTTGCAATTCCACTGATTGCTCTAAACATATGATTTGAAAACAGAATAGTGAGTACTGTGTCTGAGCTTCTAAAAAAAAATAATTCAGTGGTAACCAGAAACTAGAATAGGTAACAAAGAGGCTGGGCTGGAGAGAGGTAGGTCAAAAGGTTCAATGTCATAGTTGGATGGAAGGAGCAACTTTTGGTGTTCCATAGCATAGTGTTGCTCTGTATTTCAGAGTAGTGTATTTTTTATTTTAAAATAGCAGCAGAGAAGATTTTGAATGTTCTCACCACAAAGAAATAACAAATGTTTGAGGTAATGGATTGATCATTGTCCAGTGTGTGCATGTATTGAAACATCAGATTGTACCCATAAATACATATAATTATTATGTGCCACTCAAAAATAAAATAAAAATTTAAAAATAAAAATAATGGGGCCATTTTTAACTAACACTTGAAGAACAAGAGCAGACATTGGCCCCTCTAAATTATGGCTCCCTTTATCTTGCTGGTTCATTTCAAAGCAAGAGAGTCAACATGCAGCCAGGAAGGACAAAGCTTCCTCTCTTATACCTGTTTGGTTCAATAATATGTTCTCCTAATGCTTTTGAAGCCTTGCACTTTAGATATATAGAAAAGCTGCTAATTTGAATTATACAAAATCAGAATTTAAAATGAAGACTAAGTCCTTCAGTAGTTATTTCTTGGTTTGTTGTTATTTTCAGTATAATTATTCTAATTTGTCAAGATACAGGGAAGAAATAAGTCACTGTCGTGACTATGTACTTTCATTATTGATACATCATTTAAGTATATTTATAGCTAAATATATACTGGAGACCTCTGAAAATTGCAAGATTTGAGCTTTGTGTTGGGGCACAGTTCCTGCCTTCGGGTGATAGAGAACTGATCTGAGAGGCTGTGTTCCTCTTGGAACAGAGTTGCTTTGTTTTCTTTTGTCTTGATCATCCTCCAGTTTGAACCCCTATGTTCAGAGTGAAAGTTCAGTCCTATGGTTGGTCCTTTGTCACTCCTTCCATCCTGTCCTCTCTTCTTCAGCCACCCTTTCCCTCCAGTGGGTTGCACTTTCCCTGGGAGTAAACAGTCGATGTTCCATGTATTAACCCTGTGCTTAGGGTACAGTTGTGCTTGGGTGTGCTCTTTCTCTAATTCCCTGGCAGTCGTAAATTAATTAAAAGTAGACAGGACCCCCAGAGAAAGAAAGTTCTCTCTTTCTCTCCCCCTCCCCCTCTCTTTCTTTTTCTACCGGTAAATAGCCAGTCCCTTTGTTCCTGGCTGCACTATTTCATTTCTGCCATCATTGTCCTCATTGTTCTCTGAAACAGGAGGGGTCTGGGCCAGGAGCAGCAAGGTCTCAGCTAATGACGGGAAGTCTTTAAAGTTTGCGCTGCATTTCATCTTCTCTGTGGGAGTTTTAGGACGTATCCAGTGTTTGATCCCCACCGCGCAACTTTGCTTCTAGTTAATTAACAGATCCCCCATTACACACTCTCATCTAGAAGCACATGGGAGGCCTATTGGGAGGTAATTCAAGGCCAATCTGAGTGATGGCAGGAATTAGAGAAATCAGTTGTTTTAGGGCTAATGTTCAGGAAATAAAGATGTCCCATTTTAGGGATCTCATTTGACATTTGTGATTATTTCTCTCTTCTATTAAACAGATAGGTGAACTGTTTTGTCCACATAACCTTATAATGACCATTCAGGCCAGTTTATAACTGCTAGCAATGAAAATAAAAAAAGGCAAAAGAAAGACAATATTATGAGATGTAGCCGTGTTAAGAATTTTGTTCTCCTTTTATTGCTAGTGGTCTCTCTCCTACCCAGCCTATTAGCCAGGTCACAACTATCCATAGCAACTTTTTCAGGGCTCATGAGGCAGAATAGCTGGCAGGGACATCTAGGTAGTGGCTCATTTTACAGCATGGGCTAAATCATACTTGTTTCTTGTGATATTGCTTTTGTTCCAAAGGTGTCAACATGATTTACAAATAATAAAAAATAGGTCTCTGTGTTAGGGTCCATTCCCCCTCTAGCTTCTTTCCAGCTGAACATTGTGGAATAAAGCACACTTATGAGTTAGAAGTTGGCGTATGAGTGCCAAGAAGAGAGAGCCCTCATGTTTCAGTGACTGCTTTCTCCGACTGCAAGTAGCCTAGGTTTTGGTGGCATTTAAAAAGGGAATAGCTTGTTCAATTTCTTATCTTTCTTCATCTCCCCAGCCCTATGAGCAATGACCCCCTTTATCTAATGAATTAGGAGCTACTCCTGCCTTGCAATTCTCAGTTCGACACTTGGCAATGAGAATCAAACCGGGGCTATTTAGTGCAGCAGTAAATGGCCCGCCACATTAGCCCCCTGGCATGCTAAGCTATTAGGTTGTTTTACTGTTGTTAAAGTTACATTTGTTAGGTGGAGTTGCTGCCCTTCCACACAAACTCAGGAGTGCCTGATGCTGGTGGAGGCAGCACGTGTACAAAACGTGTGCCAGCCAAGACCCAAGTGGTCAGGCAGTGTGCTGCACTGCAGATAAGGAATCTTCCCATCTGCAAAAATAGGAACATGGATTATTAAGGATTATTATGATTTTACAAAGGGGTGGGGGTGGGATAGGTACTATACAATCATGGTTTTTGCACTTTGCTGTAACTAAACTAATTACATGGACTCAATTAACCATTAATTTATAGCAGTTCTTAAGCAAACCACTAATTCTCAGAGTGCTATAGAGAAGGAAAGCTTTGGGGTGAGGCACCAAAGAGCCTGGCGTGGTCCTCCACAGCAGGCCAGCAGCCATGTGGCACACACCAGAACCGGGCAGAAGCCAGAGGAGTGGACAGATTGCTAGGAAAATGAAGGACAAATATTCAGAGTGCTTCAGTGGTCTGTACGTGGTGTGTGTGTGTGTGTGTGTGTGTGTGTGTGTGTGTGAGAGAGAGACAGACAGAGACAGACAGACACACACAGAGAGAATATTTCTGCAAAGAAAAGAAAATGCCAGTACTGTATAGCTCCATGCAGCCAGCTTGCAGGGTTGAGTTGGCATTTGGTAACTTGGTAGCGGCTGCCAGTGTGTGTGTGGTGGGAGAAGAGGGAATAGACAACAAGAAAAACACATAGAGCTTAAAAAAAGATGTAAAATGATTCACTTCATGCCATATGGACTAAAATGTTGTCACAAAAATAAGGCCAAAAAATAGTGCCAGGTTAGACTTTTAGTTCAAAAACATATGTATAATCATCCCCATGAACATGAATTTTAATTAGTATTTTGATAGAGAGAAACCAGATATTTTTTTAACCTGCTCTGTTCTTGTTTTCTGTTCCTCTCCCAGTTTTAGCCTCCATTAAACATTCATATACTGTATGTTTTGTGTCTGCATGAGGAAAATGCCTTATCCCTGGATTGGTGGGAATGCAAACATCTTGGTTTTCTGTGGCATACAAAATATCTTCCCAGTGGAGCTCGCAAGCAGGAGCTTATCACAGGGAAATCTACAGCTCTCTCTGAGACCCAGGCTCGCCAGGGAGGAAGGAAGCCATATGCCCTTCTCTTTGTCAGTGAGGCATCTGTACCCATTCGGCTCCCCACATCCACCCTTCACGCCATCCACACCTCATCTCTCTGGGATGCCTTTTCAATATGAAATGTGTTTGGTGTATGTACATATTATTATGTGACAGGGCAATTTTTGGGGAAAATGGATGATTATGACTATAGAAACTTTAAAATGAAGCATGTGGCTTCTTAATAAATAAATGTAATATGTGCTTGCATTTTATTTATCAGTTATGCTCTACCTGCTTCTCAAAAGAATTGGAAATGACAGTACTCATCAGAAAATTCTGTGCTGAATCATCTACCCTTAGCAAAGATCTTTCCCACCTTCAATGAGGTGATTTGATTAATGCCCTGCATGTGATAATCAGATGGTGATACAGCAAAATGCTCATATTAGCAGTGATGTTCTGCTTAGGAGGCCATCCACGCCCCAGGTTTCTTCCTCCACCAGATGAACACAGGTGAATCAGATATTTGTATTATAAATGATACAAGTGAATTTTTAAAGCCTGGTATTAAAAATCATTCAAATCTTGGTGCAAAGGCGTTGACCTATTTCATATTCTTGATTACACTTTCAGAGCTTTCCTCTGAGTATTAGATCTATTTAAGTCCACTCCAAGACCAAGGGGAAAAATCAACAATAGTCTAAGGAAAGGTAAATTTTATCTCTCTCCTAGGATTCCATAGAGATTTCTCAGACTTATTTCTGGAAATCCCTAACAAAACCAATTCTTTTTTCTCTCCTCTTCCGTTCTTCCACCCGGGAGCCTCTGGTCCCTTCCATTAGCATGTTATATCTCATTGGGCTTGTCCAGTGACCCTCTTGGTGCTGACAGATTCCTCAAGGCTTGCTGTTTACCTCTAATCTTTGCTCAAAGGCATTAGTCATCAGTCTTGGAAGGATTATGCTACAGTTTGGATGTTGACTCTTCTGCAAAGGCCCATGTGTTAAAGGGTTGGTCCCAGGGTAGCACTATGGGAGGTGGTGTAGATTTTAAGAGTCAGGGCCTAGTGTCAGATTTTAGGATATGGAGGTCATGCCCTCAAAGGGGATTGTGGGAACCTGGGCCCTTGCTTTTCTTCTTTTGCTTCCTGGCCATGAGGGGAAGTGTTGCCACATGCATCTGCCATGATGTGCTACCTCGCCAAAGACCCCAAAGCAGTGGGACCAACTGACCATAGGCTGAAATGTTAAAAAATGTGAGTTAGACATTTTCTCTTTATAAGCTGATTATGTAAGGTATTTGTTACAGCAAAGGAAAGCTGACAAAAAAAGTTATAACCACAAAAGGGAAAGTGTTATTGTGGCCTCAAGACATAAACCAGGCCTCATGTCTGTCTGCTGCTTAACAAATGCTGGAAAGATGGCCTTGGCATTATCTACAGGCTGTTTGTTGCCTGTTCAGAAGAGTAGAAATAAGCTCATTGCTAAACATAACTAGCTGCTTTTAAAGACTAACTCAGGCTTATATTTGCTGGAAGCTCTCCCTAAGCTTTCAGATCAGATTTCTGTTGGATTCAGTAGATTCATTCCTTCATCGTTTTAAAGTCCCTAATAATGAGCTCTGAACTTAAAGAATGTTGAAGGTTATTCCTAGCTACCAAGACATTTCTAGATAGGAGAATATTTTATTTCTCCTAGGGTTTTAGATCTTCCAGTGGATTGAGAGTGAGGGTTTCAAAAGTATCTTATGAAATGAAATGTTTAGAAAACTCTTAAAATATATATTCTCCCCATGACTATCAATCAAGACTATAAGTAATCTGCACACATGGATCTATATTCAAAACTAGGAATAAATATGAACTCTAATGGAAGCAAAAGAACTAATTCAGGTTTTCCAATCCTGCTTTTTGCCTATATCAGAGATGTGAGACAGCTGATATTATAGATGAAGGCGACCTCTTTCCCACCAGTGGTTTACTGAAGATCATATGATGAGCTTTAGAGATACTCATGCAAGACTGGGGATGTAACTCAGTGGTTGAGTGTTTGCCTTGACTTATTAGGCCCTTGGTTCATACCCAACACCACAAAGAAATAAGCAAACAAAACAAAAATAATAAAAAAGGCACATTCATGAAGATTATTAATTGTAACATTATTTCCAGTTGCAAAATAGTGGCAATAACCTAAATACCCATCTGCAGAAAAACCTATAGAATAAATTAAAATGTATCCCTACAATGAATTATGTAGTTATAAAAAGTAGTGAGAAAGATCTTTAATTTCTTTCATGGAGATATTTCCAGGATACATTGCTAGGTGTAAATGAAAAAAGAAAAAAGAAAACTTCAAAGAACATATACGGAGTGCTGTCTTTTGCATAAGAAATAAGGGCAAATAAGAATAAATAAGTATATTTGGCTATATTTACAAAAAGAAATACAGGAGGGCTAGGCCAGAATTAAAGAAAATGATTATGTCTAATGTGTGGGTGGGAATAAATACATGAAATACAATGGAATTAAATCCAGGGTTGTTACCTTTACATATAGTTTTGACTTTTGAACCATGCAAATAATCTATCTATCTATCTGTATCTGTATGTATGTATGTATGCATATGTATATGTATATACATATATACATACACACACATATATATATATATACATAAAAAATAAGATTTAACCAACAAAAATGAGACAATACAATTGATGTTAAATACTATCATGGATGAAAAGCCAAATGGTAATCATTGATGGTACTTCAGGCCAGTAACTACTAAAGAACTGAAAGAAGTAAAGTAAGAGAGGCATTTAAGAGATTGATTCCTACTGATTTTTATATATTACTGGCAATAGCCTACCAAATTTAATTCTTAACTTTTATATTTCTTCTATTCCTACAACTAACAAGAATTTCATCTCCCTCTTTCTAACAATTACTTATGGCAAGAATGAAGAATAAATGGAACTATTAATTGTTTTCTCTATTTTTACAATCATAATTTAAGTCAGTGACGTGATTTATTATCATATAATCTTGGGAGAAGGGAATACAGAATCTTTCCAAATTATTGGCCTGTTTCTAAGTCATTGTATTTATTAAAAACATAACACATTATAGGAAATATTACTTCCTAATGAGCCATATTGTTTTTTCCCTTGAATTTTTATTTACTACACCAACTCTGTCAGTAATGTTCCATTTTTTTTTACTAATATGTAACTAGCTCTCCAAGTAAACCGTGCTTTTGGAGCTATCCCTCTGGAAATTGTTAATTTTATTCAACTAAAGGATTTTCCAGTGGCCCCAATGTATTAAAGTTTGAAAGCATTCTCCCATCTTCTGCCCTGGATAACTTTGATTGGTCATATTCTTACAGCAAAAAATAAAATGATGGTGTATGTCATTTACAAATTGGCTTGTGTTGGGCCACCTCTAAACAACAGGCTTCAAAAAAAATTACTAGAGGGAAAGCTGATTTTGTTGATGGGCAAGATACAGATATAGATTTATGTTATCAGTTTTTGATCCTAATATCCCTCTTTACCTGAGGGAAGGAAAGGGGAAGGAGGTAGGAGTGTGCAGTCATGAGGTAGATCTTTCTTATCTGTGTAGAATTTATGTTTGATTTAGCCAAAATTTATCGGCACCTACTGTGTGTCTAACTCTTCAGTATTTCCTTTTATCCATGACCTTCTAATTAAATAGGCAAAATTTCAAAGAATTTCACACAGGGCAAGCAGCCTGTGAATTAAACACACTGAATAGATAGAAAGCGAGATGATAGATTGGGAGAATGCTGTGTATAGAATGAGCACCCCGTGTGTTTCTAATGGCAATAAAAGGAATATGCTAGGTAAGAATAGCCTCTGTTCGGGTCAGGTTTTAGTTATATGTCAATGATCATGATATTCAAGTTGTACCACTCCACTTATCTATACTTGTCTTCATGCAGTGACATAGTGAAGAGAAAGATGAAGTCGAAACGTAAGTTTCCTATATCCAAAACTAGGAAATATAAGTGCTCCCAGCCAAAGTAGGCAAGATCTGGAATTTTTAAAAAATGTGGATCTATAGAATAAATATGCAACCCTCCTGATAATGTTGGCTGATGAAGTGAAATTCACCAACTGCAATTCTGGCACAGAGACACACAGTGCCTGCATACACTCATGAGCACACACGCACGCACACACACACAGACCCTCAGAATATCCTTAATCATTTGCTATCTTATTTACATTTCATTTGCTAGAGTAAATTTTATCATTTGAACTTTAAAAAAATATATTTCAGTATTACTTAAGCAAAAGTAAGGAATAATGTGATTGGCTTTAAAATAGCTTATTACCATTCAAATACTCTCTAGATAAATTATATTTTAAAAGAAAAAAAAACCGTTTCAGCTTCTGAAACATTCTAAATGGAGACTTAGCTCTAAGTAATCAAAATTGCTTTACTTGCGCAGAGCGGCATTAAAAGCCTTGTCCACTAATTGAGTGAAGCGGCAGGACTGAAGCAGGCTTGTCCCCTCATTAGATGATCTTGCAGGCACTGTTTGTCATCCTGGGTTGCTGGGCTCAATCTAACAGTACTGCTGGCTCAAATTAATGGTAATTCATTATGACACACTCTGTCCTTCCAGCGCAACAACAATGGAAGCCAGTGGGGCATCTGTCTACCCTGGCTGCATCTTTATCTCATTCCTCCCTACTGTAGTGCAGGTGACCGCCTTTGCGGAGACCTCCTAAGTCCTTTAGATAACTGGTGATTGGAGATGCAACCCGACTGAAGAATTATATCCAGGTCTCCTCCACTAATGCTACAGAAAGAGTGTCTCTGACAATAGGCCAAGTCTGTCTGAAAAATGAGGCCATTTTCCAGAAGAAGCAAAGTGATGTGTGTTTGTGTGCAGCGGTGTCTTTGTAGTGTAAATACCTTACCTGCATCTACTTATGGGGGAATATTCATAGGAAATATTGAGATAGAATGGTCACAGATGTGATCCAGGTTTAAAGATCATAAGAGTCTTCTGAGTCTATGAGATCATTTATTCAACACATTTTGGAGCAAGCCTCATGTTCAGAGGATGAGTGTCACTGTTCAAAATGCTGCTCTGTATTCACAAGAGCAGGCAGAACGTTGCCACTGGGAGAAAACTTCTAGCAGCAATGCAGGTGGCCACATCCTCTTAGCAACTCTGAATTGTATGTTTACATCAATCAGTTTATTGTGATGATCCAAATACTTTCTTCTGTCCATGAAAGAAACTCTACCCATGGAAGTGTGTCCAAGTAATATCTGGAGAGGGCTTTTCCTCCAACCTTACATTACTCATGGAAGTAAAAAAGGTTGCATCTATTGACCAATTGACTTTACACGGTTGAAAGTGGGGATGCTTAGATGGTAGGGTGGATGCTTAGAGCTGTAGGACGGTCGAATCACCCACCGTTTTCCCAACACTGCATCTGTTCTCACAGAGGGACATCTATCCAAGCAGTATGGGCATGGTGTGATTTTAAGTAAAAGCCTGCCTGTCCACATACCATTTATTATTTGAAACTCCTTGATTTGAATCTTTCCTTTAGGTTATATATTTCTAAAAAACTTTTCTTACTAGTTGCTTAGTTTCTCTCAATCTGTTGCTTACAAGGGCTAATAGATTACCTCTTGTTATCAGTAATATTTGTGCATTTATTTGTCTGATACTTATTTCCGTAACATAGTTTCTCCTAAAGTGCTCTATATTAAAAATTTTCAGTTCAGAACTAGTGTCCATTACCTCATTTTGCAAAATTTTGAAATAAAATATAGATAAATGTGCTTTCACATGGTAGGGTGTATTGTTTGCTTGCTTGCTTGGTGCTAGAGATTGAACCCAGGGCCTCATGCATCCTGAACACACATTCTCCCACTAAACTTCACCTCCAGACCCTGCATAGCTGTTCTTAATAAGCTTTGTCTGAATACTTGCTTACTCCATCAAATCTACTCCACTCACATTTGACCTTCACAATTTTGGTGAATAACAACTCCATTCTCTATTTGCTCGTTCCAAACACCCAGGAGGCACCTAGGTGTCTCTCTCACAACTATGTCCAATCCATTGGCAAATCCTCTACAAAAAAATTAATTCTGAATTCATCATTGCTACTGTAGCTTCAGATAACCTAATTGATTGCCTGGAATGGTTGGAACAAAAGGGGATGGCCTACCCAAAATGCCAATAGCAAACTCATTGAGAAATACTGAACCTATTAAAACTGGTCATGTGGCTTCCTCTTCTCTCCAAGCCTTCACAACGGCCTCTCATTTTCCTATGCCCAAAAACCTACATCCCTATAATGGCCCACAAGTTCTTACACAATCTGTATCTCCCACTTTCCATTCTCACTTCCTGTTACTCTCCCATAACTCACTGCACCACAGCCACCCTGAGAAGGTGATCATGCCATCATGCTGTTTCCACTGCTTGAAAAATTTGTCCTGCAGTTTACACATCTCACTCGCTCACCTCCTCACCCATGTGTCTTTCTTCCCTTTTACCCTACTTAAAATTGCAGATTGTTCTCTCAGAGGCCTAACCGCAAGTGGTTTTGTTTGTTTTCAAAGTACCTATTGCCATCTAACACATTGTGTTGCATTCTTGTCTTTACTCACCAGCATGAGAGCTTTTTGACTGTTTTCTTCCTTGCTATGATCACATTGCTTAGAAGAGCATCTGGGATATACTAGCTGCTCAGTAAGTGGTTTCTGAATGGATGAATTTAAACTTAAAACTGCCTTAGGTTGTACTGCACGAAAGTATAGATTTTTAAGCTGAAAAACTAGGTTTGTCAAGAAGCAGTTATATAGTAAAGAGAAGGATTTGCATGTATTCTCACAAATAAATTTTTCTTTAAAGTATTTGTGTTTTAGGTGCTAGAGGTAAAGCAGTGGACAAAATAGGTAAAGTCATAAAACAAACTAGTTTTAGAAATGGTAAGTGTCATATGGAAGATAAATGAAAATGGTGGAGGAGTAGTGACAGATGGGGTAAGGGAGGCCTTCACTTCTCATAGTTTTTTTCTGGTGTACCTGGAGCAGCTCATTTTCACAGTAGCAACAATTACTTTATTATCTTAGCAAACATTAGAAAACAAACTGTGGAAATGATACATAGAAGAGATCAATGGGATCTGTTGGAAGGAAAATTGATTTTGAAGGTAAGCTATCCTGGGTTCAAATCCCAGCTCTGGCAAGATATAGTGGTGCATGCCTAGAATCCCAGCTGCTTAGGAGGCAGAGGCAAGAGGATCACAAATTCAAAGCCAGCCTCAGCAACTTAGTGAGGCCCTAAGCAGCTTAGCTAGATCCTGTCTCAAAATAAAAAATAAAGAGGGACTGGGGATGTGGGTCAGTGGTTAAGTGGTCCTGGGTTCAATCCCCAGTACAAAAAAAAACAAACAAACACAAAAACAAAAAAATCACTACATGGGCAACTAAGTTCAATGCACTGGTTATGTTGCATTAATAACGTATACTTCATAGCATGATTGTGAAATAAAAAGCCAGTGTAGATAAAATGTCCAGTACATAGGATTTTAAAAGACTTTTGACAATACATAGGAAGTAGATCTAGACATGGTATCCCAGTAGAGGTCTGTGGCTGTCGGGGAGACTAGGTTCTGATGAGGGTAGTAGGTACCCATTTGGATCCTTTATATAACTTAAGTTTTTGCCCCACTTACATAATAGCATACAATTCATGCATATGTTTTATTCTATTTAATATCCTATTATTATTATTATTATTAGTAATAGTAATAGTAGTAGTAGCACTGGGGATTGAACTCAAGGGTACTCAACCACTGAGCCACATCCCCAGCCCTATTTTTGTGTTTCAGGTAGAGACAGGGTCTCACTGAGTTGCTTAGCGCCTCACCATTGTTGAGGCTGGCTTTGAACTCACGATTCTCCTGTCTCAGCCTCCCAAAGTGCAGGGATTACAGGCGTGCACCACTGCACCCGGCTTCATAGCCTTTTATTATTATAAAAGAAATTTATTGGAGAAATACTTAGAAAATGGAGATTAGCAAAAGAAGAAAGCAGGAAATTCCTGTAGTTCTAAAATTAACATTGTAACATTTGGGCTCTCATTCTTTGAATCATTTAGTGTGTGTGTGTGTGTGTGTGCGCGCGTGCGTGCGCGCACGCATGTGTGTGCTGATTATATAAATTACAGATTCTTTGCCTGTTAACCAAAATTAATATTTTGGAACATTAATGTTTTAGAGCAGAATTAGCATTTAGGAACTTTGGGCAATGGACTCACAGGACTGTTTTTTAATTGTGCTCTGTTTATTACTAAGTCTCATTTTTCTTGTCATATTAGTAAGGGAGATGATTTATTATTTATTTCTCCAATAACCTATTGTTAGCCATTTTGACCTATTCCGTTTTTTAGAGTATCAATAATTTTGAGATGAATGTACAAAAATTTTTCTTATTTTTTAAATTATTTCCCCTGTATGTATTCTCAGAAATGAAATTATATAGAAACACATAAATTTGCTGGTATATATGACCAACATATGTATTTTTAAAATTTAAACTGTTCGGAACTTCCTCCAACCATATGTGAGAGGTCCCTTTTTGATACACCTTTCCAACATCTGATATTACAATAAAAATGTGTGCTAATTTAACATAATTCATAATTGAATGTTTTCATCCATTTACTAACCTACATTGACATATTCTGTGAAATGGGAAGTTCCTCAGTATGCCTTGGAGAGAGGAGGCTTTACTGAGAAGGTAGAATTTTGTTGAGTCTTGAGGAAGAGGAAGTAGAGAAGAATGTCAACACGCTCAAGTGCTCTTGTGTAGGTTTCAGGCCTGGAGCAAGGAGACTGGGTAAGGATAAAGGGCACTCTTATGATAGTCAATGTGAGACAAGAACAAGAGCCTGGTGCTGGCCAGGGCTATGGAAATGGAGAGGAGAGGGTCCACAGTTTATAAGTAGTTAAGAGATCAGGTAGGCATGATTTAATGGTCAGTCAGATATGAAAGGTAAGGGAGGCTACAAGCTGAGCCTAAAGACTTTTTATTAAAGAGTTATCAACTGATATGTCACTCTGTTGTTTCATATCTTCTGAGTTCAGTTAAATTAGAATACCTCAATTATAGCAAAGACTATCCCTGTTCACATAGTTCACGAAGGTAAACAATAGTTCTGTCTCTCAGCATTCTTTACCACTCTTCTAGAAAAAGAAGCCTCAGACCTCTACCATACAACCTTTCCTTTGGAAGAGCTGCTGCTTCATTCTTACCTACCTCTGAAAGCACCAGATAACAGTCCTGACCAATCAGAGACCCTCATTCTGCTGGCCTCTATGAGATACAAAAGGAAAAACCCTGGATTTGCCCATATATGTACAAAACTATCTTCCCGTATGCATTTCCCTTCCCTATTGAATGGTAAATAAAATTTAATTAGAATACCTTTTCATGTTCTTTCTTTAGCATGGAAAATTATAAGAATAATAGAATGATCTCACATTGATTGAACATTTATAATTGGTAGTCTTGGAGTTGACATGCAATAACAAATTTAATTCTAGTGAGTATTCTGAGTTATTCTGCTCCCCATTTAAGAGACAAGGAAATGGACATTAAGTAACTTTCCAGTAATCACACATAAATGCTATAGCTGGGATGCTGGGATAGCCAGAATTAATAAATTCTTGATAGAGAAAATATGGCATTTTTATTCACTACCTGAAGGAACAAGACTACACTTAAAAATCTCTTTACTTACACTACTTAGAATTTCTTTGAAGCAGACTAGCATTATTAGGCTTTGACTGTTTGCTTGATGATTATTTTATGAACTGCAAAGATTTGAGATGGAAGGGACTGAAAATTCCAGCACTCTTTTTTATTTTTATTTTTTGGTACTAGAGATCAAACCCAGGGATGCTTAACCACTGAGCCACATCTCTAGCCCTTTTTATTTTTTGTTTTGAGACAGAGTTGCAATAAATTGCGTAGGACTTTGCTAAATTGCTGAGGCTAATTTTGAACTTGTGATCCTCCTGCCTCAGCTCCCCTTCCTGGAGTCCCTGGGATTATAGGTGTGCACCACAGTGCCTGGTCCCAGGTCTCTAATCTCATGTATTTGTTTGTTTATTTTTCCTTGTTCTTCTGATTACATCCAGGATCGCAAGCTATCCAGGGGCCCTACCTGGAGTTGCCTAATTAGAGTAACAAAGACTAACCCATCAGGGAATTATAAGGATTTTGGAAACTTTATGTTAGAAACCAAAGACAAAGATGAAATTTTTGTTTGTTTTTGTTTTTTACCATCATACTAAAACTATTCCCCTCCCCCTCTTGGGTTTGTCTTGGCAACCTTATCAGGAGTTCATTGACCATAAGCCATAAATATGTGGTCAGTTTCTGTTCTCTAAATTCTATGCCATTAGATCTATATGTGTATCCTTTTACTAGTACCACACTGTTTTGATTACTGTAGCTTTGCTGTAAATTTCAAAGTTGAAAAGGCTGCATTCTCTAACTTTTTTCTTCTGTTTCAGGATTGTTTTTGCTATTTTGGATCCCTTGCATTTTCATAAAAGTTTTAGGATAAACTTGTCAGTTTCTGTAAAACACACACACACACCCACACACATACACACACACACACACACACACACACACACCATAGCTGGGATTTCGATTTCAGTTTATAATTTACAATTCTTCTATTTCTATTATTAAACTTATATCTTAGTGTGGTATTCTTTTCCATGTTATTGTAGATGGAATTGTTTTCTTGATTTCATTTTCAGAATGTTCATTGCTAGTGTATAGAAATACAGTTGTTTGCATATGGATCGAGTATTGTCAACCATACTGAACTTGGTCATTAGTTCTTACAGTACTTCGGTGAGTATAGGGATTTCTGCATAAAAATAATGTTGTTTACAAATACAGGTGGTTTTACTTTTTCCTTCAAATCTTGATGACTTTTACTTCCTTTCCTTTCCAGTGAACCTGACTGAGACCTCTAGCACAGTGTTGACTAAAAGTGGTTCGAGCAGGTGTCCTTGTCTTCTCATTCCTGGTCTGGGGGAAAGCAGTGGGGCTTTTACTATTAAGCATTATTCTTGAGTTTTTCATAGATGCTTTTTAATAGATTGAAGAAGTTTCCTTCTCTGGCTACTTTTTTTATTTTTATTTTTTTACTTTATGCTACTTTAAAAGCTATTCATTTTACCAATGAAATGGCACTTCCGATATTAGTAAAGCTTCTCATATAAACATAAGATAAAGATGTTGCTCAGTGTGACATTTCTTTTTTGGCACTGAGGATTGAACTCAGGGGCACTATGGACCACTAAGCCATATCCCCAGCCCTTTATTGTATTTTATTTAGAGACATTTAGGGTCTCACTGAATTACTTAGTGCCTTTGCTGAGGCTGGCTTTGAACTAGGGATACTCCTGCCTCAGCTGGCTGAGATGCTGGGATTATAGGTGTATGCCACTGCCTCTGGTTCAGTGTGACATTTCTGATGGAGTGGTAAGCCTATTGTTGGAGGCAACTGGCGACACGTGTCGTACCACAGTGTCCATACCGAGACATCGTAAACCACCCTTGATTTTTCTTCCTACCTTATTGGCCTCTGTTTCTTTCTTTCTTTTTTTATTCTAATTAGTTATATGTGACAACAGAATGCATTTCAATTCATTGTACACAAATGCAGCACAACTTTTCATTTCTCTGGTTGTATACAATGTGGATTCGCACCATATGTGCAGTCATACAGGAACCTAGGATAATGATGTCCATCTCATCCCACCATCTTTCCTGTCTCTGGCTACTTTTGTCAGTCATTATTATGAAGAAAGGATGCTGGATTTTATCAAATGTTTGTCAGAATCCATTGGGATGATTGTATGAATGTATCCTTTATTCATATGGTATTATATTATTTGATATTTATATATTAAACCAACATTGCATCCCTAGGACAATCCCACTTGGTTATGGTATGCAATTCTTTGTACCTTTTATGTACCTTAAAACAACTTAGGTGCTTCAGAAATCACCAAATTATTGAAGCTTTTTGAAATAAAAAGTCTTATAAAATTTCATAATCAAAAGTTGTACAAGTCAGCTGGTCCTAGATTCCTCTAAATCTGTGTGCAATTTAGTATGCTAGACAAGTATCCAAGAAGTGGCATTCTATAACCCAAAAGTATCATTTTTAAGTATTATTTTAAAAATACCGAACATATAATCTGGTTGATAACATAGAACCATCTTTGGGAAAAAATATGTTTATTATTATTTGCTCAAGTTTGATAAGCCTATTAGATGATTCCAGATATCATTAATAAATGCTTAAATTGTTGAAACCATGGGATCTAGTCTTAGTGGGCAAGCTTAAAAAGTGAAGACTAAAAGATGAACTTGGCCTTATAGTTTGAAAACATTTTGGATTTTTTGGAATCATGATAAGCTTAGAAAGATTGTTCCTACTGGAAATCATAGATCTTCAGGAGATTTGATAAATTTCCAAAGACACTGAGCTTTTCTTTATGGGATCAATGACTAAATTCTATTTTCATGATGCTTTGATGCTGAAATCTACATCTGATGAAAAATGACTGAGTATAAATATGGTATTTTTGTTTTTATTTGGCTTTTTTGCTATTGTTTTCAATCTAAAATCATCCAATGAATTTGAACTGTTTTTTCTATACCTAGAGTCCTAGTACAACTTGACAGTATGCTTTGCTAAATGCAAGTAGATATGTATCTAGTAAATTTTAGTGCTCATTAGAATGTTTTACCTAAAGTACTGTAGCTATAATAATTCTGTATTTTAAGAATAATTTCAAGTTGACTATCATGTACTATAACAATGGTTATAATTGACTATCTCAATAAAATTAGCACAGGATCACCACAGGCTACATACATACATGTATATATGCATGTATGCACATGACTCAATAATATAAAAAATTTAAATGAATTAATTTATATGAATTCCAATTATCTAGCTCATATTTTTACATTTCAACTCTCAAGATAGTTTGATATGTCATTAATAAATGTTTGGTTTTACAACCACAAGAATGGGATATATAATATATGTGTATATATATATTATATGGGATATATTATATATATATACACACACATATATATAGTATATACCATGTATATATAATATACTCTACCATCATGTATATAGAAAGAACAAATAAAAATATTCAAGAAAATGAATAAATGTTTAGTTTTGTTGTTCTTTAATTATTCATCAGTCAGATGAATTTAATTATTCATTCATCATTCATCAGACTGGTACTGTCCTATGAGTGACACTGTATGGCAATGAATGTAGTCATAAACAAACAATTTTGTTGTGAATTAATATTTCTTCCAAATTTTTGAAGTAAAAATCTTCTTTAACTCTCTTTGTGATGTTTAAGTTTTTCATTGGAGAATTTTGGAATTACTTTAATATTCCTTCCTTCTTTTTCTTTTTCTTTTTTTAGCATTGCAAGAAATAGATAATACCAAGGACACCAAGAGTGGGAGAGATTGGACTGGAAGACTCAACAGGTCAGGACATTGGCATTTTTATTTGTTGATCTTTATTTTGGCATAAATTCTACAGTTCTTAAAACTCTTGCAAGTTCTATTTCTTATATGTGTTTACTTGGGATGTCATGAGTTTTGCAAAACGTGACTCACACTCTTATATCAGAAGTCCAGCATTTGGGTATCCACTTATTAGGATTTAAATATGTAAAATTAATTAGATGAACTTTTAAAAATAGAAGAAAAAATTTAACCTAATAATATACATACAGATATCTTGATTTCTGTTAATGTTTATATAAGTTGCTTTAAAATGAAGACCATTTGATGAATTTCCCAGAATCAAATTCTTGAACTGTATCAGATGTCCATAATGATATGATGGCAGTGGGGGGGCACTTGGATTAGAAATCCACTTGGATTAGAAATTCGAGTTTCCTTTTTTTTCCTGCTGTATTCTTTGCATTCAGGTTCACCTCCAAAAGCTCTTGACACTTTGAAGTCCATCTGTTTGCTGACAGTGATTTTAGTTGCTGAATGTTGACCATCATGTATAAAATAAGGTTTATTTAAAAGAGACAATTTCTGTGTACACAGAAAGATCCCAGTAGTCAAAGGGTCTCCCAGGAGCAAGTTATTGGGGGAAGGATGGCAGCTGTCCTCAGTGAGTGGAAGCTACGTTGCCCTTAGCTCTGGGTAATGCCTGGAGTGTGGACGATGAGTTTTCATTTATCTCCTGGTTCTCTGTATTGTCGTAAACAGTGATTACAACTCTCACTATTATTGCTTGGCTACTTACAGAAGACTCAGGAATCTCTTCCTCTCTGCTATTCTCCCATATTATCACTTCTGTAACTCCAAGAAGTTTATCTTAGCTCCTCCATATCTAGGTCTACTATAGAGAAAATACCTGTGGGTTTTACAGTTCTCCTCACACAGAGATCAGGGCCTTTGTCCTTCAGTCTGATTGGACTTCATGTAAAATGACTCACTTAAATGGAAAGTGGGCTTAAATCTTCTGCATGGATGCTCCTTAACTTTTGTTGGATTTTAGTATTAGCATCAGGGATTAGACACATTTTGTTGGCATGTCCCTGAGAGAATATTATCCTTTGTTAAAAGAAAGATAATTTCAAGTATATCTTGATTCAGTGCATATGCTCAAGACCACTCTTCAGGTAGGTAAGAAGTTTGAAAAAAGTTGTGCTCAAAATGATTTTCCCATGCAACTAAATTTGTAAGTAGGTCTGCGCTGATTCTTGCAGAGTTGAGAACCACTTCTTTTTTTTTTTAAGGATTTTTTTAGTTGTACATGGACACAATACTTTTATTTTTATGTGGTGCTGAGGATTGAACCCAGCACCTCACATGTGCTAGGCAAGCACTCTACCACTGAGCCACAACCCCAGCCCGAGAACCACTTCTGAGTGATACTTTCATGAAGAGTTTTCTGATAATAAGTATCCCAAATCTTTCAGCTTACAAATATTGCTGAACTAAACATTAAAACCAAATAAATTGAAGCTAAAAGTGATAAGTGTACTTAGCATTCAGCTGTCATGTAAATATTGCCCTTAAACATAGTTGTTTGAGATTTTCATGTGTGGGAGCAAAATCAAGAAGAAGACAAACATCTCATGGATCACTATAGTCTGAAGAGGTAGAAAGAGCTTCTGTCCAGTCCACTTATTCTACACACCTAAATTGCCATCTAGTGTCACAGGAAATTCTAGTAACAGCTAAATCGGTTCTTGATGTGATGCAGGCTAACTACATTATTCTCCTTACAATCATAGAACACAAACTGTTCTGCACACCACATTATGCATACACACGATAGTACCCTCTTAGTTGCTAAGAGGGTTGAGGGTACTATCAATTTATAATTGTATAAAGAATATTTTATAATTGTATAAAGAATATAATTAATGTTTCACTTTGGATTGTACTGATATTTGAAGAAAAATCAAGAGTTTTAAAATTTTTTTCTAATGTCATTTCTTGAAAATGTTTCCTAGACAAAAAGATGATTATTCATTAATTCATTTATACACATAAGGAAAGTTCTTCTCTTGTAGAGATTTAATTCTAGTTAAAGAGAGAATAAAGCAAAGATTTTGATATATATGTCAATGTGGATAAACACTAAAAAAGGAAAATAAAGCAGGGTAAATAAGGAACATGAGGGGAGACTATATCAGATACACTAAGGAAGGCCTCTCTGATGAATGGAGTGAGAGGGAGCCATTTAGATAAACGGGGGAAGAGAGGCACATTTAATGGGAAGAGCAAGTGTGAGGTGTACACTTGCAGTGTTGAAGAAATGACAAGGACAGTGGGGGCTGGAAGAGAGTGAGGAACAGACGGATAAGAGATGAACCTGGGGACAGCCATGTGCCTTGGGTAGGGTTTTGACTATTATTCTACCTGAGATGGCACTCTCACTTAGAATTAAAGGGATTTTAGCAGAGGAGAGGCATGCTAATTCATGTTTTAGGCTTTTTTCTCACTTATAGGTTGTATATAGCAGTTTTAAAATGTCCCTTTATTGACAGAATATAAATTATAAATCAAAACGGGCTTATATTTACAATCAAGGCAACATTGTTTAATCAAAATATTGACTGACAATTGTGTTCAAGGAACTAATGTTAGATAGTATAGCCAGCTTTTTCCTTTCCCATGTCCTTAATTTGCAGAACTTCTAAGATTCTTTAGAATTTGAATCATGTTATTGGGCCTTTGATAATAACGTGTTTCATAATAGGGGTAATATGATATCTATTGATGATAGATAGGGATAATATGATATCTAATAATGATATCTATTAATGATGTGTTGCTTTGCTTAGCTGAATTTCTCATTGTTTGCCATTTATAATGTCAACCAAAACTACATAGCTTTGTATTCAGTACACAAACTGGTTTTGAAATTTATCTTCCTTTTGCAAGGGAAGAGTTTTAAAAATTATGTTACATTTTGTTATAATTATCCCATGATCCATAGATTATTTGTTAGGAGGAATAATATAGTAGTTTAAAAACAACAATAAAACATTTGGTAGGAATTTGAGAGCATGTATCCTAGAAGCAGCTCTGAAACTTTCCTGCCAGGTGACTTGCCTGTGTTTGTTACCAAATGACCAAATATACCAAATGAGCAGTGTTATTCTGATCTCTGTATTTCCTTTACATTTGTTAAGCCATTATATCTATAGGTAAGGAATAGAAATTGGTTGAATAAGGAGTTGTATATATTAGGAGTAACTGTTTAGAATACACATAATAAAATAAGGGTGCTATTTCATATTAGTCACAGAGGACAATGTCCATGTTTATTTTCAGAGAAATCATTAGCTTAGGGATACTTACTGATACTTTGGAAGAAGAGTTATTTGTACCATTATCATTCCCATTGTGTGATGAATCAAATGGTAAAACTGAAATCTAAAATGTGAAAGTTGCTTCTTTAAGCAGTCTTGTCTCAGCAGTTTTAAACTACCAAAGAACTTTATTAAAATTTTTTCCCCCAAATTTTAAATCTAAGCCAGGCACAGTGGCTCACGCTTGTAATCCTAGCACTTTGAGAGGCTGAGACAGGAGAATTGCGAGTTCAAAGCCAGCCTCAGCAATGGAGAGGCGCTAAGCAACTCAGTGAGACCCTGTCTCTACACAAAATAGGGCTGGGGATGTGGCTCAGTGGTTGAGTGGCCCTGAGTTCAATCCCCAGTACCAATAAATAAATAAATAAATAAATAAATAAATAAATATTCTTAAAAAAATTAAATCTATATATTAGAAACTATTAAAATTTTAACTAGATTATATAAGCTTAGGTTTCTATTATTGGAAATTATGTATTTCTATTTCATATATTTCTATTATGGAAAATTCTATATTTCATATATATAATACCTACACAGTTCTCTGTTTATGAATATTTAGTATCATATTCCAGAACATTATTGTCTATTCTGAATTCTTGTTTTATTGGTCATAGGAATAAAAATATTTTTAATGTTAAATTAAGATGCCAAATAATAAAGTATTCTTTGACATTATCTTTTTGAGAGGTTATGCTGACTTCTACTTCACACACACTAAAAATTCTCCTTGAGTCTGGAGTCATTCTAGACCCATCTGCCTCAGATCTCCATGAAGGTTCTCCATCTCTCATGAACACCAGTCCTTCCACCTATGCTTAATCCCACTTCTTTAGGTCACTCTGGAAACTGATTCTCCCTCTAGCTTTTTCAACTTCTCCCTCTTTTCTGGGAACTTCAATATTTAAATATACTCAACCTCTCCATTTTGAATAACTGAAACTTTTCTTTTAATTTTAGTTCTTCCTCCAGTTATGGCTCTTTTCATTTTATTCTCTTTCACTGCTCCTAAACTTTTATCAGACCTGATATTGCTCAGGTTATCAGTAACCTCCATCTCCCTAAATGCAATGGTACTTTTTAGTCATTATTTTATTGGGTCCTCAGGGTTCTTCAACTGTATGACTCCCCATCAACCTCACTTTGTTTTGAAAGACTGTTCCTTTTGCTTTTCACTGAAAATGAGTCTGTCTTCCTAAAATACTTTTCAAACTATTTTTGCTTATAGGATACACGAAATAATTTGGTTTGAAGAGCTGTAACCAAATGATAGTAATGTGACATACATTGTCATAAAGGTATAAGAGGACTGCAGAGGTAAAATGAGGAGTACTCAAGGTTCATAGAAAATAGAAGGCTTTTTATGAGCTAGTGTTTGAGTTGAGCCTTTCAGAATGCATATGATTTTGCTCATCAGAGATGTGGACAATGGGAAGATTGTCAAGAATGAATTTAAGGTTCTAATGTCTTGAGGGCCTCATTGGACTTGAGTAAGTTTCAATTCTGCTGAAGGTATACAAAAGGGGCATAGTGACTGTAAACTGGGCACAGCACAGAGAGGATTTTGAATCTCTATTCTAAATGTTTGCTTTAATTCAACAAGACTTGGGAAGCCACTTAAAATATTTGTTTTGAAAAAATGGGGTGGTGATGAGGACTGTAACTTGAATTAATTACTTAATGTGATGTTAACATGAGGTTGACTGAAGAATTGAGGCTATAAGAAGGAAGATGGGAGACTAATCCAATCATAAGCAAATTAGCAATAAAAAGTCAGGGCTAAGGTGTTAACACAGGGATGGATACGAACAAAATTTGAAGATGGACTCAATAGGGTTGATGATTTTGAAGAGTGATAAGGAATGATTTTCAATCCCAAGTAACTGAATTAAAGGCTATGCCATTCACAGGTGAATAAATCAAAACAGTAACATTGATTTACTCGGTTTTGGGCACAGGAATTATTGTTTTGAGAGTCTTTACATTTAAGGTACCAATGTTAATATATTAAGGAAATACTCTAGGCTAGTGTTGCTGGAAGCTGGCGTGGAACTGAGGATGAAGCTATGTGACTTTAAATTTGTTGACAAATATTTCCTCCGTAGTGGAGGAGGGGCGATCCTTCCTGAGGGAACACTCTGAAATACCAGGGATCTGAATGTCATGTGGACTTTGGAAGAAGATCACATGGAATAGTGAAAAGAAAAGAAACTGACATTTGAATTGTGGTTGTTCTTTACAAACTGTCTGGTCCTACAGTAGGCTCTGGTTTATGCATTCATTTATTTGTTTCTAATTCTGCACAGGGCCTGCCTGAGTGGCCTGTGAACAGTAAGCACTCAACACAGGCTTTATTAGCTCACTAAAATATAATCATTTCTAGATTATGAAACTTTTTTGAAATTATTTTTTCAATAAAATGACTTTTCATTGAAAATAATTTTTATATTTATTCATTCATAAATATATTCTTATTGTTAATTGAAAGAACTCTATTATATTGTCTGATGGTTTCTCCATCTTATTTCTGAACAAAATTTTCATTGGTTCAACTTGGCATATTATTCTCTTTGTTACTGGAAAAAGACTGACTTTGATCTTGTCTATGGAATCATGCCATCCACATCTCAGACTAAGCCTTCTCTTCCTCAAGTTGGTTAGAGTGGGTCTAAAAAGGAAGTGGTGGAAAATACTGCCTTTACTCGTACAATAATAGCAAAAAGACTCACTATTGTGGTTTCCTTTAGATGCTTATAGTAAAATATCTAACTCATGGATCATTTGAATCATCCTCTTTAACAGTAGTTAAACACACTGATGTTACAAAGATCTGCCAAACATTACTGTCATATGAATACTGAGAAGTTTTTGGACAGAAGTGCAAGTTAGAAGAGGGGAGCCCCATCCCTGAATGCTTCATGAGAGCTTGCCTGGGGTGTCCCCAGGAACGGGAGCTGACACAGGTGTTCAGCACAGTTGCTTACTACTTCCCATCAAGAAGAATGGGGGTTCTTAGCGCTGCTGGTTTGTGGCACTCAGCATATTTGGCAAGCAGTCAGCCCTGGCTGTGGATTTCCCTGGGGAAAATAAAAGCCACAGGGAAGTCATCATCATGACCTTCTGCTGGGTAGTTGGCACACAGTTGCTCCACAGGAAACCTTTCAGTTGTCATTTTCTGAACGGGTAGATATCAGGTGCTCATGGAGGCTCCCCATTCAAGGTGGAAGATGGAGAAGAAAAAAATACTGAGCAGAAGCTTACCAAATCATTCCCAGTCGTGAAGCTTAACACCAACTGATATGTTGATAAAAGGGATTTGGGGGGGTTGGGGTTGAAAGGAGGGATTTCTTTGGTTCTGTAAGCACAATTATAAGCTTTCCTATTTAAGTCTGACCCATCATATTGAAATGCTGTCACTAGTATCATTAGCAAGTAAAGTGTTGATAACATAGTCAAATGCACAGCAGAGTTCTGGCTCTTAAGTGTCTGGACTAACTCCCAATATTAGGAATAGGAGTCAAACTGCCATCACTTTTCCTGTGCTAACAGACGCCCTGCCATTAGCAGTCTGAAGGCAATTTTAATAAAATACATAGCACTGCTGAGTTGGTCTCAAAAGATAAATAAGCAACACAGAAAAGAAGCTTTTGTTTAAAAGTAATTATTTAAACTATGCATTACAGGTAATTTTCTTTTACCAGTAAGGCAAATGCTATCAGAATTTCAATAATGATTTGGTGGCACTTATCTAAATAATGTGATATTGTCATTTCTAAGAGTTAAAGCAGTGCTTTATTTTCACTTATATACAAAATGAGGGCAAATTGGATTCAGGTATCATGTGCATGTGTTATACAGTTAATATTACATTTTGGGGTGAATAGTGTTGTATTCTTAGACAGATTTATGGAAATGTAACAAGCTGGTGCTAGAGTTCTGGGAACTGCAGACTTGACTTCCAAACACAGATTAGAACAGGAGGGCAAAGAACATCTTTTTATTTTTCCTTTGCTGTCAGAAAGGAATCACATTTTGGTCTTTAAAAAACTCTTTAATAGGATGCTTGTATGTAAACCACAGTTACTAGGGTATAATAAATGTGTGTGTGTATCAGAAGAGCAAAAGTTTTGTTTGCCAAATGGTAAAAAACTCAGAAAGCTTTTAAGTTTATTTGGAAACCATTAAAACCACCACCTTTTCTTTCCTTCGTAAGAATTACACATTAGTATGAAATCCTAAAAATAGAATTCACTCTGGCCTTCCCTTAGGCACTTTGAGAGAACTTGCCTACTCAAGAATGATGCAAGTTCTGTCAGGAAGATTCCTATTACCCACTGCCATTAGGTGGGGAACAAAGTGGCGGCATGCCCTTTGGGATGAGATGGTCCTCAGTTCAAATTGCACTCAAATCCCAATTTTTTTTTTTTTTATAGTTTTTCATCTTAGACAAGAAGTTTGCCTTCTCTAAGCTTTTGTTTCCTTGGCTACAAAATAGAGATAATAATAAAACCAACTTCATGTGATTGTTATGAAGGTGAAATGAGACAATACCCAGAAAACTTTTGAGGTGGTGTTTGGTACTCAGAAAATGTTCATTTTTATCTTAAGTCATTAACAAAACTCTATCAGAGAAAGTTACGTGTTGAGCATTGTGCTGGGCGTTGAGATAAATTTATTGATTAATATACAGTTGACACTTCAAAATGAAAAAGTCTAGCGTAAGACAGATATGTAAGTACATAACTGAAGTTCCTGCATGACACTTGTTGTAAAATGGGTGAAGATCGTGGGGACAGAAAGAAAGTAGAGCTTAATCTTGGCCATGGGAAAAATTACTGTAGAATCTTCTTGTTAAACTGTAAAGAAAAGACATTAGGCTATATATTTTCATTCTGAGCGGCTATAACAGAAGCCAACTAATTTTCTTCTAAGAGTGTTTTTCTCAGATCCTTGTTATTTCTGTTCCCTTCACATTTGTATAAGTTTTCCCCTTATTCTTAGCATGGATGGTTAGACAACATCTATAGGCCATGAGAAGAGGTAAATATTAATTAACCACTCAACGGGTGCTCAGCATCTCTGCTAAAATAATTTGGGGGAGAATTAAAAATCATAGACTTTATTCATAGGAAAATAAAGTCTAAATACACTGCTATTGGAATATAAATTGTATAAGTCTTTTGGAGAAGAATTGGTGATATCTAACAATCTGCACGTACACTTAACCCTTTGCCAATAATCCTACTGCTTGGAACTTATCCTGAAGACACACATTGAACAAGATAAAAATTATATGCCCTGGGTTATTTATTTTTGGCATTGTTTATATTTGTAAAATATTAAAAACTACCTCAATCTTCTTGTTGAGAGGAGTAGCTGAATACATTGTGGCATTTTTGCAAGATGTGAGAAAAAGAATGAACAGATTTAATGATTTTGGGGCTATACAGCTAAGTGAAAAAAAAGAAAAGTGAAAAAATACATACACACATATGTATACATATATATACATATATATGATAAATACATGTACTTGTTTACAGAGGCATAAAAGGATAAACTATATTCATGAAGTTGATTATGGTAAGGGTTAGGCCTAGAAAATGGGGATGGAGAGAATGGGAATAAGGTAGGAGAGATGATGGGGAGTCACAATTAGCTGGATGCATGTTTTTTGTGTTTTTTGTTTTTGTTTTTTGCTTAGTTCTGCTTTTTAGAACTGTATAAATATTTGACATAATTAAAAAATAGATAAAATGAACTGGAGTGTTTAGAGAGCCCCATGTGAGATGCATACATAGACACACACACACACACACACACACACACACACACACACATGCACACATGCAAATTTCACTGTATTCAGAAATTACAAAGGAATGAGGTGAGGAAAGAAGCAACTCAAGTAACTTTACCAGTGTTTGGACTTTTGATTCTGGATTAAAGAAAAAACAAATAACTGTTTTGCTCTAATTAGGATATTTGTTTCTCATAAAATACAAATTAATGGTGCTGTTTTATACAGGGATGAGATTTAGCATTTCTTAAAGTGTTTCAAGTGTATCCTGGGGCTGTAGAAAATGAAAATCATGTTTCTCACTGTTCAAGGAGGGAAAAGAACTAGAGTGAACCCCACACTATTGGATTGGAATCTGAGGTGTTAAAGAAAAAAGTATATATCACAGATACACTGATTCACCAATAAAGAAATAGGGCTACGTATGTATACATTTATATATTTCTAGTTCTATCTTTTGAGAGGGCCTAGAAACAGTTACACCCCAATAACGATGAGCATCCCTGATACCATGATCTTGGTTTCTAAATACCATTCACCAATAAAAGAAACCAAGAATCCTTATAGAAATGGATGCTTCCAAGGCTTCAGACAGAAGAGTATGTGCTGAGAAGCTGGAACATCTTGTGGTGCCAAAAAGAAAGGAAGGACTTAAAAACTGATAGAAACATGTTGAAGGAACACAGGATCCAACTTGAAGTGGTTCCCAATTGCCAAATCTGGGACATTCAAGCAAGAAAATAATGCTAGTAATGGATTATATTTAATATAGTCCATGATATCATGAAAAATGATTGAATCAATAAATGAGGGATAAAGGAAAGTTCTTTTTAAATAGTAAACTACCATTTTATAAATGTAGAAGAAATGATGGAAATAGAAAATCACCATTTGGTAAATACTGCAGTAGTAATTGCTTCAGGTAAGAATAATCAAATGAGTGCTAAATTAATGGATAAAAATATGATAAATGATAAATATATTTACATAATGTCAACATATCTCTTCTGAAAATAATTACTAGTTACAAAAGAGAAAGTAGTAACTTCATAAGAAAACATAGCAGACACAAGCTAAAGCATGATCAAAGTTAACATTACCAGTAATGAGCTATATCAGCATCATGTGTCTCTCAGATAATCCACAGAGAAAGGAATAAAAAGTAGTATCTGTCATGTTTTTATTAAAAATGCATAACATGAATTTGCATGAGAAATATCAGACAACCCAAATTGAAGGACATACTACAAGTAACTAGATAGTACTCTTTAAAAACTGTAAAGGTCATGAAAAAAAAAGGAAGACTAAAGAATTGTCCCAGATGCAAAAACACTAAGAAAAGATGACAACGAAATATGATCCAGGACAAGGACATCAGTGGGACAATTGCTGAAATTTCAGCAAGAGTTTTAGATCAGCTGGTAGTATGGTACCAACATGGATCCCTTGGCTTTGTTCTGTAGATGTTAATGTGAGGGGAAGCTGGGTGAAGGATATATGGGAGCTCTTTATACTATTTTTGAAATTTTTTGTTAAGTCTGAAATTATTGCAAAATGGAATGTTAAAATTAAAATGTATGCCTTAAGTAAGATATATGTATGTATTATGCATATTATCATAAAAGAGATAGTTTCTTATGTACTTGAAGGTGCTATCTCTAGACTTAAGGAAGAAAGAAAAAATGTATTTAATAGAGTGGCAGATATATACCATTGTGAACTGTGTCTTATTCTGTTAACTGACTGTCACACACTGTGCAAGCCTTGAGGGTACTTACTATACTTTTATACTTTGCTAGTCTATTTTCCAATAAAATAGGAATAAGAATCTTAGCAAGATGGTTTCTAATTATTCACACCAATGGAGGAGAGCAGGGATGTGGTGTATGGAGCCCAAAAACAATAGTTTTAAGACTCACTCATGTGAAGATCAAGATTTAGTGTCAATGAAGGACCAAGTGTATCCTAGTCAATGTAAAAACCCAAGTTAAAAAAAATGTTCCCATACAGGGAAAGCAGAGCCGGAATATTGACTTCATCACTGTGTGTAAAGAGATCAGTAGTCAAATAGAAGCCTTCTAGGAAGTAAGTGGCACAGTCAGTCTTAGAACCAGATTAAGTTAGAAGCAAGGTCAGGATTCACACCTCCCAAAGCTTGATGGAACCAGTGATGTGGGGATAGCACTCATTACTACTTTGTGACAACATTAAAGGACGAGGGTAAAGGATCAATAGCAATTTTGATTTGCACAGCGTTCTTTGTACCACCAACCTGTTTTCACATAAATTAATGGTAAAAACTTTCATGTTCAGAATAGTTATCAGATGTAGACACAGAGACTGGCCTATATTTTATAGATAAGGAAACTCAGATTACCTGTATTTTACATGTCTTTTATAGATGAGGAAACTCATGTTCAGAATACAGATTCATACACTAGTAATTATAGACAAAGGATTTATATTCTAGACCATGGTGTTCACTTGAGTTCAGTTCATGAACCTCCTTCTAGTGTCAGGAAACTCCCTAAAATTACATGAAATTTCTGTGTATAAGATTATTCAGGTGTGGGCTGGGATTGTGGCTCAGCGGTAGAACGCTTGCCTCGCATGCGTGAGGCCCTGGGTTCTATCCTCAGCACCACATACAAAGCAATAAAATAAAGACAATGTGTCCATCTATAACAAAAAAATATTAAAAAAAAAAAAAGATTATTCAGGTGTACTTTTTTCCCCCCCTGAAGGGAAGGACACAAATTAACTGAATCCATCAGTTATTCAAGGGGTCTGTGACTTAAAATAGGATGAAATATAAATTCATCTTTCCATACTAGTGCACAATATGGAGTGGAAACATTTTGCCAGACGTGGTAATATATAATTTTTACAGTGCACGTACTCAAGAAGTGTCAGTATCAATAACATTTAACAGAGAAATTGTGGGACTTGCCCAGAATCACAGAGTTAGCACCAGAAATAAAACCATAACTCCAGCAGCTCGCAGACAGGGGAGAGGTTATCTCATTGATCATGTTCTGAATTATCTTTCATGCAGATATAGTCCAGCACTAACCAGGTAGCTTGGAGCTCCAGTTCTCAGGTAGGGTACCAATGGAGAAGATTGAATTCAAAGGATCGAGCAGCAACCAGTATTGGTACACCACTGAAATACCACTTAGCAATTTGAGCATAAGGGTCATTTGAATAAAATTCTGTGGATTGTTTGAGAATCTCAGGGGTGGAGATAGGGGCAACAGTAAAATTACCTTCATAGAACAAAAATATTTTTTAAATATGCTAGAGGCCTTGGGGTGAACCTCATGAGTATATTGTCTCATCCAGCACCTGAAACAGCTCCCAGAGTTTTGCTTCCTGAATTACTCAGGAGCATTGGTGAAGCATTGGGAAAGTTCCTTCTGTGGAGAAATAGTGCACGCTTTCCTCTGAAGAAGAATTTGAATGATGTCAGACTCTATATGGTTTTGCCTAGAACACTTTAGCATTTGCAAAGACATCTGAATATTGCTCATATCTGAGAGCATTTGCGTTGCCATGACAGAGTGGATCAAATTGTTCAAACAAATTAATTCTTTACCATTAGAATCAGAGAATCAGAGTCCCTTGCCCTTAACATATGTATGTATTATTTGACTTCCAAACCCAGAATGTATGCAAGGCTTGCACTCAATATATGTTATAAAAATTATACCCAGTTTAAAATTAAATCACTAATGATTGAACAATGCAGAATCAACCTGGGATATTGCTTATCTAAGTCACTGATTTTGTAGACAAGAAACCAAAGCCTAGAGAGGTTAAATTTTATGTCATTTTACACAGTTAATAAATGACAGAACCAGAAAAAGTACCCAGATTCCCTGATTTCTGGCCTAGTTTTCTTTCCACCATGGCATGGTGCCACATGACACATATGAGATTAGAGCAAAATGGTATTTGTTGAAATGCAGAAGTGTTGTGGGTCTTTTGGTGATGTTTTGTGAAAGGAGTGGGGTCATTCATTCCTTGGGTTTTGTTGATGTTTTTGGTTTTGCATTCTGAAATTAATAAATGCACAATATCCCTTCTCAATCTTAAATTAATAATGTTCTACTGATTTTTTTAATCAACTATCTGCCTATAGTTTAGAAATGTCCTCTTCTCTCAGAAAAAAATGTATGCATACCTTTGAGTTACTAGCACTTGAGTTGTAACCCACAAAGTGACTAATCTAAGAAATCACCTCTCTTGTTAGATGCACTGGATTGCAAGTGTCTTTTGATAGTGCAGCAGTGGTACTGTAGGGATTTGCAACTGGCAGGCAGGAATTGAATTGCCATCATTTGGCTTTAGCAGGAGTTAGAGTCTTGTCTCCAACATAAGCACGAGCCAAGGTACTGTCTCCTTTTTTCTAATTTTAGTTGGAACCATTGGCACTGATCTTACCTAGACAGACTAGTGTTATTTCTACCCAGCACAATCTGCTGGGATGGGCTCTTTTCCAACCCATTCAGTTGAACTTCTCCCCCTGATTTACCAAACAGAGATATGATTGGATGTGCAGGGCAGGAGCTTTCACCCTTTTCATTAGAAGTCATCTGTTTAGACATAGAGATTCTAAGTTTAATTGGTTCAATGTGTGACTCAGAATTGGCTGTTAGGACTGAAAATTGCAGCATGCTTTAACTGTGGGTCAGGAAGTATTACTCCACTATTTTGGTGCTGGAACATGGATATTGATATGCTTAACTGCTCAAGGATGAGAGGGAAGGCAAGAAGCGCTGTCTACTTTTCAGCCCTCACCTATCTTGCTGTGGGGCAGACAAGTTGTACCATAGTCCTGGCACAGTCTCCAGTCATGAGCCTGAGTCATCTGTCCCTGCTGGCGTCTTGCGTGACCTAAGTCAGAGCAGCCGTGCTGGGGCTTAGGTGGAATTCCCTCACCACAGTCTTTAGTGGGAGCTCATCAGACCATCAGCGCTGTCCCACAACTATCTCAGCATTGGATGAAGAGGGGACAGCAAGCTTCTTTGACCTTGACCCTCCGTGCAGGCGTGGCTGCACTCTTCTCTCCCTATTTCAGTTTGCCATGGACGTCAGCAGGCTGCTGTTGCACTGAATGCCATGAAGGCAGCAGGCCAAAGACCTCTTTTTGCTTGGAGCCTAAATGTAAAAGACTCTCCTATTCTCATCCCACCCCAACTTCTCTACTCTGGATTTGCCCTCTGAGAGTCAGAGCTCAGGGTGACTGAATTAGCATTTAAGGTCTCTTCCTCCTAGGAACCTTCCTTCTTAAATCAGAAGGACCAAGAATGTCCAAAATCTTTCATGACAACAGTGATTTTCCACATGTAAAAGCACAGGATATTTCCCCATGGTTCCTTGGGACCCAAATGAGAAAGACTATACCCAGAATGAGGACATTAATGTATCATGGGATTATTTCCTGTGTCCTTATGCTGAGGTCCTCATGGTAAGTAGAAAAGACAGAGACTCTGCCCTCACGGAGCTGCCAGTGAGTTCACGTGGAGGTAGGAGTTTTTGTTAATGTCCAAACTAAGAGATCTAAGCAACCTCCAAAAACTGACAGGTGGAGAGAGCCGATAAACAACTACAGACTGTGTCTGTATTTTGTGAAAATGGGGTTGTAACGAGTGTACTGCTGTGTCAGTTATCTTTCTGCTACTGTAATAGATACCCAAGGTAATAAACTTATGAAGAGGTTTGTTTTGTCTTATAGTTTTGGAGGTTCCAGTCCATCATCAGGAGGGCCTATTGCTTTTAGTTCTCTGGTGAGGATGCCTGGCAGCTGTGGGCTGTAGCAGAGTGCACAGAGGAGCAAAACACCTCAGCTCATGGCCAAAGAGCAAACGAGGAAAAGGAGGCGGAGGTTAGGATCTCACCATTCCCATCAGTCTCCAGTGAACTGAAGACTTTCCACTAGGCTTCAGTTCATGGATACTAATGAAAAACATTATCCCATGGAAATCTCTACCAACAGCTTCCAACAGCGCCAAGCTGGGGGCTAAGCCTTTAATACATGGAGCTTTGGGTGATGCTTAAGATTTGAACTGTAGAAACAAGCCAATCCCAAAAAACCAAAGGCCAAATGTTCTCTCTAATATGCGGATGCTAGCACACAATAAGGAGGGGAAGAGGGAAGAATAGAAGTTCATTGGATTAGACAAAGGGGAATGAAGGGAAGGGAGGGGTGTGTGTGCCAGTGAGAATGGGAAAGATGGTAGAATGAATCAGACGTAACTTTCCTATGTTCATATATGAATATATGACCAGTGTAACACCACATGTACAACCACAAGAATGGGAAGTTATACTCCATGTATGTATAATATGTCAAAATACATTCTACTGTCATGCATAACTAAAAAGAACAAATAAAAAATAAATTAATTAATTTAAAAAAAGATTCAAACTGTAGCAATCACATCCCAAAGATGTGCTTGAAAAGGAAAAAATCATTATCCAAATGGAAAAGGCCATGCACTTAAATCACAATCACTAATCAGAATATTTCCTGTGTGAAGCAGTATGTTTTCAACTTCAACAGGCTAAAATTCCATTAACTTATTTATTTCTTTGTATCCTAATGTTTGCATATAAAGCAGAGAGTGACATTTAAGCCATGAGAGGGAAAGGATTGGTTGAAGACTGTAATAAAATATTAAGTATGTGGGTGTTTTACATGATAGACCCTTTTAAAATAAAAACTTAACTTTATCTTCTGTATTTCCTATTTCTCCATTTAGAAAATGCTGTTAGGTATACAAGACTTTCCATGGAGTGTTATTTCATTATAGTAATTTACAGTACAATAATGAATAGGAACACTAACTTGATGTTATTCTCCTTTTGTAGAAAGCTGTTTTATCATGCCATTGTAAATGTGATTTCTATATATTATTTGGATCAAAAATTGACCTTCAAGTGCTTTATGTATAAGAATCATGTGCTTCACAGCAGGTAGTACAAATCTGGGCACAAACCAAATAAATAATTATTAATAGCTTTATGTATGCAGAATATATAAGCAAATAGAAGCATATATACTCCAGGGTATTTCCTAGGAGTACTGGGTTGTAAATAATTAACATCAGTGCCTTTTCTAGGTGTTAGAGATTTTTGGTTAGTTTAATTCTTTTTCAGTAAGAATTTGCCGACTTGTCAAGTTCATAAAATTCTACATATTGTCAAATTTGACTTAGTCCCATAAGAGGAGATTTGGGCATTCAGAGAGTATAGACTAGACAGACATGCTCTTTGAGTCACTTAGGTCACAAACTTCCTTTTTAAATTGAATAACAGTTTTTAATGAGGTAGGTATATTGAGATCTTTTCTTTCCATTTTTAATGTTAAATTTGCTAAATATTGTTACATGAACAAAGGAAATATGTATTACAAGACTAACTAATATAAAAAAAACTTTTGCTCTAATTACTTGACCATTTCATGTGTTAAGTATTCTTTAGGATTAAAGTAGCTGAAGAATTGTTTTACCTCTCTCTAGTTTGTATGGAAAAGTCATTACCTTGGAACATTACTAAAAATTTTTAGAAACAGAATGAGCTGAATATTTAAAAATTGGTTATTATGAATAATTTGATGGTTTCCAAAAATGTGAGTTAATTTATTTAAAATTAAAGACTGGGTATAGATTTTCATGGGATAATGGTTTTCATTAGTATCCATGATCTGATCCTATAAATATTATTATAGTATTGTTTTCTGTGAAATATTTTATTTTAGACTACAACTAGTGGATAAAAATTGATTTTTGATGTTGTTCAAAAGAACACTTAATTTTTCTAATCCTTCAAAACAGTATTGAATCCTGTGCTGTACCCATTTCTAATACTAGTCCTTCAGTATTGCTGGATCTTGCCGCCCAGCTTACAATTCAAGAAGTCTCAATCTTCCTTTCTTGTCCACAAACTACTGTAGTTGACAAAAGGGATTTCTAAAAGATAATTGTATTGATTAATTCAATTTCTGGGTCGAGCATAAGGCTGTAAATTGGAGATCACTCATAGAAATTGAATACAAAGGGGAAATCTTTTTAAGTCTTTTTTTTTTTTTTTTGGTGTATTGAATGATTTATGCTGAACTCCTAAAAGCTTTCAAATCTCACAGAGCTTCAATAAACTTCTAATGGAGTCCTGAATGCCAGTTCTATTTTTGTTGCTTGTACAGTAGGTGGGAAACCTTTAAACTAGTAGAATGAGGCTTTGTTTCATTTCCATTAAAAAACTCATGTACTAACATGTTAGAACTTCAAATATTTTCATTAAAAGATTTCTGATGTGACATACATATATTTACACAAATCCAAATATATATTAATATGTTGTTCCTAAGTACAAGTATGTATTTTTATAGCAATGTATTTAACCGAACCCAGTTTTTATTCAAATGCATACACATGCAGACGTAGCCACATTGAATATATGGATTCCATATTTATTATATGTTAGCTGGTTGAGTACTGCATCAGATAATAGGTTCTGTAAATTCAGAAGCTGTTTTATCCACATCCCATCACCCCCAACAGAGTGTAATACTGTGCCCTTTACACAATGGATGCTAAATTAATGGTTGTAGTGAATGGTGACCAAAAGAATACACATTTAATCAGAGAAAAATGTACCATTTGATTTGATACAGGTACATGGCAAAGATGTCACTTAAAGAAAATCCCTTTCATTGTCAATTAGAACTGTTTTATTATTATCCAGTTAGATGGAAGCTAAGCTCTGCCACATTTATATAGTTTTATTTATAATTGTGAACATGTAGAGCCACATGAGGCCATCAATCAGTAGAGAGATGAGGGCCCAACAGAATTATTTCTGTAGGTGGCCAATTTTTTTTCAATCAAGGACAGCTGAAAGGTCATGATTAAAACAGTGATTTTCCTGAAATTGTAAGTAACTGTTAGTGATTGTTTTGCACAAAGATGTCAAAACTACTTTTTCCTCTGAAAAAGAAAATTATAAGTTCTTGAAAACGTTGGCAGTTTTCCAAATTTCACTTGCACAACTGTAATGTATTTTAATTACTGCACTGGAGTCAGTTTCTTAAAAAATATAAAAGGCAAAAATAAGTTAGTCTGAATGTAAGCATACATAGATGAAACAATAGCCATCTTATGCCTCACTGATACCAGCACATTCATTACTCAAAATTAGCCAAAGAGTGGGATTTAATAGTTTTTACTCAAGAAGAGTGCAGAAACATTGGTTATAATTCTTTACAGAAATGAGGAATGATATCACTACATATTTACATTAAGATGTGGCAGTGATATTTGAGATATTTAAGAAAGTTGCTTCATGCAGACTATTTTGCAAAAGCAGCGAAGCATAGCAAATGCTGCTACAATTTCTGTAGGTGGCCCTTTATTCTCTTGGTCAGAATCGGCCCCAGTTACCCAGTTAGTGGCACAGAGGACTTACTGCTGGTTGTCATCGTCTTTCAGATGAGGTGTGGATATGAGTTCCTGACCATTTGTAGTCATTAAAGATTCCTCAGAACCTTTGTAGCAGGACGGATTTTAACCACAGTGTCCTGGTCAGTTTCCAAATCGGGTAATTACATTCTGCTTCCTAATGTCTTCCTGCAGGTTCTGTTTTTGTTTGTTTCTTTGGGGGTTTTTAGTGTTGTCATTGCTTGGATATATGGAGCTGTCGATTTTTGTGTGTACATTCTTCTTTGGTTTTAAGTATGGTGTGCTTTCAATCTTTTTAAAACCAGAACTGAATTTTGTTAAGTGCACATTATTTTAGCCTATATTAATAATGTGTTCCATACTTTTACTCTGTATTCCTTTAATTTTTTTTCTTTAAGAGGCATACATAAATAAATAAGTGAAATGAAATAATTGCAGGAGGAACACCAGATAATGGCATAGACATGATCTCATCTATGTGATAGGGTTCAGGAGCACCTGTGTTCCTTTGCCTTCGACGAAGACTTTGGAGGGTAGAGAAGATGAATGAAAGCCAGTTACTGGGTATGGGGAGGGACCACAGAAGTCTAGCAGAGTGTGAGTTCATTTACAATTAAAACTGGTAAAGTTCCATTTGAACCCAAGAATGACATGGTTCGTTTCCATGTTAAATGTCACTCTTTTCTTCCCATTGATAAACACTTTAAATTTGGATTTGTAAGGCGGAATATATATCTCTGATTTTAAGAGCAATATTTTGATAAGTCACAATTTTGATGGCCATGTTTTGAGTTAGATATTTTACTAAGAATCATTTTTTGTAATCTACAGAAAGATAGAATTTAATTGAATCAACATTTATTTGATGCCAACCATATTAAAAGAACTATATTGGATATACTGCTATAGAAGATACTTCATCTATTCCAAAAAAACACATTGTACCAAGTATTTATCCTATTATATTCTTACTAGGTCGAAGGTGCATTTTTCTTTTTCTTTTTCTTTTAGTATTTTTGTTATTTATTCACCAAAAAATTTTATTAAACAAAATTCAAAGTATTTAGTCCTAACCCAAGCATAAATTTTATCCGTTGATCTTAAAAGCAATCCTGGCAACAGTACTATATGTAGGAAAAGCATAAGCCCATGAATCAGAGGGGCTGTTGTTTAATTCTGGCTCTTAGAAACTCTACCCTTTCCAAGTGGCTGTGTTGCTTAGCTTCCCTGTCTCAGTCTTTTCATTGATGAATCTTAATATATCAGACCTATGCATGTAAACATTTTTGACTAACTGGTAGAAAAAACTTTACCTTGTAAACTAAATTTTAAACTCCACCATAATACAGCACCTTCTCACTAACAATGTCTTTCATCAGATTGGTTTTACATATAATCCTTAATAAGAAATGTCCCCTCCCAGCTTTCCAGGAATCTTGGCTTCAGATGGAACCTGTTCTGGGTTCTGTATTAGTGAGCTTCCATCTCCCCAGTGTCACGGCCTCTGAAATGTTCTCCTGATGCTGGATGCTTCTACTTTCCTCTAACCCCTCTTTTCACCATATATATGGCATATAAAATAAACAGATGAGACTTTAGTCCTCCCCTTTGATCTCTAGGTATCTAAAAATAACTCCACCTGAAAGAATTAGGGCTCATTGTAACTGGGACTACATTTTGTCGACAGTTGAGAATTGGATAAAATCACACACAAGGACATGGGAGTAGATCTTAGCCATAGAAGGAAGCTCATATACAAAGCCATCAGATATCTCACAGCAGGAAAATATCTTGTCAGAGAGGTACTGAATATCTCGCTGTTGGCAGTAGGGCGTGTCCTGTGGAATACGGGTGGAGCGGGTTGGTACTGCAAACTTCACCAGCAAGTCAGCAGCAATCAAACTGATAAATTGGCCTTGAGCATGATCGGGGAGACTTGGTGGAAGCAGTATACTGTCCCAGGAGACTAAATTCTCAACCAAGATTAAAAAACTGATGACAGAGGAACTGAAGTAAAACTCCTGGAAACGAAGTGCAAACTCTAGAAGGGAGGAAAACATGAAGGTTATGTTGCTGAAACTGTGCTAAAAAGCAGGATTCTGACTGCCTAGTGCTACATAGGGTGCCAAGACTTGGGGCAGACAATGAAGCAACTCAGATCAATATTATCTTCTTTGACATTCTCACTCTAAGTTGCTCTCATGGCTACCTCCTATCACTTACCCAGGCAGAGGAAGAGAGAATTTATACCAGCTCTTGAGAACATGATTTTCATTCTCTTTTCTCTTTACTTTTATCTCAATCAAAGGAAGGATTTTTCCTACCTTAATTGTTTCTGTTTTTATCTGGCCATCGGTTTTCTCCACTTTGAGTTCCTGTAATCTGTGTAAAGAAAGTGACACTGTAACTCTTCCATTTGTGATATATTTTAGCATATTTTAATATATAAAATCCGGATGCATTTTAAGTGCATGGTTTGTCAAAACTTAATTGCCAGAGTAGTTTTCTTGGTGATGTATAAAATACTGTGCTGTCCTCAAATCAATTAAAGAAAAAGCTTATCTATCTAAGAATCTATTGCTATCAGCATGGCTCCAAACAATCTGAACCACAGAGAACAGATAGTGTTTAGGGTGTCACATGATGTTATTGACAATGTCACTGGGCTTGAGTGTCTAAGCTGCATTTTTCCCATGTTGGCACATTCCCAGTTATATAGGGAAAGGGCAACAGAGTATTTTCCCAAAGGGAAGTTTCATATGAATTCTTTGGTGTCTTTTTCCTAAAAGGTCTTTATGAATCAAGGTCTAGATAATCCTTCTCTTTTCCACCTAATTGCAAAAATTTACATATCCACAAATGACATCCTGGGCTTTGGGAATGAAAGCGCAGGATCTCCTTTCTTTGGTAGATTCTGTCCTGGTTCAACTTCTGGGTATTTTTGCATTTTTCAGAATGTTGCCTAGTTTCCTAAAACTGAAGTACAACTTTGTATTTTCAGTGCTGTTTTCATCATGATATCTTGCAAAAAGTTTTCATCTTTTGATGAAAAAATTTATGACTAGAACAGTTGGTAGCTTTTTAAAATTTTTTTTCCATTGCCTACCTGAAAGGAAACAAAAGCTTGCAAGGTAGTTATATCATTGCTTAAATTTCCTCTTTTGAATTGACACACATTTATTTCTGTCTGGTGGAAACCCTTCTTCCCTTATTGTAAGAGCTACAAGGTATCTGCTGTTGGCTAGTGTAGTATTTGGAATGTGTTTCAGTAATGGAATTTGTATCATTATGTCTTATTATTTGGGCAGTGACTTGATTTCATGATTTTATAGAGCATATATACATAAGATTGTTTACAAAAGTTTTATATGAAGAAATAACATATAGGGCCAATAGGAAAAAAAGTCCAATTAAATGAAGGGACTAAGGATGAGAATTAGTATCTGTAGACTTAAAAAACAGCTATTTATGGAATAATGGATTTTGATATGCTACATTCTCTAGATTACAAAGATCTCACTTTGAAGGCAGAGTTAGACTTGTATTAGGGAAGAATTGAATGTTTAAAGGAGACATCCTGGATAAGACTTGAGAATTCCTACTGCAGTGATTCCCTGGAGACTATCCATTCTTACTATATATCCCTGGTGGGACCATTGTTAGAGATGGTACTTGAAATCACCAGTCAGCAACACAACTAAAGAGTGTATAGTCTGAATATTGTTACTTGCATATTGAAAGAGCTCTCTCATGGGAGTTGAGAAGAATTCCACAGTTTCAAATACATGAATTTGAAAACAAGGTTTGTGGATGAATCCCTGCCTTTTAGGCCTTCAAAATATTGGAGAACAGGCAGATATCTTTGTTATATTTTTATCACTTATTTCAGCAGAGGGAAGGCAGTGAGAGACTTTGGATGCTGAGTATCTATGCTAGCATAGGAGTTCAGGTAGTAGCAGCCATTCCAAAGCATGGACTACTCAGATAGTTCCCAATAATTGCTTACGAGCAAGAGGAAGCTTTGATACACATGTGGGAAGAGGTTATTATAGCCAAAATTAGATGGGATATAGTGGCTGATTTGGAGTAGACATTCAATTTAAAATTTCTATCCTTATAGATAATGTTTCTTGTGGAATGTATGTCAAACATGATCACTGAAGCTAATAGGATTTCATTTTGCAACAAAACATTTTTGGAAATAGCTTTCGATAACTACATATCTATGTCATTAGAAGATAATATGTGGATCATTGCCACCTTTTATGGGCAGCACTTTGTTAAAGTTTCCCTACCTATAGGCTCTCCTTTCTCTAAGCCACTGTATACAGTGCAAGTGTATTTGCGTTCCTAGGTCACAGCTTTGGTTCTGTTACTTCCTTGTTCAGCAATGGTAATGGCTTCCTGAATGTCCTGCTGATTGACATTCAGACTTAGGGCTTGGGACCTTTGGCCTTGGCTTTAATGCTGGTCAAATATGTTTGCATTGTTTGTTATCCATTACCTATGTTCACATCTTTCTTATTTTTTTTTTTAAACGTGATTTCCTGATGATTTTCACATTTACACTCCATTTTTCATATTTCCACATGTTAAATGCTAATCACCATAGTTTTGGAAATAATATTTTTTTCCACTTTTAAGTATTGAATAGATACTCATTGTTTGATTAATCTTGTTTCTCCATACGGTCTGCACATAATAGATTTATCATTTATAATTACAAAGAATGAAAGCTGCTCATGCCGAGGTATAAATATCTCAAAGTATTGATTATTCAGGGAGCTCTTTGTCACTTTTGGAGTTTCTAAAAGTTTGTCTTCCTTCTCGTGCTGCCTAATTCTGCCTTTTTGCCTTATTCGTTTAAATTCTAGCTTCGAAGGTGCACATGAAGAAATGAAGCATTCAAATCACTTGAAAAGAGTAGAGAGGCATTCAGCCTTTGTTCACTCTCAGCTTTTGATCATAACTGTAATTCTCTGTAAGCAATCCAATAAAACTTCCCATTGAGTTGCACTTGAGTTTCCTTTGAGCTTGAATTTACAGCCTACCATCGGTAGATTAAAAATCCATTAAAATCTTTAAGAATAGCAAAAGTTACATATTCCTATTGCTGTAGTAAAGATTTTTCTAAAAGATTTTGCATTAAAACTCTGTGACTAAGTAGTGATATTAATAGGCCATTTTAAAGTCATACTTGACTTGTCCTTAAGCTATGGAAGACTGCACAAGGAGCGGCTTCCCATAGTCCATGAGATTAAATTTTGGACAAATGACTGAGACATAGTTGATTTTTTTTCTCCTATCAGAAAGACAATGCTAGACTCCATTAACAAACAGCAGACAACCTCAAGGATAAGTGGTAATGAGGAGAATAGTTGAAGAACATGCTAGGAAGGGGCGATAATAGATTCAGAGAAAGAGTGCCCAAGTAATTGTTCTGGAGGTAGCAAGAGAAATGAAACTGGTGATAGGGTGAGAGGTCAGGGATAGAGATGTAAATTTAAACTAACATATAGATAAATGGTAACAAAAAATCACAATGCCCAATTTTGTAACAACACTCAAGTGAGTGCTGATATGAAGAAAATGTATTTCTGTCTCTGTCTTTTCAAATCGATACTTTTCTTTGATGTAATACTTTACACTCTTTGCAATAAATTAACTTGCCGTTGGCATCTTACTATTTTTGTGGATAGTTAAGAATTAAAGTCAGGAGCAAAAGAAGACATATTTCTAGCTCAGAAGGCAGTAAGAACATCAGTGGATTAGAATGCAGCTTTCCCTGCTGTTTTCCCAGTGATGGGCCTTCACTAAATCTTAAATCAGTCTATTACATTAATAAAATATGGTACTATTAAATATTTCCTGAGGAGTTATCTTTCTACCTGGTCTGATATGCACATTCTTCTGAGCTAACCAAAATAAAAGCCCTGGCAGCCATCTCCTTGAGATGGGATTGCCTGGTTTTCTTTCTCTCTTCCTCAATGGGGTGACATCTCCCTGTTCCTGCTGAGATACATGTAGAGTCTTCCCAGTGCTCTTCCTCCTGATGGTCATTGCTATTTTCAGGTTTTAATGATTTTACTTCCCAGAAATACTCTTGACATTTTTGCCTACTTTTATTTATTTATTTTGTTCAACATGTTTTATCTTATTTACTTTTCTTCAGTGGAATCTTATATTCACTGGAGAAATGCTAGAGGAAAAAGAGCAAAAAGTAGAAAATAGTATTTAAAATACAATTCTAATTCTGGCAACCAAAGGAGATGACTAGTAAGATTTTGACACATGCCTCCATTAAAAAAAATATATTTGTGTGGTAGTCAAAATATAATACTTATTAATAAGTATTATTACCAGGCACAGTTAGGCATGCCTATAATCTCAGCAATTCAGAGGCTGAGGCAGGAGGATATCAAGTTCAAGGCCAGACTCAGCAACTTAGTGAGACCCTGTCTCAAAGTAAAAAGTAAAAAGGATTTAGAAGGTATCTCATTGGTAGGGCACCCCTGGGTTCAATTCCCAGTACTTCCTCCAAAATATATTTTTTATTTAAAAAATATTCATAACATAAAAGTTTCAAACCATACTTTTTATTTAAGTACAAGAACATCTTTTCCTATAGTATATATTCTTTATATCTTGTTTTAATGACTGTCTAGTATTCTATGTTCTACATGAACTGGAATTAATGCATCTAATGGTTTTTTTTTTGGTTGAGGGGGGCTATAATAAGTTTTGCCTTCTCTTTTCTGTTTTCTGGTCCCATTACCTTTCTTGGAGTTGAAGCCCTTATCACAGCTTGCTCAGACTACTTAATTCAATATTAGTTCAAATGATTGCTTGTGTCTAGCGAACCATCTAATTCTTCCAGAATAAGTTAAACACACACACACACACAAGCACCTCATAAGATTACAGCTTGAACAATGCCTTTGATGACTTTCAGTCTGCTTCAGAATTGAGTTCATATGTGTTTTTATGCCTGTGGGTTCTTCTCTGTTTTAGCCATGATTGACCTTTATTATTTAATCATTTAACCTAGATCCACTTGCCCAATATTTGTGATTTGCCAGATACTTTCCTACCTTAATAGCTTTGCAAGTTTGTCAATAACACCATCTACTTTGTTTCTGTCTGGTAATGTCCCACTAATTATTAAAGATAACTCAAGCTTACCTCCCTGATTAACTGATTCTCCCAAATTAATTGCCCCCTCCTCTGCACCCCTGTAACACTTTGTTATTGCCTTTCTCAGTTAAGAGCAGGGTATAAGAAGCAGCACATAGTCTTTGGGCTCTGACAGACCTGGGTGTGAAACCAATATCCATTGATGACAATTTCTCAATCTCAGTTTCTCATTCATTCATTCAGCAAATATTACTAAGTATCTGCTACATGCCAGACCCTGTGTGGTACTCTGGGATATGATGGCAGACAAATAGGATTAATAATGGACAGTATTTAGTATGGAATGCCTGTGTGCCAGGGAGTGTTCCATGATCTGTGACATCATTTCATCTTCACAACAAGTTACCTTACTGTCTTTTATGGCTAAGGAAGTTATGGTGTCCAAAATTAAGCACTTGTGAAGGTCACACAGTTAGTAGATAGCAAACCATTTGGATTTGAATTTCTACTTTGCTCTCCAGGTGGGACCCAGATCCTTGTGGGCCATGTTAAATATTATCTATTCTATTAGGGGCAATGGGAAATGATTACATGTCTTTAAGAAGGGTATTTCGTATTTTTTTTTTAAAGATTGCTCTGGCTGCATCATAGGAGTTTGCAGTAAAGGTCGTGATATAATACCAATATGGGGGAACTGAAATGAGATACTGTGTTTGAAAATATCTAGCACAGGGTTGGGCTTGCTGTGAGCACTTAATAAATGATGTTGTCCTTCTTCATTCATTATTTCATTCACCAGATCTAAGATAGTATTCTGCAAAAAAGTAGCAAAACACTAAATGCTTGCTTATTGAGTGAATTACTAAATCATTATTGAGTATTTTTTTTAAGATTCTCAAAGTAGGAACTCCATGCTTCACAAAGCAGTTCATTAAAAAGCTTTATGTAAGAGAATATATTTTCTCATTTTGAGTCAAAAATCCAACTTCCTATAATTCTATTTAATTTTGCCTTCCGGACCTATAGAGAATAAGTATAAATCCTCTTCTGTGATAATCCTTCAAACAACTGAAGACAGTTAATTGAAATATTTCTGTCTGAGTCCTTCAGCCATGCAGTATATCATCCAGAGACTGCGTGTTTCTGGGTTGCCATACTGAGGACCTGTTCTTTCTTTAGCTGTAGCACCCAGAATCCAAACATCGCCTGTGTTTCACAGAATGCATGAATGGGAATCTTAAGTGTGTCTTTAGTTGGGATAACTTTTCTAACACTCCTCAAATCACATGGACTGTTTTGAAAGTGACTTAGTTCACTTGTGTAGAATTCACTATCAAATTCATATCAGAAGCTGAGTTCGGTGGTACATGCCTATAATCTCAACAACTTGCAGGGCTGAGACCAGGAGGATTGGGAGTTCAAAGCCAGCCTCAGCCGGGCGCGGTGGCTCAAGCCTGTAATCCCAGCACTTAGGGAGGCCGAGACAGGAGAATCGCGGGTTCAAAGCCAGCCTCAGCAATGGCGAGGCTGCTAAGCAACTCAGTGAGACCCTGTCTCTACATAAAACACAAAATAGGGCTGGGGATGTGGCTCAGTGGTCGAGTGCCCCTGAGTTCAATCCCTGGTACCAAAAAAAAAAAAAAAAAAAAAAAAAGCCAGCCTCAGCCACTTAGTAAGGTCCTGTCTCTAAAAAAAAGCCAGAGATGTGGCTCAATAGTTAAGTGCCCTGGGTACCAAAAAAAAAAAAAAAAAAAAAAATCCATATCTGAATGGCTTAAAACCATTTCACTTTTATCACGTGATTATGCCATGCATTGTTTGAACTTACATTGGCAGCTTTACATTGATCAGTATTATTTAAATCTAATAATTTTGGTTGATGTATTTTTAAATAGTGATTCTGTCATTTAGTGTAATAGTTATTTTTTCAGGATTTCTGTTTTGTTTGTATTCACACAAACTTAATTTTTATAATTTTAGTTTTGTTAATACAGTCAAATGAGGTAGACTTGAAATTAATGCTGTTATTCTTGCTCAAGATTTCTTTCTGATAAATCTTGATTTTTTAAATATATTTTTTAGTTGTTGATGGACCTTTATTTATTTCATTTTTATGTGGTGCTTAGAGTTGAACCCAGTGTTTCACACATGCTAGGCAAGTGCTCTACCAGTGAGGTACAACCCCAGCCCTAGATCCTGATTTTGCTAGATGTCATTTGATTAACTATATAAGTCTATCTAATAGTGTATTTGTTTGTCCTATAATTTTTCATCTTTTTTGAAGATCCTGCTGAAAATCAGACTAAAATCTAAAACATTTACTGATTCTCTGCTTTAAATAAATCTTTTGAACAAAGGCCATACAGACAGTATGGAATTGTGTATTCTTAGTAAAGTAAATAAGAACAATAGCAATACCTTAAAAATAATTACTCTTTGCCAGGAACTTTTCTGAGTGTTTACATATATCAATTCAAATAATTGTCAAAAAAGAAAAGCAATGAGATAGATGTTATCAGTATCCACATTTTACAGATGAGAAATCTGAGGCACAGAAGTTAAATCACCTGCAATGTTCATTCACATGGTTAGAAATTGGTTAATAGCTTTCTCTCACTGTAACTAATACCTAAGATAAATCACTTTATCAAGGGAAAAGGTTCATTTTGTTTCACAATTTTAGAGGTTCCTGCTAATGATCAGTTGGCCCCATGGCCTGTGGTCCTGTCATGGGGGCAGCACATTATGGTGGGACATGTATGGTAGAACAAAGTTGCCTGCCACAGGCCAGGACATAAATGAGAGGAAGAGGAGGAAAGGGCTGAGATCCCACCATATCCCTTAAGGGCACATCCAAAAGATGCAAAGACCTCCTGCTAGGCCCCATCTTATAAAGGTTTCATCACTTCCAAATAGTGCTGTTCTGGGGAACAAGGTTTTAACACACGGGCCTTTGAGGGACTTTTAAGAATCAAACTGTAGTGGTGGTGAAGTTAGGAACCAAACTCTGTACTTTGGCTCCATATTCTGTGCTTAAACCATGTACCCTCAGGAATTTTAACTTCCCATATGTTATAGACAAGATCGAACAGTGAAACAATGTGGCATTTTCAGTAAGAGTTATGTGGAAAACTTGGACATTTTTCTGAGATTCCATATATTTAAGATTTTTCCAACATGGTGTTTCGAATTTAAAATAATTAATACATCATGTATTTAAATGACTTACTGGGGATCCACTGTGATATTATTGAGAATATTATCAACATAGTTGAGGAAACTCTGCTTCAGACAAATGGGGCACCCAGACAGCTTAGTTTCTATTCCTTATTGTGGCAACACAATAACAAGTGAACAATAAACTTAGCTGTAGGGAAAGATAGAGAAATCTTCACAGGCATTCATGAAATGCAAAAACACATGCATACTGATTATGTCTTCATGCATGCGTACTGTTTTCAATATGTTTTTAAAAATTGTAGCAACATCAGATGTTTGTGAAATGGAAAGAAAATGAGATTTCAAAAGATATTTCCAATAGTGGAGTAGTATATAGTTTTATTGAAACTTAAAAAAAAAGAGCTTAAATATGACCCAAAAGGAACATACAATCTCCAAAAGAATACACACTAAACCAAACGCTTTTGTAGTTCTCTTATACTTTGGTGCTACAATGTGTTTCTTAGCTTCTTTATGGGTGTAATCTTATGATTTTCATCAAATTATAATCCTGCAAATGTGGCACTATGTCAGTAAGAATTAACTACTTGGGAGTTTGGATTTTTTTTCCCTAATAATCCATATCTTTAGGACCTTTCCATTGAATTAGATTTATATGAGTCATCTATCATTAAGTTATACTTGAGAACACCTTGCATTCACTGAAAGTATCCTGTAGGTGAGGAGAAAAAAGTCTCAATGGCATATATTTTTCTTTTTGGCGCCATCAACAACAACAAAATCCTAATTTGGATAACTAATATGCTTAAGTATTCTCAGAAAAGAGCTATAATATATTAGAGCTGTTGGGTTGCTCCCACAAATCATTTTGCTTTACAGCTTTGATTTTGAAATATGTGGACTGATGTCTGATTTATGTTGTTGGTCTTTCTTGTGGATAGTTAAGTGTTCTAGCTTAATGTTATTAAATAAGCCCAAAGCCGAAAATGGGCCTCCTAGACTCAGGGCTTTTGCAAAAGACGTACATACCCTATCCTGTTAGAGATGTTTACTATGGTCTTTTCATGCCTTTTTGTCTTTTAGAAAAGAATCAACTTTACTTATCATCTTCTGAAATATCTTTACCATAATTTGATAACTATTATCTCTAAAAAATTTGGAGGACAATGTTCAAAGAAACATATGACTGTACAATCTAGCATTTCGTAACCTATGGGCTGATTTCTAACTTAATTCTAAATGGAAGGTACTTCATGGGTAACACATCTGATACCACAGAAGACAGAAAATTTGAATTTGTTTTACAATGTATGTATGAAGCCAATAGCTAAGAAATTAGTGAACAGAGTCATTGGGAAAATATAGACCACTGTTTTAGTCAGCTTTTTCGCTGCTGTGACTAAAGGATCTGACCAGAACAACTGTAGAGAAGAAAAAGGTTATTCGAGGGCTCATGGTTTCAGAGATCTTAGTCCAATAGAAGTACATTCCTCAGGGCTAGAGGTGAGGCTGGACATCATGGCGAGAGAGAGTGTAGCAGAGGGAAGCAGCTCACATCATGGTGATCAAGAAGCAGAGACTACACTCACCAGATACAAATACATACATCAAAGCCATGCCCCAATTCCCACCTCCTCCAGCCACACTCTACCACTTCAGTTACCACTCAGTTAATCCCTATTAGGGGATTAATTCACTGATTGTTTAAGACTCTTAAAACCAAATCATTTCTCCTCTGAACCTTCTCACACTGTCTCAACACATGAGCTTTTTGGGGACACCTCACATCAAAACCATAACAACAACATTCTAAGAAGGCATATACACAAGGAACTTTTTGTATTATGGTCATTTATTACATTTTTCTTTCTTAATGAACTTTCAGCTCTTCAAAGATAAGAATCTTACCTTTTTCATCTTTGCCTCCTATAACTTAGCATAGCATTCAGCAAAATTCTAAAAATTTAAAATAACAATAGTATAGCTTATGTATTTTAATTGCTTGCCATATGCTAGGCACTTTTCTAGGTTCTCCTATGTACAGTATTATCCAGTTGTGAAAACAATTCTATGATGCAGGTCATGTTATGATCTTCATATGCATAGAAGGAAATTGAGAAATAGGGAATTTAAGTAAGTTGCTCATGTTATACACTAAGTAGAGATAGAAACATTAAAACAATATGAATAGGTAAAAGGAAGAGTGGAGGAGAGAGTGGAACCATAATGAAGTAGGCATTATCTTATTTGCATTTCAGAGGAATCAAACCCAAATGAAGGATCAGGTCATAAAGTCATTGTTTAAGGTAGATATCAGAAATGATGAATTCTACTTGAAAACTCCCAGTAAGTTTTTTAATTGAAACCAACATTTCATTCCTCAGTGAGAAGTAGTACAGCTAGATTTTCCTTAAACATCTGACTATTCCACTTTCTTTTCTGTTGAGGAACAGGGAATTATATAGACAGCTTGCACTGAGTGCCACTCAATATAATAAATACTTCTCTTCAAATGCTAGAATCACCCTAATGATGAGATACTCATACCACAAGAGACACAGGAGATCTAAGACTAAGAAAACCTCAGATACAAATGTCCTGTGTTGCGTTGTCACCGGTGAACTCAGCAGAATGGCGAGAAGATCCTACTAACTATATTAACTGCTTGAACTTTTCCTTATTTTTGCTGTATGAAAACATTTGGTTAATTTATACTCCCTGGTATTTTGGATGGAGCAAAAAGATGATAAAGAAACCCAAAGGAACATGTATGAGCTGTAATTCTCCTATCCCAGGTACTTCCTAACTGCAGGCTGCTTGTTATATGCAATTCATCAGCTCATGATGTTTGAATCTCTTTCATCCCCTATAGGGATGAAAATCCCACAGGATTTTGATGGGTATGTTCATAGTGTATTAAAGTGACTATCTTTAAAAAAAGAAAAGAAACCCAAAGGAGGGCTGGGATTGTAGCTCAGCAGTAGAGCGCTTGCCTTGCATGCGTGGGGCCCTGGGTTCGATCCTCAGCACCACATACAAAGCAATAAAATGAAGACATTGTGTCCATCTACAACTAAAAAAAAAAAAAAAATTAAAAAAACCCAAACGATTCATTAAAAAAAAAAAGAAACCCAAAGGAAAGTTGACTTTGAGAATGAACTAAATGGACACATAAATGCCAGTTTTTACATGGTCTCAGTGCATGTCCTGTTATTGTTAAGGGATTATAAACTTTTAGACTAGGCTAAATAGGGTTATGGAAAAGGTCTGTATAATCTTGGTAGATTCCTAGATTTACAGTTGAGAAAATTAGTGGTAGCTCTTCTAGGAGTAATTGGATCCTGGATATGAATTCATGTTAACTAAATTTACATATATACATGTGTGTGTTTATTTATAAAATTTCAAGTAAATTGTATACATTTGTTTCAGTGTTATTCAGCTTTCAATTACTATAACAAATACCTGACATAATCTGCACATGAAAAGAAAAGGTTTATTTTGTCTCAAGGTTTTAGAGGTTCTATTCCATTATGATGGGAGCAAATAGTAGAGCAAAATTGCTCACCTCATGGCCAGGACACAACACAAAAGAGGAAAAAGTAAGGGCCTAGAATTCTACCATCCTCTTCAAGGGCATACCCCCAGTTACCTAAAGACCTCCCACTAGGTTCTACCTCTTAAAACTTCTACCATCTCCCAGTAGTGCCATCCTGGGGACCAAGCCTTTAACATGTGGCCTTTGGGGGACACTCAAGATCCAAACTATGAGGTTGGGGGAGAGAGCAAGAGAGAATATAATTGATTGAATTACCAAGATAACTAGAAATCTCTTTAAATATTTCTCCTCCATAGAAAGGTTTCCTTACGACATTTATTAAAATGTTTTTTGAAGATTGTTTCATGACTATGGAAAAAGAGAAGAAGCAGGAAGTTGGTTTTAATTAATGTCACAGGACTAGGAAGCCTAATATGCCCCCTTCACTCCTTGATGAGTTAATTCATTAACTTATCAAATAGAACAGAATACTCAGCTGATTGTCAAGGATACTTGTCAGGGATCCTTTTCTATGAAGAGTGTTAACAAAAGCAGGATGCTTTGGCTCCTATGCTTTTTTGGTTTTCTAGATACCATTCCGTTATGTAAAGAGTTCTAAATTGTTAAATATTTACTTAGCTCACAGTTTAAACAACTTTTGTTAGTTATATTTTACATTCTTTGATAACATTTGAGACATTTAATTGGATTTAGAAGCACCTGATATCATTTGTATCTTGACAAACCGTTTTTTCAAGTCATTTTTTCTGTAGATGGCAAGTCCTATTTTACATTGACTTTTTAAAAAATTATGTTTCAGGTGCTCATATGTTCTGAGATTGTGCTCAAATTCTGTTTCTATCTGGAGTTTGTCAAAGATGGATTTCACAATGAAAAGATGAACTTTGAGTACAGAAGCACTTAGATAATTGCACCAGCTGACCCGCTGAGTGATCTTAGGAACATCACGTCATCTCTCTTAGTTTCCTTATCTATATAACAGGAATAATGAAACCTGTTTTATAGGATAGTGTATATGACTGGCATGTAGTAGGTGCAGAATAACTTAGCTTTCTTTTTCATACAAGGTTATTATGAGGAAAACAACATTTTTAAATATTACATATTTCTACCATTTTTTACCATCGGGTATATCTGGTCTACGCAATGTTTTGTCGATCATCTTTGAAATGATTGCCAAATTTAAACATCAGTAACTGTCACATAAAAATCTGGATTTCTCACTTTTTTTTGAAAAAGTATACTTCTGGCACAGAACACCCCCATTTCTGTACTGACAGTAGGGAACATTTGGATATGGGCTGCCCCTTTGGATAGAGTACTTGCTAAACTGCTCACAGGAATCATCCAAATGATCTCCCTAGGCCTTTGCATTTGGATTCCTTCACTGTATCATCTTTTTCTCAATAACTCCTTATTTCTTGACATAAAGAACACATAATTTGTGTAGATATAAATATTTGTAACACTTCTGTTTAAAATAAATACATACTCAAACTCTTGGGTGGGTATTCAAAGGTGATATGTTCCAAATGAAAATTAGCTTCACCTGTGATCTGAAGATGACTGAGTATTTGAAACCGAGTCTTCCATGAAGAAACTGGTACTGTGACTTTGAACCACATGGACATTCAATTAATGCTGTTGACTGATTACTGTGAATTTTCAAGGTAGTGTTTTCAGTTTTATTGCCCTTGTCTTGGACTTCCCTGGAGTGTGGTGGCAACTATACACCATTTGTAAAATTAAAGTGCTATGTTCATACTTGAAACAAATGGCAAAGCTATTTAGGATTGGTTTTAATCTGATGTTCTGGCAAGGATCCCATTGGGACACACAAATTAAAACATAGTCCTGGGTCAATTATAGCAGTGTATCTTTTGAATGGGAAAGACTCAGTGACTGGTTTGACAAGAGCTTAGTGACCCTGCTGAGTGTTATTAATTTTATTGTCCCAAGAGAATAATGAAAAAAGGACCTATTGTTTAGCTTTCAGGCTAAAATTGTACATCATTATCTAGATGAACAATGTCTGAAGAGCCCCCCACAGAATGTACTTAAGGGGGAGAGAGTTGAGCACAATCAACCCTTACTATCCAGACATCCCTGAAATACAAAAATAGAAGCATAGCTGTAAGTCCAAACTGTAGGATATATGAGAGAGAAAATTGTGGAAACAGGAGCTTTAGGATCTATTTCTAGATTATTCTGACATTCATGGCCTCTTGATCTATTTAGGCAGTCACCATAAAGTATCATAGTGAATTTGATAAAATATCACATTTTCATTTTCTAGGATTTTTTCTTATAGTTTTTATGATTTTTCCGAGTGTCCTCTCTGAGAGACAGCACTGCTGTGGTTAAAAGAGGTCTTTGGAATTAAATTGCCTGTATCTGAAGTTAGTCTGTAATGTTTATTAGCCGGCTCTGGGATCTTAAGCAAGATCCTACTTAACCTCCAGCTTACCTCACTTTCCTCAGCTGAAAAATGGGGGTAACAAGAGCACCTTCCAAGTCATGTTTCTGAGTGGTTGAAATGAGGCCATGATAATAAGTGCTTAGCTCACAGAGAAGTTCGGTGAGTGCTGGTTGTTACTGCTGCTGCTTACCCTGCTCTGTGATGCTCTCTAAAACAATCCAGTTGTGGATAAAGTGTTCTGTGATTATTCCTTTCAGTCACCAAATCAAAAACAAGTTGGTGGGGAGAATAGTATGGCCGCTCTAAACTGAGTATTAAGTAGTATCAATTATCACCTCCAGGAACAACTGTTTTGGTTTGTTAGTTGACAAATGATTACCAAAATTTTGCTATTTTTCTGTAGCCTGAAGCAGGGTAAAGGTACCTTTCAGAGTGTTGGGAGAGATGGGGATTTGAAAACATGGGAAAGCTAGGACATCTGTGCTCAAGATGACCTTGGCCTTTCACTTCTCTCTGCCATCTCCACCCGTAAGGCAGCCTATGTAATATTAGGGAACAGATCTCACACTGCCATGACGATCTTGGATTTAGCAGTGGACCTGCTTTATTCAAATTCAAACCCTCTGTAGTCTGTGTGCGTTCATGTAATCCCTAGCAGGAAACATGCTTATTTTATTGGGTCCGTAAGCCACAGCAGACCGTGGATGGCATTGTTGCCTGGCTGAGGATACAGCTTCAGACAAAACATATGTTTAAATGATATGTAATGCATACTGTCAGTTAATTTCTCTCCATTCATCATAATTAAAGATTTAGTCATGTAAGCTACCACAGTGAGTTTACTTTTTTAGCACTTTTTTTTTTTTAATGTCACTTTTTGCTCATCTGAGGAGTCTTAGTATGTGACAGGGAAGCCCTAATAAGTGAAAATCATTTTTATTTTTCATGTAGTGAGCAGATGATGGGAATGCTCACCCTGATTTTTGTTTTCCTGATTATCCCACACTCCACATTATGGACCAAGGGAGTTGGGATTTCTCGTGTTGTCTCCACAAACCTTATGCCATCATGCAATGCCCACTAGCGATGAACAAGGAGTAAATGTGAGAAGTATACACACAGTTATTCACTCATACACAAATTTAAATACATGTGATATGTATGATGGATAGGCATTTTATACTCTGTAGGTACATAGTCATTATGTGTGCGTATGTATGAAAGACTGTGCCTTTGCTTCCGGCGTGAATGTACTGTGCCTGAGGTGCAGGAAAATGACAGTTTCTCTACCTACACGGAAATAGAGCTTCACAGAGCAAAGTACTACTTCAGAGAAACACTGCCACCCAAAATCTCCACTGGACTCTTTTGGCATGTCCTAGTTTTATTTTTGGATTTGGGTTGTTTCTCCCTTTTGAGGAGCTCCCCTTTTGGATACTACACTAGTGTTCTGGTTTAACTGGAAATACTACATGCAGAAGCTGCTAGGAATGTTCCATGAAAGATGTTCAGGAACTGAGCAGAAGTGACACAAATAAGACAAAATGTTAAAGAGGGGGAAGATTTAACTTTGTTTAAATACTATATAAAGCATTTAAAGTATTATTCTAAATATAATTTTAAAATATTGAAAATATTCATACCCTTCATTTGGTTTTTGGACAACTGTTGAATGTACCTTTGGGCTTTTAGATAGAGTCCATCATGGATAGCTTCATAATCCAGAAGTAGCTCTTAGTCTCTGCATAGGCTTCCAGAAATATGACTTATCAAGAGTCTGGCTTCAATGCATCCTCTTAGCATTTCTTAACTTTTTTTAATGTTAGTCTATAATCATCTACAATCATCTACACAGCTGCTGCTGTGTGGATAAGTGCCCCGCCCCCCCCAAAGTTCATGTGAATAAAGGCGTGGACTCCAGCCTGTTAGTACTCTTGGGAGGTAGTGAAACCTTTAAGAGGTAGGGCCTAGTGAGAGGTCTTCAGGGCACTTGGGCCTGACATTATAGGCCCAAAGCAAGAAAGCTAGTCAGTTACACACTGAAACCTCCAAAATTTTGAGCCAAAAATAAACCTTTCCTCTTTATATGCTGATAATCTCAGGTAGTTATTTTTACAGTAATAGAAAGTTGGGCAATGCAAGTGCTTAATGATTATTTTCTCTACAGGGTAATATCTGTTCTTTGAAGATAGGAAATGTACTTCCTCTTTGTTTTGTTTTGTGTTGTGTGTGTGTGTGTGTGTGTGTTTGCCCCCATTCTCTTTCTTCCTGAATATCTGAAATAGTAATTGACATAGTCTCAGTGAGAACCCCCCAGACTACTTAACAATCCCCAAGTAATGATAATATCACCTAGAGCTGACACAACAATAAAACAAAGCAGCTGTCTGTAACCCACACAGAGTGGTTCTCAAAGGTAGTAAATCTAAACTTCATCTAAAACTTGTCAAGATTTAGATTTCTGGGTCCCAGTTCCTAAGATTCTGATTCAGTAGGCCTTGTTGGCTTCTGAGAATCAACTTTCATGCCTGCTTCCTTATAAAACATTGCTTTGTGGATCACTGGTTTCCACCGCTGGTAGAAACTGGGTGAATGTGGGAGATACCTTCTTTGTCTTAACAGTGACTAAACATCAGGATTTATGGTGGACGTTTGTAAAAATGTCTGGACCAACACACAGAAGTTCTGATTTGTTGGGTTTGGTTTAGGGCCAAAGCATCTGTATTAAAATATTAAAATGCCTCTCTCTCCCAGCAGAACTTTTCCAAAGGTGATTTTTTTCTGTGCAGACAAGATTGATAACCACTGCCTTAGCCCTTAACCTTGCCATGTTGTTATTTGAATATCCCTCAATGATTACCAGGTAGAAAGCTGGAAAAGGTTGCATTCCTTGTGAATAACTAATTTAGGCACAAAGGCCAGATTATCAGCTGCCCCTCATTTATTCATTGATTAGGTCTCAAAATATGACAAGCTCAACTTAATTGTTCGGGAAAGAGTAAATAAGACCAGTAGAAAGCTGGAAAATAGAGACCTCTTGGTTTATTTCTTAAGTGTCACATCAATCTACCCAGTTAAGTGATTAAAGGAGAGACTCTAAATGGCAAAGGGAACCTGGCCCTGATTCGTTCAGGGTCATGAGCAATGGCTCGAGACCATCTTGTTTGCAGATACTCCTTTCATGTTATTAGGCTGTCAGTTGACAGACTTCGTAAGATTTATGGCTCAAAACTCAAGTGTACACATGTGTGAGTGGGTGGGACTGTGCGACTGGCTGGATGAGGTGAGAGCAAAGAAAGCATCTGGGTGTTACTGTGAATACCTTGAACTAAGCTTTGGGGATTCAGTGTCACAATCTCTCTGTCTCATTTCATTCCCCTTCTCATCCCAGTAAACTTTATTTTTAGCTTCTGGAATTTCTGCTATAGGAACTTAAAATAGAGAATGAGACTTCAAGTGGAAGCACCTAATTTTTATTAAAAGATTCCTAGGGTGCTTTTTAATAAAGTCCTATGGAGGGTAAGATGATAAAATTTTAGAATCCTTGTTTTCCATGAATTGATGATATTTCTTATTTCTCTTGAGAAAACTATCCTTTCATAGCATAATTAACTATATTTTGTTGGACCTGTTTGCATCTTTCTAACTTATTTGAATTGAAAATTTTTTTGATATTTAAAATCTTATTTTATCTCCACAATAGGGATAGTAGCCTCCTATGTCTTTCTGCTTTTCCCTCAGATATTTTCCCCTCTCCTGCCAGGAGGGAACCCCTTGTCTGTTTTTGTGAACTATATTCCTTGCTGATTTCCCTCCTTCAGTTCTTCCCATCCAAACTGAAACTTTCTGAAAGTGAATGTTTCCATGTCACTCCCTTGTTGAAATGCTTCTGGGGTTTTTCAGGGCTTTTTAAAAATTTAGTACAGCATGCAAAGCACATTTGAGGCCTGGAATTTGTTCCTACTTTCCACCACCAAGCATGTTCACATGTGCGTGCATGCTTGCACATACGCACTTCTTCAGTCATACTGCATTGTCTATCTTTCTCGGGAATGCTGTGTTCTCTAACTCACTCACATCTGTGAACATGCTCTCCCCTTTGTTTGGATTTCTCTTTCTTAGAAGACCTCATGAGCTTTAACCCTAACTTCAAAACTCAACTTAAATACAGCTTTCTCCATAAAAATGGAAACCTCCCTTCTCGCATGGAGTTGTCAGAGGTCCCTTCTTTATGTGCTTCTGTTGCACCTTGTACTACAGACTCTACTGCTAAACAGCCAGTGTTATAATTGCAAGATACATTGTCTCTCCCAGATATTGCATTTGAAAGCAGTTTCTGTGTCTTATGTTTCTTCTATTGTCCCACAAATGGCTAAGCAAATTATAATCAAAGCTTTAAGAACTGTCTATTGACCAATAAAAGGACATCAACAACCAAAATCAGTACTATAGGTTTGTACAAAAATATGTTTTTTTCAGAGTAGATGGAAAGGCTTAGAATAAAATATGTGGAGCATAAGCTGTCAAGTTTCAATTTTGTCCTGTTTCTAAGGCACCTTAATTTAACAACAAAATTTACCTAGGACCACTGTATTCCAGAACCCCATTGAACCCAGCAGAACTATTTTAAGTTCTGTTCCTGTGCATGTCTGAAGGTAAAAGGAGGTTTTTCCTTATCTGGAAAAGCAGTAACTCCCACTCCATCTCTTGGCGTTTACCCACCTGGGAGTGGGTATCAGGCATGCTCACAAACATGGCGCCTCCCTTGCTCTAACTAATCCAGGACTTTATCCTGCTTCTCTGCGATTTCCTTGTACATATAGCACAAGTTCCCTATCCTTGTGCTAGGGCTGCTTGTTGTTTTGTGAACTGTAAAGGAGACCTGCCATAGGCATTTAGTGTCTCTTAATAATTTGTGAAGCAGCCCTTCTATTTCATATTTTTGTCTTTCCCTTTCCCCAGGAATCTGACACAAACCCCTAAGAAAAAACATGGGGTTAGGAAACCATCTGAAGCCGTTTATTGTACAGTAATTAAAAATGCCACTCTCCCGAAAAATTTATTGTCCATAGACTTAGTTTGAGCCTCTGTTATTATTTTGTCCCAGATACCCTTTGTGGCTCAGGTAAGTATCTGTCTAATCAGCTCATTCTAACAACCCTCCAAACAGCTGGATTTGTGTAAGTCTACACAGTTTTGGGACTGTGAGGTGAGGATGTCATAACCTAGCTTAGATCAATCAGACCTGTAGCTTGCTACACAGCTATAGTGAGGTTTATTATATAAGTAAATGGCTGCAGGACCTCCAGTGTCCTTGCAGGTAATAATTTGCCCACAGCTGCAGTTATGCAGCATCGCATTTGGAATTCTAATCTAGTTTGTGCTAACTCCAGAGGCACTGCACTTTTAATACTTCTCATTTCTTGTTTAACTTTCCATCTTTAGCCTAGTGCCAGACATACAGTAGATATAAAACAAATAAATGTTGAATGGATAAATGAGGGCAGGAACCAGAACTCTGTGGCTCTCCGCACCAAATGCACTGTGTGGCAAATGGTCATGCTGTATAAATACTATAAGGACTTTGAAGTGTCACCTCTTAAAAACTGTCTGTGAGGAACTGATTGGGAGTGAGAATTTACTATAACAGCTTGAATTGTTAAGGACATAACCCAGACTCTTCACATCCTGCCTTAGAATTGGTGATGAATTCTGACAATAGTTATTGAAAGTGAATTGCTTTTCTCGGAGAGTTAAAAAATGTCTCAGGAAGTTTTTGAAATGACGTCTCTTTTAGGTGTATAAAATTTTAAATAATATATTTTTAAGTGAGTGCTTTATTGTTCTCATGTAAGAATGTCACAAAAGGTTGGTGACCTTTACATCTGTTGGTTTAAAAATGACTTATTTAGGGGCTGGGGTCGTGGCTCAGTGGTAGAGCGCTTGCCTCGCACGCGTGAGGCACTGGGTTCGATCCTCAGCACCACATACAAAATACATACATAAATAAATAAAATAAAGGTTGTTTTAAAAAAAATGACTTATTTATTTGAGAAGGACCTATTATTCCTGAGGAATCTTTAATTTTTATGTGGTTGTTACTATTCACTTTGAGAATCTCTTCAAGGCCTCCAAAATGTAGTTTTAGTTTTTGAGAGAAGTTGATTTGTATATCGGGGAATGTTATATTACATTCAAGAGCTGCCCACACCCTATTTTTTTCTTCATGGAAATTCAGGTTGCCGTATTAATGTTTATTTGCTGTTACTCATAGTAGTGATAGCATACTAGGCTCTGCATAGAATAATCTATATGGACATATTTGCACCCATCTACCTAAATGTGTACACAAGAATGGATCCTCAGAACCCACAGGTACATTTCTGCCTGCCCATCTTTTTATAGATAAATAAGATTTTCCTTTCACCCTGAGAGTTTGACTTATACAGTGATGGGACTTCTTTTATACTTACTAATTCTATTCTCTATTATATTCCAAAAAGCATCATATTATCTGCCTTGTCCAATTTGCTTCTGTGTCTCATTAAAGTGGCCTGCTGTGAAGCTAATTTTTCTTGCTCATTTTATTGATATTTTGGGAGAGTGAGATTTTTTCCCCCTAAGCAGCTCCTGCTTTAGTATAGGGTTGTAGTAGCTGTCAAAAAAGGCTTTAAAACCATCCTCTAAAATAAATCAGAAATAAAAGCAGCTTATTTTAGTATCTCTATTGAAATATAAATTACAGGTCATCGATCTTTTCCCCACTTCCTTGCAATTATTTTTATTGAAGATATTTTTTTCTCAAAATAAGACAATGCAATGTATTTTAAAAAGCAAATAAACAAACCTCAAGGATAAGAATAGCACCAAATGGGTTTGTAAATGGCTGTAGCACACATTTAGTGGGAAAAAAGCATAATAAAACCTAGCTTTGTTGTTATTTACTACAATAGAAAATAAAGTGTACCAGTGATTAGGTTAACACAATTCTGAATCAATCTACAATATCACCAAGGAGGGACAGCTTATTCTATAAGTTTAGACTCAAGTATTCCTTTTAGTTCAACTACATTTCCAAAAAAAATAAAACACACACACACAGGTATACTCACATATACATACTCTGGTATATATGCACACATACATATGTATATGTATAAACACAGGGTAATACATAATATAAAATCACCTGACTTCCATTTCTTAAAAGAACTAGATGTTCCATTTAGTGGCACCACTGAATTTGTTTTCTGATGTCATTATTATTTTTTAAAACTATAAATATAGCTACATATGTAGCCATGTATATATGTGTGTGTATATATATGTATATTCATCTGTGTATATCTATATGCATACATGCATTCATGTGTGTATATATATATATATATAGATATACACAGACGTATATACATATATATACAAAACTGTATTTTAGAAAAGTGAACATCTTTTTCTTCTTTGTGATGGCTCTTATGTGCTTTGCCTGTGGGAGGTAGATGCAGTAGTTGAGAACAGAATCACCAGCAGCTTCCTGGACTTGAACTCTGGCTCTGCTGCTTCCTTTTATCTCTCTCACTCTCCCCTTACCTTTCAGCAAAATGAGGATAGTCTCTTAAGTGGATTAACAGAATGTATATTTGTAAATCACTTAAAAATAGTCCCTGACCTATAAGAAGCACTGTTTCATGTTGGATAAATAAAATAAAGATCTCTATAGCTGAAGTCAACCAGAAACAAATACTGTTTAGGACAAGAAGTGGCTATTTATATTAAAACAAAAAATCTGCCTTTTTTAGATCCATCTAAGATTTAACATTGAGAGACAGAAATTGCCTTCCTTTGCAATATATTTTCTACTGGAAGTCTCAGAGTGTGGCACCTGGAGGGTCCTGGTAATAGTGGTAGGAGAACCACTGGATCACATTATGTTACTTGGGTCAAATCTAGAAGGTTCCACAGAACTCACAGAGCTGCTGCTGAAGTTCATATCAGCTCAACCGTGAATACTGAGTTAAGCTTCTCTTCCAACCTGCTCCACAGGCCAACAGTTCTGTAAATTGTTAATGGCTCTGTTTGAAAGACATTTCTAAGTAAAATAATTTGACCAAATTTGAGGTTAAACAAAGTTAAATAACAATCCTTACTGCTTTTAATAAATTCAATATGCATTTCAGTTATGTAAAAAAGGCACATATTATGGTATGCATTATATTCCCAATTCATTTCATCATGAATTCCCTTCTCTCAAAAATCATACAACTCTGGGGATACAGCTCAGAGATAGAGTGCTTGCCTGGCGTGCACAAGGCCCAAGTAACACACACACACACACACACACACACACACACACATACACAGTCATGCACCTCTGGTTATCTTCCTAAAGATAGAATATCATTCAGGAGATAACAACAAATATTTTTGGTTCCTTTCATTTTACACAAAGAAGACCTGAACAAAACAAAGTTGCCTTAAAAAGAAATAAGAAAAATGTTAGTAATATTATTGCTACATCACCTGAGTAACCTTTCCTGCTTAAACATGTTTTCATAAATGCAATTTTCTTCAGAAGCACAGTTTCTTTTTGGGACTAACTCACTAACCCTCTATTTCATTTCTTAAAATCATAAGTATAGGCATATCTCAGTTGTAAGTAGATACCTTTTCATAAAATACTGCTCAGAGAGACGAGTTAAAACACTCATCACAACACTATTTTTAGTAGCAAAAATTAGCAAAAAATATGAAGTATTTACCAAACAGGGAATGAGTAAACAAAGTTTGTGCAGATAGTACATGTTAGCTAAAATATTGCTATATGTGTAATAGCACCCATAAGTCTTAAAAATAAAGTTTGGAGTAAAAATAAATGGAATAAAATTTAAAAAAACAAACAAAAATATGACAGTTTTTCAACTTACTGGGAATTAGTAATGAAAAATAAAAGTTATTATCAGTGGACTGGAGCTGTAGCTCAGTGGTAGAGCACTAACAAAGCATGTGTGAGGTACTAGGTTCAATTTTCAGCACCACATAAAAATAAATAAATAAAATAAAGGTCTATCAACTAAAATTTTTTTTGAAATATTAAAAAAAAGTTACTATAGTTGATGGTGATGAGAGTAAAGTGAGTTAATTGGTTGCTAAAATTTAGATAATATTATTTGAGTTTGGAAAGATTAAGAAGAGCACAGTGCTTTAATGCTCTTTGTCTTAATGTTACTTGGGTTGTTCTGTAACTCTGGAGAATCTCATTCATATTCAGGATTTTATTTATCTACAACTTAAATGATAATGACACACAGTTATGTTTTTTCCTCACACTGTTCTCTCGGACTGCAGGCCTATCTATCCCTTGGCTGGCTGGACATCTCCACCTGGTATCTCATGGACAGCTCAAACTGACATGTTCCAAACCATTTACAATTTTACACAAACCTTTCCCATTTCCAGAAAGAAACAGATAATGATGTTGCCCTACCCCCTTGTCTTTCCTATATTTTACAAATAATGTGTAAGCCAAAACCTGGTTGTTATGCCCAGCTTGCCATGGTTCCTCAGATCCCTTGTCATCAAATCTTGTCTGTTCTTCCTCCTAAATTTCTTTCGTGCCTAGCCTCTTTCTACATCTCTCCTCTTATTGCCCCAGTTCACCATAATAAGTCTTGTTCTCCAAAACATCATCCACATGGTTGTCAGATCTTACTGAACCCCAATATGATTATATCTCTGCTTTCCATAAAATCCTTTGGTGGCTTCCCTTAATTTTAGATTAAATCTAAACTCCTTAGCCTGGCTTCAAAAGTCTTCATTGGTGGGATACTGCTCACCCCTTTAGCCACTGTCTCCAGCCACCTTCCTCCTCTCTCACCTCTTTCTTGCTTCTCTGCCTTTGGCTCTCCAGGCCTTTAGCCACACAGCCTGCACATCTTTCCCTAGGTGCTTCTTTCTGCCTGGGACACTCCTCTCAACCTGATTCTTTGGTATGCCTCTACATTTTAAAACTTTCAAGATGTACAATTACTTTTATTTTTTCATAAATCAAAAGCTATGCAATACCAATATTTCATATCTTTTCACTTATAGCTTTTGGTCCATTAGAACCAAAATGGTGAAAATAAGGACAATGAATCTCTAAAAGCAATATTGGAAAATCATTGGACTGATAAATCTAAGTAATCTATAATAGTCTGTGATATGGAAAGAAATTTCAGAAAAGGAATTTTATGGTTAATATTTGTGGGCTTTATAAATGCAAGTAAATCATCTTTCTGCTTTAAGCTTCTTGTGGGCAAGAACTCTGTGTTCATTTATGAGCTCTATAACCTGTAATTTCATGTTTTACACATATTTGTTTGCTATGTTTGAAAAGAAGATTAAGTCATGGGATTATGTGATATAACATTTAATAATAGATATTATTTTACCTAACAGAAATAATGCAAGCTGTCAAACATGTGTACCCAGAAGGTCTTCGAAATAACAGTTTGAATGTTAGAATGTTGCTTTGTTTATAGACTCATTTGTAAATAAATGGTGAAAGGAAACAGTGTTTGTCATATATCTAGAAATATATTTTGCTTCCTCTGTGTGAAAGATGGTCTGTTTAAAAACAAAGAAACCAAGGGCTGGGGTTATGGCGCAGTGGTAGCGTGCTCGCCTAGCATGCGGGAGGCACTGGGTTCAATCCTCAGCACCACATAAAAATAAAATAAAGATATTCTGTCCACCCACAACTAAAAAATAAATAAATAAATAAATAAATAAATAAATAAATAAATAAATAAATAAATAAAAAGAAACCAAAAGCTTTTATACTCTTCAATTACATTCTAGATTTCAAAATTATAACTATCAAAGATATCTTCTTATAAAATAATTAAAGCAAATTTCTCTCAGTGACTTTCAGTATTAAAATGACAATGTCATAGAAAGGAATTATTTTTTAAGACACTTGAACATGATGACACATTAACTCTTTTACTGACAATTCCTACTAATTTAAAACTGGAAAGTAGGGGGATGAAGCAGAAATATCTGAGGTCCAGAGCAGGCAATATAAGTGAAAAATAACTTTAAATATTCATCTGTCTAATTCCCTGGTGTTCACTTTCTAATCCTAAATATTTATAGACTCACAGAAGTAGTAGTGGCCTACTAATCAGCACATTGATGTGTGATTTGGTATGAATTAAGTACTTGTTGCCATTCAGAGACATCCAGAATAATTAGCAATTGGGAAAGGTGACTGTAATTTACAATTTTACCTTTTAACAGAGCTTCACAGGGCATACGGTTAGACAACATTATTATTTTTCTTCTTGGTAAATAAGTGAAATGATTGTTTTGGTTTCAAAAGTGAATATTATATGCCTAGGAATGAGAAATTAGATAAAATATATATGTATATTGGAGCTTTTTTAATTAAAAAGGAAAGCATATGTTATTGTAATGTTTCAACTTGACAGTAATTTAAGGAAGAAAGCTTTAAGTTTATATACTCTGAAGTGTGAATTTTTGAACAATAAAACATCAACGACAATTGCTACCAATGGGTATTCCCCCTATCTCCTAACAGCTAGAGTGTTGTGTCATAGAACACAGCATTACTGTGTGTCAGGGGACTCATTGAAGAAAATGGAATGAAAAGTACAAACTTATGAAATATTCCCTCTCTAGAGACCATTCTCTGAGCCCATAAGTAGAGAAGGATTAGTTGCCCCATGTGCAAACATGTATACTTATTTTTGTAAAGAACTATTCAAATAACCTTTAAGATAAACTTTATAATTTAATTTCTACTATATTATTTCTCTTCTATTGAAAAAAATGTATTTCAATGAACGATTTGAATTATGTTTGCCATTTTTGTCATTTCACAAATTGTACAATTTGTATGCTGCTCCTATTCTCTGAGACAGAGAAAGAGATTTTAAACAAGCAGAGACACCATAGTAGAGTGCATGCTATTGAACAAGAAATTAAGGAAAAGATAATTATTTCCATCTTTTCATTGGATGTCACTAACATTTGAGAATAGATTCAGCATCATTATCAGAAGAACATTTGAGGGACTTGTACTGCTTTCACTTTTTTTTACATATGTTTCAAATTTCATTTTTAATTACACACAGTAATTATAAATATTTATGAGATATTTTCATACATATATACATTGTTTAATGATCAAATCATTATGATGGGTAAATAATATATTCATCACCTCAAACATTTATCATTTCTTTGTGGTGATAACACTGAACGTCTATTAATAGCCTTCTAACTATTCTGAACTATGCAGTGTATTACTGTTAACCTTAGTCTCCTGGCTATCATGCAGTAGAACACCAGCGCTCATTCCTCCTGTCTGCCTGTAATTTCGGACCAGTTGATGAACTACCTCCACCTCCCATTTCCAGACTCTATAGCCAAACTCTTTGGGGCTATTTAGACTGACTGAATCCTTGAATTCTAGGTGTTTATAACCCAAACTAGATAATGCTGTCACAAATAAACAAGGCAGAGACTGCAAAATAAAAGTCCAAAAATATGAAAAAGATAGAATTAAAATTTAGAAGCAGGCCCAGATGCAGTGAGTGTGATGAGCAGACAAAAAGGACATTGTGGAAGTTTAATCTTTTCTTCTTTAATGCAGTATCTCCAAATAGGTCTGGCACCAAGATTACTGTGATATGGCCACCTCCCAGAACCCGGAGCAGAAGGGCTACTGTTTATTAAGATAAATGCAGAAGTGTCTGCAAAGGAGCTCTTCCAAATAGCAGACCTTTCTAATGCCCTGTGACTAGTGTAGGATTTTTTTTTTAAATCATTTGCCTCAGGTCATTTCTGAAAGCCCTATTGTATCATTAACTTGATTATTCTATGATTTGAGTTTATTTCTTCATATTTAAAAAGCTTTCCAGAGCTACCCTTCTCTGGTTTGCACTTAAGTGAAATTAAAAGTCTGACTGTTAGGTATTGCCTTTAGACCAGCTGAAATAGCTCCTCCAGCTTACATCCTCAGGGCCTCATTAGAAAGAGGCTCACAGCATGCCTGACACCAGTTAATATTTGCAGAGCTCATTTACCTACATTGGAAACAAACCAAAAAAAGGCCAGACAAATCCCACTGAAGTGAAGATGGCTGAGGGCACCAGTGCCCATCATCTGGGTCACCTTCTCTGTCGGAAGTGAATGACCCACCAGGCAGCAACTTCTTATCTTTGTGAAGCTGAAAGAGACCTGTTGAAAATGGGTCTTCAAGTAGCTTTACAGTTAAAGATTCCACAGGACAAAATAGGTAACCCATAACCTTGAGAGAAAGGGGGAGGAAGGAAGGGATTCCTTTCCAAAACAAGAGATTTTTCTTACATGAAACCTAGTTAGTGTAGAGCAGTTTGTTTTCCATGAGGATAAAAGATGGTATTCACATTGCTGGGTGCTGCCATGGCTGGGATTCTGAGATATAGTTTGACCCTATTCAGAAATGAAGATTATGGTGATTTTCTATTACAGAAAACTGGATGACATTTTATTCGTTACTATTACTTTGTAGTATTTTAAAACTGCTTGGCTATTTTGTGGTATTGTTGGGATATATGGCATTTAGATTATTGTATCCATATGGTGGAAATCTGGGGCAAATAATTAAGTCCTCAACCATTGAACAGTGTCTCTCTGTCAATCATTTTATCAGACTTATTTAGGAACCATTATGTTTGTTCACTTATGATGATTTTTAGCTAAAATGTGCCTAAATCTTGTGCACTAGCTTGTTAGTATAGAAACATCCTTTGCCTCTGTATAACATTTGGTTGACTAGAGATTTGGGAGTGCCTGGTCTATTTGCTAAATAATTCTGGTCTGTTGTATCTTTTTTTATAAGAGCACACTGGAGAAAATATATCAAAAGCTCTTTAATCCCAGTAAGATTTTTATTAATTTCTGTCAAACATTGTGGTAACCAACCCAGCTTCCAATTTTTTCTAATGTTTTCTATACTTTTCTTTTTCTTTCTCTGTCCTGCCAATATTACTGAAGGAATTAAGCATCTTTATTATTGTCCAACAGTTTCCTCACCAGGGATTGCTATTAGATTTTTAAGTAAACCATTAATTTTTTCCTCAAAATATTTTTGTATCCTTTGTGGAGTTCTGAATTTTGTTTCTCATATGAGGAAACTGATTAGATTTGGAATTGTTAGGAAAGTGTGTATACACATGTTGAGGCTCTTGTTTAACACTACATGGCTTTGACTGATATTCTGAAAAGCAAAGTATGAACTTTCCTTTCCCTTGGACTCTAACAACTGTGTTAAATTTCTAAATCTTTGCTACTTTTGTGTAAGACGATTTAAGTGATTAAAAGAAATGACTTTTTAAATTGCCAGATTCAATGTATTGCTATGAGTAACTGCTCTCTTTCTCTCTTTGCAAACCAATCAGAAGTAGATCTTTCTGTTGTTCTTTATTATTTTATTTACTTATTGGTATTGAGGATTGAACCCAGGGTCACTCTACCATTGAGCTACATCCATAGAACATTTAAAAATATATTTTAAAAAAAGGTTTCACTAAGTTCTCAAAGCTGGTCTTGAACTTGGGATCCTCCTGCCTCTGCCTCCCCAGTAGCTGGTATTAGAGGGATTCCCCACAACTGGCTCTGTTGGTCTTTAAATGTGTAGTCCAAAGAGCCAAACTTTTTCAAGGTTCTAGGTTTTTCCTAAATCCCTCAGAAGGATCAGTACTGTGTCCCCCTATAATACTATAATAAGATAGTATTATAAAAAGTCAGGAGTTGAGAATTTCAAGTTATCCAACCACTTGAAATTCTCCACTCCTGACTTTTTATAATACTATCTTAATTGATTTTTACCCTACTGTTCTTATGTAGTCTCACTAGCCTATGTTCATTAATAGCAAACATATTGCCCGTAGTTCTGACCCTGTTGGTATTTGCACTGTGCTCCAGTAAACACACCCTGTCAGTGTATTCAGGGTTTCCCTGTGTATGCTTCAAACCTGACCTGTGAAACACGGTCCATGGATATTTCTTCTTGGTAGAGTAGATGTTGTCACATATTTAGTGGACAGTGATGTTTCTAAGAGTACCCATGAAGAAGGTACTTTGTATCATTATATTTTACTGTCACAATAGGTAAGGAAACTGTTTGCCTATGATTTCATGGTAAGCATTAAGATTCAAGTCTCTAGAAAAGGCCCTTTGGAGTTGTCTAAGTTCGCCACCCTTAGGCAGGAGTAAAACTCAGTGCATGGATAACAACACCTCTGAGTAGGAGCATCTGGAGTTAAATAAGCCCACTACTTCAGTGTCCTGGCCCCCAACACAGAGAACATCTCTACATTCAGTTTACTTGGTGTGACATGGGGATAATGCTACCTCTTTCAAAAAGGTTACTGCTATCATTGAGTAATGAATATGATGAAATTTTGTAAATTTTAAAGCTCTATAGGTGAGGAAGGGGTGTGTATATGTCACAATCTTTTGTATAGTGGGAGGGTGTACATATGAGGTCATCCCCTGAAAGATAATTTTTACAACTTCCTTTTGAAACACATCACATATCATTGTATTAAAATTGTCATATGAAGGTACTCTTTTTGCTGATTTTAACATTTGGTCAGTTCAGTTTGGTCATAAAAATACACAGAAGAGGACACATCAGAAGAACACACTTCACTTTTAGGGGTGAAACCTAAGCTTGTAACTCACAAGTGTCCCTTATGAACATCCTGTCTTCCCTTTCTGTGTAACCATGATTTTAATATAGGATGTTTCTATTTTTTCATCTTGTAGTCTTTCAGCCAGTCTCAATTCATTCAGTCTCCTCTCTTGCATTAATCTTCCACACTGCCTGTGCAATGATCTTTCTAACAACAGAAAGTTGATCTCATTACTTGATTGATTGTATACAGTTAGTGGCCCAGCATTATTTATAGGCTGCACTACGGATGCCATAACATAGTTTCTAGACTCCCCTTCCTTCCCCTCTCCTCCAGGTCACTTTCTGCTCTGCTCTTTCAACCATATACATTAGATCAAGAACCATGATAAATGGTGATAATTTTTTTCTTTTAAGTTTTTCTCTACTATAGATGTTATAATCATTAAAAGTTCAGGAATATAAGATGTAACTTGTCTAACTATATTCAAATAACTTGTGTATTAATTTTTCATCACTAAAACTTACCAACTGCTTTCTAGACAAATTTATCTTTAACATTTTTATCATTTCATAATCTTTATATTAGAAAAATAGAGGCATGTAAAATTAAAAGCTAAGATATTTAATTTTTATCTCCTGATTGGGGGAGTGACATGTGTAACGATAATTAGATTTTGCTTATGCTTTTCCAGATATAATACTTATTTGTATTTAAATTTTGATTATTGGACACTCAGGGATAGGAAGCTTTGCCTAAAGGCATGTCCTTATTAAAAATATTTTCCCCATTATCTGTCATTTTAAACATTGTGGAGAATATATTTTTCTGTCCAAGTTCAGTATTCCATATACTAAGGATTGCAGCTATTTGCAGTCTGTTAGCGTCATGTTTCTGCATAATTATTCACCTTGTCAATTACTTGGGCATAAGTTTTGAATGAGTAGTGTGCTAGGCTGAGTAGAATAATACTGATCCCAGAATATTCTCTGGAACTGGTTTTCTTAAAATAAGCCAATAACATGAATTTATTTTGTCATATGCTATATTCCAATATTTGAAGACTAATACATGGTTAAGAATTCAATTAATGAGATGCTGGGTGATTAAGTCATTTCTATGACTAACTGATGGATGTTGAGCTCACTGGGAGTTGGAGCAGGGTTTTCAACCAAGTGATAGGTTACTCTAGTTATTGTCACTAATAGGGAGAACAAAGCCATAAACTCAAAGTAGTAAATTCATTAAATAGTTTCTCTTAGAAGAAAGTTTGTTACAAAGTAAATATGTTCCTTAAGATTGAAATTATTTTAATCAATTTTCTATTTAGGACCAGAGAATTGAACTTAACAACGTTTATGGGAAAAATTCGAGAACACAGAAGAGAAACAGGGACCATGTCTAACTTATCTTGTGCCCTTGCATTTAGCCTGGCACGTTGTAATAGTTTACTAAATGTTTGATGAATAAATGCATGAATGGTTAAATGTAAGTATTTATGGATGAATGGATGGATGAGTGAGTGAATGAAATAAAAATTTGTCAGGAAGTTAAAGAATCATATATGATAAATGTAAACAATGGTTTACCAAATCCCCTGTGCATATGATACACCCATGAATAAGATTTCATGCCCACACATACCATGCCATTTTACTATAAATAAGTGCATTTTTCAAAATTATTATTTTGATCCTTAATGCTACTGTTCAAATAAATTTTGAAAACATTTGTTTGTATTTGATTCCATAACAATTTTAAATCTATGTGAGAAATAGCCTCAGTGCATCATTATTTGATAAGAACATTTCCAAACCTTATCTGAATGTATTGCCAAATGTTCTCACCCAAGTCAGTAGACAAGGAATGGCTTCCAAATGACTTTGCTCTAAAACACATATACCTTCAGAAGAATTATTTTTATTGAGATCTCAAAGAATATGTTGCAGTTTCTGAACAACACTTTCAGAACTAATTTGAACAATGAATTTACTGGAATTAATTTGTGGTTATTTCCAGGAAACTATGTTGAAGGGACAAAACCCTTCAACACTTTAGAATATGCTTAGAACAGTCTCATCAAATTATCCACACCTCAGGGCTACATTTGATGACATAAAGAGTAACATGATTTGATCCACCAAGAAATTTCACATGGATATTGATAAATTTCTATAAAATCAATACTTTTCTAAATATATATTTATCTGGGTAAGTATATAATTCCTGTGACCTCTTGAGCAACAACAGTTCCATCTGATTTATTCTGTAAAGTATTTCCCTGAACAGAATGAAATTCTGAAATTTAAAAAATGTACTAATGGTTTGTCAGTGCCAGGAAGATCAAGGATATTTGTTTCATTAAATATTTTATTGCATTAGCTATTGTAGTGTAAAGCAATGAAATGGTATGTTGCCTTTTCTACCACCTCGCCCCCTTTCATGGGTACATTAGCATGACCTACGTGCTAATTAATTTAGTAAAATCATTTGAAACGTTTTGGTTTTCAAAATATGTTGGCTTTTTCTCTAGAAAAAACTGACCTTGGTAGAAACTGCCTTTACTTTAATAACTAGTTCACCTCTAACCTGAGTCTGAAAAACTTTCCTTTTAAAGGAACAAAAATAAAATAATGTGTTCTGAATTAGTAAACACTAAAAACATGCATATACTATCTTATTTTGAAACATTTAGAATTATTGTATAGAACAGAAACAAGTGAAGTATAAAAGAAGAATAAGAGTCAAACTGCTTCATGGATTAGCCGCCCATGTATATTGCAGCATTATTGCCCTATTTTATTGCTCTTGGGTTGCATATGTATTTTAATCCAATAAATATTAGTGCTTCATTTATTATGACAGATGGGCTCAAGGGAAGTGACTTAGCTGACTAATCTGTCCATCGACAAAATATGAAGTCAGTGCCTACTAGAGCTTTCTATTAGAATGCATTTGCAAATCAGTTGTTGAAACACAAAGTACATTCGCCCATAGGATAATTGTTTTGAACTGTATCTGTGATCTAGCCAACCAGATCCCATCTATGTGCACTTAAATATTGGCCCAGTAAACAAGTGAGTAATTAAAGATGAAATGAAAAAAATGTGCCTACTAAGTTACACCTGTTGACATGGAAAGGTGAGAAGCAAGTTGTGACTCTAAGAGTTGGATTTGTTTTCATGCACTTGTTTAATTATTGTTTTAATTAAGCCTATAATTTCTACAGAGTGTAATGTCAAATATATTTCACCCATTTTGAACTTAGTGCTGTGTTTAAATGTTATAATAATTGTATGCAATTCCAAGCACTAATTTAATTCAAAGAATTTTAATATTTTCGATTTATATTTACTTAATCAAATATTTATACATTTTAAAGTTTAAAAACACTTAACTACGTACACAATTACAAAGGTATTCATACAAATGCTCATGAAACAAAAATGGAGATTAAATGGATCATGATGCTAAAATCAAACTCCACTGCAAAGAAAATGGAAAGAGGACACTAAAGGCGAAAAGTTGGAAATGAGAAGGAAAGTTAGATGTCATTAGAGTAATCAAAGAAGAGTACTGACTGTTCAACAGAAGTAAGTTATCATTATCATGGACAAGCACAAATGAGATTAAGTCTTTTACAACTTGGAACACTGAACTCGTTCATTCTTTTCATACTGTGTACTCCTCTCATGTTCTGTGATAAAACAATTTTATTTACAAAAGGAAAGTTTCTCGTAAGATTCAACTTCTCAATTAACTATCCCAAGGATAGATTTTCAATGCTTTAGGAAGAATACAGTAATACCTTTGGAATCCTGTATTTCTTTTATTATGGTCACATTATGCTATTTTTTTTCCAGAGGTCAGTCATTGAACTCATTAATGTTGTAGCTGAGAAAAATGTGATTTATAACTGTTCTTGCAATAAAATGTATGAATATGTAAATTAATTGGATAATATTTTACTAAGGGTTAGGTTCTGTTAGAATCATGCTAGCTTAATCCATGTAGCAAATAAGCATTAGGAATAATGATCAGGTTTAAGGAATGAGAACTGATATCAGAAAGCAGTGAATTCAGGAGGGTGGAAGAGACAAAAATGAAGAGGAGTGGGAAGGTATATGGTGGTAGGTACTCTTTTTCAAGTGTGTAGTATTTCAGTTCCCCAGAATAGACTTGAGATATGGGCTCATGTGCATACTATTTGCTCCCAGGAAAAACCAGTAAGGGACTGGAGGAAACAGGTCAGAGAAGGCCAAAATTCAAGCAAGGTGCAATTTCAAGAGAAGCCTTGTCCTTGACTTCAGTGGGAGCTGTGGAATATAAGGTACATCTCAGAGTTTTAACAATTTCAAGGCAAGAGAGTTGGCTTTCGCACTGTGTAACCAGGCTATCAGCCTCCAGGGACTGGGGGTGCAGGGATGAGAGGCACATTCCCAGGCCTTTCCAGCTTCCTGCTCCTCAAATGGAAGAAACCCAGTACTCTAAGGAGTATGCAGAAGAAAGTTTTTGTGCTAATCAGGAGAAATAAGACCCATAGAAACTGGGAGTTAGGTGCTCAAAACCACTGAAGAGGATATTTGGTCTGAGCACCAACAGTGTTCATAAACAGAATTTCACAGTAGAAGTATCTGTCTTTGTTGCATTGGTAACTTTTGTATGCCTGCTCTGGCTAACCTATTGCCACTCCATACAAACTTTTAAGTACCAGATATCCTGGAGCTGTGATCCAGATGCCCGTTTCCAGGCCTGCCCTCTAACGGCTCCATGTTCAGCCACCTGTTTTCTCTCCACATCCAAGAAAATTCTTGTTTTGTTAGCACAGCTCAGATAAGTATTGAGAAAGGACAGGTTTGAATTCACCCACATTACTGTTTTGTTTTTTTTTTTTAATTTTCAGATGTGTTTTATTTTTAGATTGTGTTCATATGACATGGACCTAGAAGGAGTGTGTGTGTGTGTGTGTGTGTGTGTGTGTGTGTGTGTATGAAAGTCACTGCCTGGGTAGAAGTTGACTTTTGATTGCCAGTTTTGCTTTCTGTGCTATTGAACCCCAAATGCTTTTCACAATTGCAACCGTTTTTGGAGGGAGTGTTTGTTTTTCCAAATAACTCATGTCTTGATAGCAGTATCAAGGAAGCAATGTAAAAAAAGAGACAGGGAGTTTGATGTTGAAGGTATTTGGAACTCTTTGAGAATATTTAAAATACTTCAACAAATGAATGAAAGTGAAGAAAGAGTTGAATGAAAATATTTTTCACCTGTCTTTGAAATCTTGAACATATTTTTTTCTATTTCCTTAGAAATTTAGTATGGCTGACTAAATTCTCACCTCTTATGTAGGCTGGCATACATGTAATTTATCTGTTTGAAACTTCTGAAAATGATACGTATTGGGAGTTCTTGTTATATCACCAGAAGGAGACCCTTTTGAGCCATGCTGAGAGCACAGTAACACCTATTGTTGGGATACATTCTTTTGTACTCAATTTTAAGTTCTCAGCCAAGACTAGAGGGTCAAGTGGAAATAATGCAGAAAGATTCTCAAAGTTTATTTAATGTTTATTGTGACTCTTTCTGATGGTAACATACAGTGAACTTTCACAACCATCTCAATAATTTTTTAAATTTTTAAAATGAAACTTTTAGCTAATTTTCAACAGAAAACTATATATCATTTTATTATTAGTTATAAAAATGTAAAATACTTTATCATGAAATAGTAGAACAAAGGAAGAATGGGGGAACAAAGAGAAGCAAAAATACATCTTTATCACATTAGGTGTGTTTATTTCTCTGTCCAAATATTTTATTCTTTATATGTTAACATGTACACTTTTGTATCCTACCCTTTTCACTCAAGTCCTGAGCATTTTTCTCATGTTAGAAACTCCTCATATATATTTTTCATGCCTCCCAAACATTCCATGGAATGAGTTATCAGGTTAATAATTTCCTGATTGCTGGACACCTAACAGGTTTACAGAGCTTTCTCTTTTATCCTTTTAAAGGATGAGCCAAACTCTCTGAGGTTAAACCTTCCATGTAGCAGTGAGGCTGGTGTATTAGCACTTTATAGTCCTTTTTGTTTCATGAGTTTTCGTGGTACTCATATATCCTTTTCTTCCTACAAACAAAAGCCATTTGTTTGGAATAAAACTGCCTAATAGGCAGTAATAGACTCTAAACAGGGCTGATTACACCTGTTCCTCTTAGCACCGTCCAACATCAAGCATCACTAAAGGGCTGCTTTCAAATAGCTTAACAGACGTGACCATGGACTGATTGGACTGATAGTGTATTTGAGCAAAAGGACACCTATGTATTTGGAGATGGGATGGTACCTTGGGAGTCACCCTGAAGGGGAGTGGAGGTTACCACTCCCTCCTAGATTTTAGGGAAACTTCCTGGAGGAAGCAGACTCTTGTGAGCCACCTGCATTCAGGAGTGTGCCTGAAATTGCTGGTAGTGCATTTCGAGCATGTGCTGCAAATTAGTCTGTTAGACTGAAGGATGCAATGCCCCTTCCAAGCTAATAAAATCCCTTGTACTTTTCACCAACTAGGAAACTAGGACCATCTCTTTGATAAGAATTTCAGTTAGCAATTAGTTGGCCTCAGTTACCAGAGTAGAACTTTTTAAGTTTGTCTAATGTCTTAGAATCACTTTAAATTAACGTAAAGTTCCCTTCTGCCATTGTTCCAATGAGGAATGCAAGAACAAAGGTAAGGTCACAAGGATCCAGGGAAGCTGTTGGTAACTTAGGAGGATAGTTAGCATAAGTCTCAGCCAGGATTCATTTACTTGTTCCAACATCCTGGGCTTTTCTGGAAAACTCTTTTGAAAGCACGTATTACTTAGAAACAGTAGTAAGCACGGTAATACTAAATTATGATGTAATCATCAAGAAAACCATATTTGTAATAAGGTTAATTAAATTTGCTGCAGTCCTAAGACAAACATCCTCTAAGTGTGCCAGTAAATCCGGTGTTGCTTTATCAAACTGAGGGGCACCTCCTTCTTCTCCCAGAGTGAGTAACTCATTGCCAGAGGACACACGCAGGCTGGCAACAATCACTAATACGTTATGAGAGGTTAGACAGGTTTAAAAAAGATTCGTCTCTGAACTGAAGGGCAAATTGTAAGAAATTTCTTTGTCTGCTTGTGATGCTGTTAAATTGAAAGCACGATGGGAGGTTTGGTAGACGCAACAAAGGTTGAAACGAGGGCCTGCTGCTTGGAGTAAGCATCATGGTTCCACCAGTGGTCCGGACATGTGCTAACAGCAGCTACTCCTTGTCAGGTTCTGCCCCACACAGGGTGCAAGGACACCGCACCATTTAACTCACCAGAGTCTTCCAGCTCTGCAGTGTGCTCCACATCAGGAATGTTTATGTAATAAAATAGAGCTAATTAGACATTTCAAAGGGAAACATTATTTTAACACTAATTAGATATGATTACAGTTCTTTTTTTCCTATGCCAGTGCTGAACTCACTAAAGCACCCTTATTCTGCTTTCTTTGCTCAAGTATTTTAGCAAAGTCTTATCAAATAGCACAGTGCTATCCCATCTTATGGTATTTATTCCACTATGTTGACATATTCAAAAACTTTTTTCAAATTTGAGGTGAATTAAATAAAAGAACAAAAACACTACAATCATAAATTGAATGCATCCCTGTTGGTAGACAATTTTGTTAACTTATATTCACGTATAGCATTTTGGAGGAAACATTTAAAGGCAATAGTCTGTTATTTATTTTATTTTTAAAATAAAATAACCTATCAAGTCTGTACCGGCAAAATGTATCTCCATTTCTCAGGTGGAAAGTCCAGGGCACAGGTTGGATAAGCAGGTCAGAGGCAATCAAGACTGGCCAAGATGTGACTTGCTTAGAATTTGCCTTCTGGGGACACCCCTCCAGGAGAGCTATGGAAGTACTTTTGCTCAAGGCAGCTAAAATATGCCAGATAAAAACTCACAGTATGCATATGAAATCGTGCCAAATTGGTACTAGACAAAAGCCTTCTTTAATCAATGATGTTTGAAATGGCTATAATACACTTTTAACTAATTAATGACTAAAAAAATCTTCAAACTCTTCAAATGAAACTACTTCTACTGACAAACATGTTAACTTACATTTTTATGTATATATACTATATTAATGAAGGCCCTGTGAAATACACGAAGATTTCAGGCAAGACTTCTAAAGAATAGAAAGTACTTGCATTTGGAAAACAAGTCAGATGAATGCCTTTGAGTGGTAGCAGGACACTAGGGCTGCTAATGGCACCTTAATGAACAATGAGACATTTTTTCTAGCTTCTTCAGTGTTGTTTATGATTAAAACATAACATACAGAAGACTATATATAAACAACATTATGATAGGATAAACATTTTATTATATATGATCTTGAGGAGTAGCTTTTTTTTAAACCTCATCTCAAATTTCAAGAAGAATGAATCTGAACACCAGTTCTCTGCAGTCCTAGTTAAAAGGAACTTCAAGGAGAAGTTCTCTTTTTGACTTCCATCCCAAGCTTGAGGGCACAGCAGTAGCTGGAGAGTATATTGTGTTCATTTTGCTGTTTGAGTCATTCAGCAAGGAGTTTCCTTTCAAATACCAAGCAAGTAATGTGACGCCCTCAGGATGCTGCTGTCACATCAAGGTTTCTTAAAAAAAAAAAAACACACTCCCACATCCCTACTACCATTACCACCACCTCCAGTTTAAAGTTTCAACAAATACATTGAGGAAAATTTTTCCTCACTTAATTCAAATTATGACTATTATGTTATCCATAACACCCAAATAAATAGGTGATGCAGTATCTCATTAAGATGTCATAGACAATGATTACAAAAATTCCAGTGATGGTGTAGGAATTCCCTTTTCATGAAATATCCATTCCTTATATATATAGTTTTGCAGGTATTTCTAAAAGTTTGAAAGAGGAAACTAAAGGAGGATAGTATTTTTAAAAGCTTGATAAATTAAAATATTCCTCTCTTCTTCAGTTATCTTTCCCAGTTTTCTGCTATTTAATATCTCTATTTGCCTAATCCTCCATGATGTTAAACATGGAATCACCTCATAGTCTTCAGTTTCCTTTGACATTTTACACCTCACATATAATAAGTTCTACAGCTTTTCTCTTTGATGTTGCTCAATGGTTTTTCATGCTATTCCAGTAATGCCATTTTTCATACAGACCCTCTTCACCTGAATTTATTGTTTTACAAGTGATCATCCTGGATAATTCTCTCTTTAATTCATGTCTGATGCAATTACTGTGGTATTTTCCCAAGAATAAAACCTTTTGTGATTCTTCACTAAACATGTACTTCTTTTCCACTGAGATCTTGCCTTTGCTCCCATCCACACGAGGAGGACCCTTTTCTAACAAGGATCCTGGACCCTCTCATTGGCCATGTCCAGGAACTGAGATTCAGCCCAATTTTACTTAGTGTGTGTGCCACATTTGAGTTGTTCATTATTCCTTCTTTTCAAAATTGTTACTGCTGCTTACTTATGAGACCACAATTAGACCAGCTTTTTTCCCGTCTTTGTAGCCACCTGATTTTAAACTCCTTATAACAACTTTTTCCCTGTGTCTCCCTTAAATGACTACCATCTTGTAGGTTGTGTTTGATTTTTCCCCCTCTCACTTTATCAGTTTTCTTTGAGTAATTTTATTCAAATCAATGGCACCTAAAACTCATGTTCACCAAATTTTTATCTTTTTAACCCATCAACTCATCTATTATAACTACTTACTCAACATTCTGTCTTGAAGGTACCACAAACAGCTTAACTTCACATTTCCAAACTGATCTTATTTTTCCAAGTCTCACAAAAGTCTATTCTTAATTCTACATTTTTGTAACTGAACCCACTATTTCTGCAGTTGGATGAGTCAGAGCCTAAGAATCTTTGTAGACTCCTCATTACACCAATACCTATTTAGTACCTACTGTGAGTCAGGTATTTTCCTAGGCCTTGGGAATACAGCAGTAAACAAAGCCATGCTTTCAAGAAACATTCATTTTAGTAAAGGAAAATAATCAAATAATACAAATATTGCATAATAAGTTTATAACTATTGAGGCAGAGTTTATATATATATAAAATAACTGCATATGTTTGAAGTGTACAATTTGACAATTATTGAATCCAAAAAACAGTCAATACAATCAAAATAGTAAACATACCAATCACCTCTAATAGTTGTTTCCTCTTCCTGTTTTCTGTGATTAGAGATTTGTGCATTTTCTAGAATTATACACAGAAATGATTATTTACATTTCTTTAAAAAATTTTTGAGGATTAAGTTCTAGTGTTACTCACTATGATTATTTAGATTTATCCAAGTCCTTGTTATTGTTGAGCAATATTCCACTATATGTGTGTGTGTGCGTGTGTATATATACATATATATAAACGTATATATTTTTTCTACAATATTTGTTTGTATAGTATTTTAGATGTTCCCTATTATCTCTTGCATAAATACCAAGAGGTGGAATGACTAGTTATAGGATAACCAAATGCCTAAATTTTTAAGAAACTATTCCTGTTTTTCTATTAGCAGCAGATAGTAGTCCCGTTTTTGCACATCCCAGCTACGATTTTGTATCATTGGTCTTTTTTAGTTATTTTAATGAATATATGTATTATAACACTATGGTTTTGATTTACATTTATCTAATAATTAACAGTGTTGCTAATATTTTCATGTGCTTATTTGCCATCTCTGTATCTTCTTTAGTGAAGTATCTATATGAATTTTTGGTCTATTTTCAAATTGGGTTATTTTCTTATTAGTGAGTATTTAGAGTCTTTTATATGTTTTAGATACAAGTCCTTACTTAATTAATATATGACTTTCAGATATTTCCCTTATTTTGTGTTTCACCATTCTTAACAATTACCTTTCTACAAATAGAAATTTTTATTTTTGAAGACGTCAGAATTCTTCTATGTATTATTCTTTTTACTTTCATTAAACATTTGCTTAACCCAGGTCATGAAGATTTTCTTCTATGTGTTCTAGGATTTTTTATACTTTCAGGATTTATATTTAGATCTATGATCAGTTTTGAGTTAATATTAACATATGATGCCAGGTTTGAATCAGAGTTTAATTTTTTCAAACTAGTGTTTATTTGTTCCATTACTATTTTGGAAACATGACAGTTTCTCAACTAAATATCATTGCTGCAGTTTTGTGGAAAAAATTGTTCCATTGATATATTTGCCTTTCTTTGTATCATTACTGAATTTTGTCTAGCTTCATAAGACTTGAGAGCCAAACAAGTCAGTACAACAAATTATGAATTTTTTTCCTCAAGCTTATATGTTTGTTTAAGAGTTTTTGCATTTTGTATGACTTCTAGAATGAATTTGTCTTTTTCTACAAAAATGCTTTGTGGGATTTTTGTTGAGACCATGTAGGAATCATTTGTAATATATAAAATGATTTGGTTAGAAATGACATTGTGATAAGATTGAGTCTTCTGACCAGCTAACAAAGTGTATGTCTACATTTATGTAAATCATTTTGATTTCTCTTAGCAGTAATTGGTAATATTCAATGTATAGGTCTTGTATATTTTTGTCTTGTAAATCCCTTAGTTATTTCATTATTTTGATGCTATTGAAAATGGCGATGTATTTCAGTTTGCCTAGCACGTGCAGGGCCCTGAGTTCAATCCCGAGTAACACATACACATACAGTTCTTTCTGGCCATCTTACTCCTCCTTTAAAAAAGTTACTGAAGACAATAACATATTTTAAATTTCAGTTTCTAAATTTTTCTTGTTGGCATAAAGAATAGTTCATGTATTAATCTTATATTCTGCCTCTTTAAGCTTATTTGTTCTAGTAGCTTTATTATAAATTGAATCAGATTTTCAACATAGGTTTATTTTCTGAATAAATACAATTTTACTTATAGCTTTCATATCTAGTTTCCTTTTATTACTTTTTCCTGACTTATTGCATTCCAGTATAACCTTCATCATAAGGTTGAATAGAAGTTGTGACAATAGACATCTTATCTTACTTCTGGTCTTAGGAAGTTGCATTCATTCTTTCCTGTTAAAGTAGGATATTCCTGTAAGACTTTTGTAAATGCTCTTTATCAGGTTGGGAATGTTGCCTTCTATATGTATACACTGAGAATTTATATGAAAAATAGATGTTAGAATTTACAAATGCTTTTTATGTATGTATTGATACGATTACATAGTCTTTCATTTCATTTTGATAATACAGTAAATGACATTGACCAGTTTTAAAATTTTAAAACACACTTGAATTGTTGGGATAAACTGAATTGGAGTCAATTTGTTAACATTTTATTAAAAATATTTGCATCTAGCTAGGTGTAGTGGCACATGCTTATAATTCCAGTGACTCAAGAGGCTGAGGCAAGAGGATAGCAAGTTCAAGATGAGCCTTAGCCACTTAGGCTCTAATTAACATAGGAAGACCCTGTTTCAAAATAAAAAATAAAAAAGGGCTGAAGGTATGGCTCAGTGGATAAGCACCCCTGGGTTCAATCCTAAGTACGAAAAAAATAAAAACTAAAAAAATGCATCTATATTCATGGCTGATCCAGGACTATATTTTTTTTATAATATCTTTGTAAGATTTGATAATCAGAATAAACTGGCTTCATAAAATGACTTGATAAATATTCCTTTCTTTTTGACTTTATCAAAGAGTTTGCATAGAAATTTTTTATTATATCTTAAATTATCATCAAAATTTACCAATGAAGCAATTTGGACTTAAATTTCTCTTTGTGGGAAGTTTTTATGTTTTTTCTTTTAAATTACATCCTCATTTATAAAATAGAGCTATTTTATTATCTATTCTTGAGTGAGTATTAATAATTTGTATCTGTTAATGAACATGTCCATTTTATTTAAGTTAAGATTTTTGGCATAGGATAACCACAATATTATTATCACTTTCTACATCTGTAGATTTTTAGTGATAGTATTTCTTACATTTTCCCTACTGGTAACTTATATGTTTTCTCTGTTTCTTCCTCTTTTCCTGACTAATTTAGCTAGAGATTTTCCAGTTTTATTGATCTTCTCAATAACTAGGTTTTGGTTTCATTAATTTTCTGTATTGATTTTTTTTTTATTTCCTATTTCTTTGAATTCACTCTGAACTGTATTTCCCATCTGCTGCTTACATTTGGTTTTGTTTGCTTTTTTGTCTAGGTTCCTAAGGTTGGAAACTGAGGCTTCAGGTTTGTGACTTTCTCTTTTTTTTTTTGATATAGGCATTTTGTGCTTATATTTACCCTAAGGATTGTTTTAGAAGGTTCTCACACATTTTGATGTTTTAATTTTCACTTGATTTAAAATGCTTCCTAATACATCTTGTGAGTTTGTTTTTTACCTTGGGTTATTTAGAAGTATCATATTGGTTGCCAGATACTTGGGTATTTTTCAGTTGATTTCCAGTTTAATTCCATAGTGGTCAGGTAATATTCTATATTGGACTTGTATCATTTTAAATTTATTGAAACATATTTTATGGACTGAATATAGCCTGTCTTTGTAAGTGTTCTGTGTGAACTTGGAAAGAATGCATACTCTACTATTGTTGGATGAAATATCAAGTCAAATTGTCAATAATACTCTTCAAATTTTTTATGTCCTTAGTGATTTTCTCTTTACTTTATTGAGAGAGGATATTGAAATCTTAATGTAATTATGGGTCTATTAGGTTTTGCTTCACATATATCTCACTCACAAATATTTAGGATTACTATGTCCTCTTGTTACGTTAATGTCTTTATCATTATAAAACAATTCTCCTTATGCCTGATTGTAGTCTTTCTTTTGAAAGCAACTTTGCCTGATATTGCTATTGCCACTCCAACTTTTAAAAAAGTAATGGTAGCATGGTAAACTTTTTAAAAAATCTATTTTCTATTAGCCTCCTATGTATATTTAAAGTGGGGTTATTGCTGGGAATCTCTAGTTAGATCTTGTTTTTAAATTCACATCAATCATTATATTTTAATTGGATAATTTAGACCATTAATAGTTAATGTTGTTATTAACATGTTTATGTTTAAATATACTGTCTTGTTACTTATTTTCTTTTGTACCATTTCTTCATTGAGACTTTCTTCTTTATTTGACTCATAAAAATTAATATGTTGTGTAATTCCATTTTATTTATTCTTGACCATGTAAGCTATAACTATTCAAATTATTATTATAGTGTTGCTTTAGGATTAGTCCACCTTTTAGGAACATTATGCCATTTCCTGTATGTTAAGAGAACATAGAGTAGTATATTTCCATTTCCTTCCTTTTGGGTTTCTGCCACTTTTATCATATAAAAATACATGATAAATATTACTGTTTCATATATATTGCAAACTCAGTACTACATAATTGTTATTTTTGTTTAATCAGCTACTTGTCTTTTACATATGTTTATTTAAGTTAGAAAAAACTTATGTTTATTCCCATAGTTAGTCATATCTGGTGTTCTTCATTAGTTTTTTGTGCGTGTGTGCGTGCACATATGTGGTACTGGGGATTGAACTCATGGATGCTCTACCACTGGGTTGTATCTCCAGCTCTTTTTATTTTTTTATACCTTTATTTTATTTATTTATCTTTGTGTTGTGCTGAGGATCAAACCCAGTGCCTCACACGTGCTAGGCAAATGCTGTACCACTGAGCCACAACCACAACCCCTAATTTTTCATTTTGAGAGAGGTTCTTGCTAAATAGCCCAGGCTGACCCCAGTCCTAGAATTCTCCTGCCTTAGCCTTTCAAGTTTCTGGGATTAAAGGGTTGGACTACTATGCCCATCTCTTTATTCCATTTTCTTTTTTTGGTGCTGGAGATTGAACTCAGGGACACTCAACCACTGAGCCACATCCCCAGCCCTATTTTGTGTTTTATGTTGAGCAGGGTCTCACTGAGTTGCATAGCTCCTCGCCATTGCTGCGGCTGGCTTTGAACTCGCGATTCTCCTGTCTTAGCCTCCCAAAGTGCTGGGATTACAGGCGTGTGCCACCACACCCAGCTTATTCCATTTTTTAAATACATATTTCCATCTAGTGTAATTCATTATCTTACACTTGAAGGACTTTGAAATTTCTTGTGTGGTTGATCTGCTGGTTTTAATTCTTTCAACAATTTTTATTTGTATTTTGTACTTTATATTTCATCTTTATTTAGATTTTTCCTAGTTAAAAAATTGAAGATTTTCATTTGTTCTTCTTCAGTGTATAAAAGATTTTGCTTTCACTTCATGCATTTATTGTTTCTGATGAGAAATCTACTGTTACATCATTTTTATTTTTGTAGTAATATCTTTTTTCTCTGGCTTCTTTTAAGATTTTTCTCAATCACAAGTTTGTGCTATTCAATATGACATGAGAATTTATAATTTTCTTTCTTTTGTGATTGTAGTGTTTTAATTAGCTTCTTTTATCTGCAAACATGTATTTTTTAATGAAATTGAACTTTTGGGGAGTCATTATTTCCTTACGTGTTTTGGGGGTTTTGTTTGTTTGTTTGGTAAGTTTTTGTTGTTGTTGTTTTTTTGTCCATCCTCTCTGTATTCAGCTTCTGAAATTCATATTCACATGCATAAAAATATGCAGTTCCTGGCCTTAGCTATTCCCTGACTCTCTGATTCTTGGTTCTTCTTAATTTCTTTTACACTTTAAAATATTTTTTCCATATATTTCATTTAAGATACTGTTTATTCCTATTACCAAGCTCACTTATCTTTCTTATTTTATTTTTTCAATTATTGTTTATTATCTGTCATTAATCCCAACCAGTGTATTTTTAGCTTAGAAGCATTGCAATGTTCATTCTTGGGAACCCTGTAGTTTTCATATCTTTTAAAAAAAATTGCCATGTCTTGTATTTCCTATCTTTCCCCTAGGTTTTTGAACATGTAGATTATAGTTAAATAAATGTTAAAGCTGTTACATTGTCTGTTTCTACTAATTCTAACATCTTTGTCATTTCTGGATTAGTTATGAGTGACTGATTTTTGTTTTCCAAGTGTAAATCATATTTTCCTGCTAATTACAAACCTGATATTTTTTATTGGATACCAGACTTTGTGAAGGTGACCTCATTGGACACTAGATATTTATGGATTCCTATGTATATTCTTGAGCTTTTTTCTGGACTTCAGTGAAAATACTTGGAAATAGATTAATCACTTTAGCTCTTTCTTTTATTATTTGTTTAGTTGTTTATATATATATATATATTAGTTGTAGATGGACATAATACCTTTATTTTATTTATTTATCTTTATGTGGTGCTAAGGATCGAACCAAGTGCCTTGTACATGCTAGGCAAGTGCTCTACCACTGAGCTACAACCCCAGCACCCTCTTTTATTATTTATTAGGTATGACCAAAGCAGCATTTTTCTAGAGCTCATTGTTCCTTACTATTCAGCCAAGACACCTTTCTCTAATGTAGCTCTGCTAGTTGTTTTTCCAGCATAGCTGGTGAAAATAGGCTTTATTCCCAACCTGTATAATGCCTAGTTACCATTTCCACTTGGGTGGTTTTTTTCCTAGCCTCGGGCAGTTTGCTCACACATGTGCTGATCAGAATTCTGCTGAATACTTGAGTGGGACCATCTACACATCTCCCAATTTCTTTGTGCAGTTCTCTCCTAATAGCTGGTCCAGTTAACTCTTGCTGCCTTAATCTTCCTGGATTCAGCTCTGTCTTCTCAACTCAGGGAGTCTGCATGACCACTGAGCTCTCCCTTACCTGAGCCACACTGTGGAAACTCAAGACGTTGAGCTGCAGCTCTCATAGGGCCTAGGACACTTTCCTTTGTTTCTTGGTTTTCAGGGATCAGTGTTCTCTGTTGCCCCATGTTCAATATATTTAAAAGCATTTTTTTTCACATATTTGCTCTTTTCATTTTTAGTTGTTTCAGGTGGTAATGTAAATCCAGTCCTTATAACTCCATCTTGTTCCAATAGCACATGTTTTAAAGAAAAAGTAAAATAAAGAAGTAGATAGAAAAAATTTATGAAGATGGGAATCAACAGTTAGTGAGGTTTATCAAAATTGAGTGGGTATCTTCATGAGACATCCACCCCCTCAAATGCCCATTAAAGAGAGGGAAAGTGAAACAGAAAAAATAGTATATACCTTTCTTACTGCTACTAGCCATAAACTTTTGGACATAGTATAAAACATATCTGTCACAAACCAAATATTAAACATCATATGAGGCATAACACTTTGAGTTTCATGATATTTAAACCAAATTCTACATCTTCTTCCATACCTTGGGTTTCAGTGTTACCATCATCTCCAATTGAAGTTCATATCCATGAGGTGGAATGGAAGAGATAGGAGAGGAGACTGACAGTGCTATACATTCCTTTCCCTGGTTTCTTCTCTTCCTACCCTATGCTAGTGAGTACCATGTAGATTGATGTTTTGCTGTTTCTGGGAAAAACCTACCACTTTTGAGGGTAGTAGTTCCTTTTCTAGAGTAGAAAAAGGAGAATTTTTCTCTTTTTCAAAATTCTATTCAAAAGAAAACTAAAAGATAAAATATGAAAGTAAAGACTGGATAATTTGATCCCAGATATGTTATTGCAGAGCAACCTTAAGCAGATTTTATTATGCCTACCTTATTCCCTAGCTAATGATTTCTTTCCATTCATAAAGCCCTTTACACTTAAATATAAACATGATTCAACCAGTGATTAATTCAACAGTTGGAGTAATTACACCCCCCACCCGCACCCCCATAACTATGCCAAACTGCCTTTTATCATATTTCAGACCCTAATAACCCAAATTTTTATTACCACCTGTTTACATTGTTACTCGAATTTTGGGCATATGGCACATTGATGCAGTCACATAAATAATAAATAATCAAACAGACTAGTTTACAGTATTTGAGAGAGAAATCCTCTGTTATTCAAATGACTGTCATAAAATCTCATTTGTGTGCATTAGGATTCACTAGTGTCAAAGAAAGGCACTTGTCCTCTGGAACAATGAGTGTTCTTTTGTGATTGGCCAGAGGGCCACTTGGCTCCTCAAGGATTCTTCCAGCCCTTTACAATAACAAGAAACCCTACTGGACAAAAGGAATTACTTAATGTAGTACTCTCCTCTAGTCAGAATCTTTTATACCATGGATAATATTATTAGTAGACTGGTGTTCTTTTCATCAACCTATATGTATGTTAAACTGAGAAAAACTTCCAACTTCCTTTCAATATATCCACCATCTTCCATTACCTAAGTATATCCATAGCCATTTTCCCCTAAAACTCCTTGCTGACAGATTTTTCCTTCATTTAATAAAATTTTGCAACACTTTGGATATAAATATGTTTCACCTGGTAAGCTATTTTAATAGCAGCCTGGATTAAGTCATATAGGAGAAGAAAGATTTAAAAGGAGGTTTAAAATGCACTCCATATATATCTTGTTTTTTAGCAGTAAAGAGAGAGGCTTGAAGAAAGGTTTCAGAGTTGTTTAATGAGGTTGTGGGAAGGCATGTCTTTTTTCCCAGAATGTTCTAATGGTTTTATATGTGTTCTTCTATTTCTGAAATACCCAGAAATACCTAATGCATATGCTTTGTCCTTTTCTCTGAAGCTTTTGGGGATGGGTGATTTTTTTAAAAACTGCCTTTTTAAATATGTGGGACCTGATAGAAATATGTGCTACTTGGAATATTGAGATATTGATTTAGTTCAGTTTTTCTGCAAACGTAATAGAAAATCCGAAGCTGACTTTACTGATGTTAAGTAAGTGCAATTTGTTTAAAAGAGTTTTTGATTGCACCTATGGGATGGTTGGGGAGTATATGCTCAAACACATGTGCCAGTTTTATAAGAACTAAATTTTTAGGAATTTATGCCCTTAATTCATATAATTTCTCTAACAATACATAACTTTCCATCCATTTATGGAATAATATTTGGCCCATTTTCATATCCTTCCTAACCTAACTGGGTTTTGTTTTGTTTTGTTTTGTTTTTGTTTCTTGAACATCATTCCCTCTCTGATTCTTTCCTCATGTACCTACCTCAGCCCCTATCTTTGGATCAGCGACTAGATTAGAAATGCCACCTAGCCAGCAGTGATCTGCACTAGAAGATCAACCATTGTTTTGGACTCGGTCTTTGGAAAACACTTAAGTACTGTGAACTACAGTATAGCTTTTTCCATACAGTACTTCGTTTGCACAACCAGGGTGAATATACTTATACAAGTTAATAAGTCAGCTCTGTATCCAGAAAACAAACACTAAGAATTGGAATGTACACCACCTCCATACTGGTCTAAAGGCTGCAGTGTTTTCAGGGTGGATTTAATTATGGTGCGTGTATTCATTCATGTCTTGAAAAAACAGGGTTCTTTCATCCAGACAGGCAAGGTGCTATTGTGCTCCAGAAGCTGTGCAGGACCTTAGACTTAGAGTTCACTTCTTATCACCTCCAGTGTTTTGCTCAGGCCATACAGCATTGGCTGACACCACTGAGCTGACTCTGAAATGCTCCAATACAGGATAAGGCACACAGAGAGCAAATGTCCTATCAGCGATTAAAAATAGCCAAGTGTATCTTTAAAAATAAAATAGTTCAAAACAGCAAGATTGAAATGGTCTGCTTTCTGAAAAATCAACAAACAAAACTATTTTGTGGGCTAACCACAGAAACAGGTTCTAAATACATTAAAATATTTTATCCCATTATTTGTTTTGACCAATTGACCACAATATTAAAAATTCAATCATGGAGCAGCTGACAAGTGCAGTTGCCTAATTTTATTTAAGAGTTTTTTTCCTTTTTCCATTTTTCCATCCTGTTAACGCTGCTGCCTGTGCCCAGACAGTAATGGGCTTCTTGTATGCCCACGACTGTTATGATCATGTAAATTTATTGGTGCTTAGAAGAAGCGAGCTATTAAAACATTACAACAGCCATTACAGCCGGGCTCGTGTTGGCTTTCGCTCCCAATGAACATATGCTTCCGAGTGAATGCCTAAACTCTTATTTATGGATTTAATTTAATATGCGGAAAGAATTCAAAATTAAATTTTGTGTCTGCCTCCAGAGAGTGTCAGTGTATAATAACATGGTAATTTTTACACATCTTTATGAGAAATGGGAAAATTAATTCTTTCTGACAAGTTGTAATTATTCGACTTGGAACAGTTGCAGCTGAGCAGTTTGCATGCCTGTTGTCTGGTGTTTCGCAGTGTAAGGGGAAAACTCAGGGATGGAGATATATTGTGCATCTGAGAGTTTCTAATAGCTTCTGACATTTTAGCCTTGCATATTATCAGGGTGCTCTTTAAGGAGTCGAGGTATAATCTATTATGTTGCCTGGGACACACACAGTTGGCAATGGCTAGAACATCCTACAGCAATTTTTAAAATGGGAGGAATACTCCAGGATCATCCTGCAGATAAATGTACATAGTAGTTGAAATTGATGTGACAAATTTTTATGTCCCTTAAGTGTACCTATTATTATGTGCTCTTTCACCTGTGTATAGTCAGAACAGAAGGTCATTTTGGAAGAGTAGAATTTGAGACCACTATTTCTAAGACTAAATATGTTAAAATGAAAATGTGTATTTTCTTACCTGCCCTGAAAACATGTTTCTCTACCTCCAGGCCTCACCCTGCCACCACACACAAATGCTTCTGTACTAAAAGCTCACTGTCCTGTTCTTTGGATTTGATGTTTAAGTATTCATTAAAAAACAGTATTAATGCACAACTAAACCAAAACACCACTGGCTATGTTAGCAAAGAAAATACGGAACATGTTGTATGTGAAGAGATGGTATAGTGATTGACAGACCAGCCTGGATGGGAGTGGTGTCATCTCTGTGTGTAGGATCAATATAAGTCCTTGCAAAATAAATGTGAACTATTATATAAGAAAGTGTTAGCAGATGTACATGAGAAAAACTCAATTGTCAAAAGCAAGCACACTTTCTTTTTTGCTCCCCATCCTTTTGCAATAGAACACAAAGATAAACAGCTGATGAGCAAGTGGGTAGGTCTCTGTTTCTGAGCTGGTGCACTAAAACTTACATTGATACTATTTTAAGTAGCAAGGTTTGGCCAAAGGGCTATATTTGAGAATTAAATGCAAAATAAAGTTCTATGTATTAGTGACCTCCAAAGTAGCACATTACGTTTCCCTTGCTGCCAAACCTCTTAACTGGGTGATTGCATTCCTACTATGCACACATTCTTTGCTGATTTGGTTGGTTGCCAGCTCCTTTACCTTCATCCCAAACTGCCAAACAGTGGGCCACTGGATTAGATTCCAGGAGGTATTGCATCGCAGTGATTGGTGGTAGATGTGACCATGTCTAGTTGAGAGGTACAAACAGCATGGTGATCCTGGGCTAAGGCCAATCACTTTGAACTTTAGACATCTTTTGCTGATTCTTATGTTTAAGGTCTCATGTAGTCTCACTCAATGTGAAGTAAGATCAAGAAAACAATATTTGTGTATTAGAAATCTAACTATGGTAGTCTGTCGAGACCAATGCTATAAAGGCCTAGATGACATTAGAAATCTGTGAACAGAGTTCCGATTCACATCTGGGGGCGGGAGGGAGGTGAGTCTCTCCACCCTCATCATACCTCCTCACTACCGGGTATCACACAATCTGAGGACAGAATGTGCCCAGCATAGGCCTATTATTTTGCTTTATTAGACTACATATGTCACCTATGATTGTCAATAATGACTGCACTTATTTAATAAATTGACTGTTTTTCTATGTACTACAAACCTCTAAAAAGGTTTGAAAACTGGAAAACCACTTTGAAATGTAAATAGTGCATTCCATTTTTGAGATCTAGTCTTTTATTTTTTATTTTTGGTTTTTTAATCATTTTAGTTTTTATTTTATTTTTACAGCAGAACACATCTTGTTTATTGTACACAAATGCGGCACAACTTTTCATTTTTCTGGTTGTACACAATGTAGCACTGCACCATATGTGCAGTCATACATGTACCTAGGGTAATGATGTCCATCTCATTCCACCATCTTTCCTGCCGTGAGATCTATTCTTTTAAGAGTGAGATACTTTTACGTTCCAGACCTTTATTAGCCCTGTTCAAGAGTGAATACTATTTTTGAAGTAAAGTATAAAATTTTGAGTAAGATCTAAATGGATTTCTATCCTATAACAAACTTATTAAAACTCTAATTTATTTGGGCAAGAGTAACAAAAACCTTTAATTCAGTCTAAATGTATCAGAGTGCATGCACATTTAAAAACAAAAGCAAAAGCAAATTCCAACCAAAGACCAACTTTTGAAATACAAGCAAATGCCCTTTCTCCCTTGCCAAATGGGAAATTTGATGTTAAAGTAACATTGTTTTTTTTTTTTTTTCCTTTCTTTCTTTCTTTTTCAAGTATGAACAATTCTTCTCTTTCTTAGGTATAGTTTCTGGCCTTAGGAAAAGGCCAGAAACATCGCTGGTCATTCAAGAGAGCCCTCCCTGCTCCCATCCACACAACCACGAGGTCTGAATTTCACCTGAACAATTGCACTCCACTAAGTGCTGAATGTGTTCATGTATTTAATCTTGTCATCAGATCACCTTTCTGAGGCAGGTGCTGTTAATGCCATTTGCACAAAGGAAGACTTTGAGGATTAGAGAGGTTAAACAATTGGCAACTTTGCATAGTTACAGAAAGTAGTACCTAAACCCAGCATTCACCATGAAATATTCACTTCCTTTACTTGGGAACATAATTCTAACTCCAGGATAGCTGTTAAAAGTTGAACAAAGACAGAGCAGGAATTTAGACTGCTGTGGATTAGATTGTGATAGAATATCAATCCAAGCCTCCCCTCCTGTCTCTCACCTGTCTTGAGGCCTCCTGGCTGCCTGGACTGTGTACCTCTTGCCTCTGGCTCCTGTCTCTTGCTCCACGTGTCCTCTTCATCATGATTTCCTGCTGTTTTGCCTTTAGAGTCTCTTAGGTTCTTTTCATTCTTGTTTTCATTACCCTTTTTCAAACTCTAGTAAACTCCCATCAGAGGTATTGAAAATACCCTCTCTCTTCCCAGTCTTCCTATCATTATGGGAGAACTTGTCCTACAGGATAGCTCTGATGGAGCCATTTCCTTGTTCTCAGCCTTTAGTGGTTCTATATCATCCACCAAATAAAGCACATCCATGAGGTCTCTGTGTTCAGGCTGTACTTGGTGTCACAGTTCCCTGAACACTTGCTCTTCTTTCCACCATCTGCCTCTTGGTGGCACTTTTCCACCTGGACAGCTTACTTCCAAGCCTAGAAATCTCTATTTAAGGGCCGAATCCACATGTTACTTCCTTCTAAGCATTTCAGATCCCATCCTGCTAGCCACTTCTCTGTCCTCTGGACCTCCAAAGTACTTTGTTGTTACCTGTCCTGTTGCAATTATCATACTCAGCGTTTATTTACATTATTTATATATCCATCCATTTCTCTAGGATAGTAGGGCCTCAAGAATGCAGGGAATATAACTTATTCTCACTTATCTTTCACAGGACAACAGTGCATTCCACATAGTAGATGCTCAATGATCATTTACTGAATGTATAAAAACCTCATCAGCCAAAGACTGCCAGCAACAAGGTTGTCATCTGGCAAAGTCCAGTTTAATGACCTATAGTGGGGGAGGGGCTTCCAAGTAACCATGAAATTCTCATGACAAGACTTAGGAGAGAGTAACATTTTTGTGAAGTTGAATGTGCCCCAAAGGCCAGTGTGTTAAAGGCTTGGTCTTCAGTGTGATACTATTGAGAGGTGGTGGAATCTTTAGGAGGTTGGGCCTGGTGGGAGGTCCTAAGTCATTGTGGACATGCCTTTGAGGGAGACTCTAGAACACTGGTCCCTTCCTTTTTCTCTCTCTTTGCTTCTTGGCTTCTGAGGCAAGTGGCTTTGTTCCACCATGTCCTCCTATCCTGAAGTGTTGTTTTGTCACAGGCCCAAAGCATGGGGCCGGCCTATTATGGACTGAAAGAAACATTCAAAATTGTAAGCCCAGATAAATGTTTTCTCTTATAAATCTATTTTCTCAGGTATTTCATTATAGCAACAGAAAACTAACACAGGCAGTTAACAGCAAGTGGATACTCCCAGAAATGAAAATAGCAAAGCAGGTCTGGAGTGACATTGGTAAAAATTCGAGGGAGTCCTTGTGGCTTTCTGCAACTGCTGCATGGCCTTGGAGGACAGTATTGTCTGAATTTTTGAATTTGGCTCTTTCTGTGTCTGTTCACCAAGCCTGATGCTGGCAAAATTGCTTTTTCTTCTTTTCAGTCTGAGTTAGTTTTCATTCTTTCAGTCTAGGACAGATTTTAACTTTTACAAATAAATGACTGAATTTTCAAGTAGTACTTGGTAGGCTGAGGCAGGAGGATTGCTTGAGCCCAGGAATTCAGTGCCTCAGCAATAAAGGAAAATAGCATACTAAATTTTTTAAAAGATTGAAAAAAAAACACAGAGAAAAGGTACTTTTTAAATCGTTACTTTTATAGGTTGATTGTGAAACTATTATTTTTACTTTTCCTTTGAGTAGCTTTTTCTCCCCTTGTATCACCAGATAATTCAGTGGTTTTATTCAACTTCCCATCTCTGGCTCATTGTTTCTTCTTAATATAGAGAACTGTAGAGATGTGTTAAGAACATTTTCACAATTCCTTCACTTTTTATCCACCTCTCTTTTTCAATGCCTTTGGCTTAATGGATCAGAAGGCTTTTCGTTGTTGTTCTTGTGCACACACACACTGTATAAATAAACCCACAGAACGAACACACACACACACACACACACACACACACACACACGGGTTTAAGACTGTTTTTATTCAAGGTTTCCCTAGACCAGAAACAAATATAATCAATGCTTGAAATTTTAAGCCATTTTCTTCTGAACCTGCAATCTTTAAAATTAAGTTAAAACTCTTCCTGGCAGGCTTTCTCATGATGTCTTCAGACATGGGGTTCGGTGTTGCAGTTTCTCCCAGCAATGGTTTTTAAAAGGTACCAGATTCCACCCATTCCAGCAGATACATTCCCTCATTCCTTTTGAATGAACCCACTAATAAAACCCCTAAAAATTTATTATTCTTTCTTTAAATGGATACCTCAGCTGAAATCATATATAGTTTGGCTCAATTGAAACATTAATGTTTCTTCACCTGCATTTATCAACCTGTCTTCAACCAGAATGTTTAGAAGCAACAATTAAAAAAAATGACCTCACTGTTTTAGAATTCACAAGGAGAGGTGTTCCATTAAAAACTGCTCAATTTCTGATTCAATAGAACAAGGTAATTTGTCCTCAAGTAGACGCCTCTCTTCCTCTTTTGTGCCCTGTTACCTGGGCAGCTCTGGTCACACAGCGGAGAACCAGCATGTCAATATTTTTGGTGTGTGCTATATATCAGAATGTGATTATAATCATTATATCCCTATTTGCATTTCTCTGGCTCTCTGTTTTCTTTTTAATTGGGTTATAAAACAATTAGTTAACACCATGTCTTTTTAGAACTCCCTGAGAGGACCAGAAGCTGTTTGTTCTCCCTAGACCTATGGGGGAGTGGACCCTCTGGAATCTCATTTTATTTACAGCAGGGTGAAGGTCACAGAGAAACAGTTTTTGTTCCTGTGCTGTTGCTTTCTGTTGTGACCTCTCTTGCATTGTTTGGCTTCCCTGCCCCCCCTAGTGCTTTGAAGAGCCGCACACCAGGTGTTCCTGTTCTGAATTACACATGAAAGAACCACATCCCCGGACTAATTAACTAGTAAACTGTTCCCGCCTCCCCTGGGTTTAATTGATGCTGCTCTTAAAAGGGGAAGGCAGTTCCTCGCCCCCTCTGATTTCACACCATAGCCATCTCTTCTTTATCGGTCTTGAATGTAGAGGTTGTTCCAGATTATTTTGACATCTAGGTGAGGCACCAGCGCCAGTAGCACAGTTCATAAAGTGATTACCCTGGATGAGAGGAAGCCACCCTAGCCTTTCCTGTATGACATTTTAAAACTGTGCTTGTGACTTTCTCCAGGGAGTGACAGGGACTGAATGATCTACTTGCTCACAGTAGCAAGACTCAGAAGCTCATTGGTAACTTTTTGCATTGCAGCAGTTAATTTTCCTTCTTATTAAAGCCAACTAGGAAGCCACTGTACCGACCAGTGTTTTCCATTTTTGCTTTTTTAGTTTTCAGTATTGGAAATACTAAACATTAACATTTGTGGAATCAGAGGGTATGTTATCTTGTCTTTAAGAATCAAAGTGCTAGGTTGATGTTACTGTTCACTTAATATCCTGGTCCCTGGATGCAGTGGACCTCCATTAGTGTGGGCAGTTCTTTGTAGGCATTGGTGTGTCCAGGAAAAGGCAAGCATGAGGTGTTCGCATCAGCCCTCACAAGGACCTATTATTTTCTTTTTCTCTATCCTGCCCTTTAATGTATCTTATCCAATTTTTATGAGTGTTAGGATTTAAAATGTAGTTAATGAATCCTTTACCATCATCATTTAGCCATAATTAGGTTGGTATTGCTGGTTTTGCTCATTTGATTTTAGAAGTAGATTTGAATATTTAGAAACAACTTTGATCTTGGAGGGCATTTTAAAATATTGTCTTTAAGAATCATTCTCGAATCAATTTGTTTTCCTAAAGCTATTTAACTTTCCAGCCCATGTATTCACCTATTTCTACTGCAATTTCCCTCTTCTGAGCAACTCAACTTTTTTTTCATATTTTTAAACGGTACATTATAGTTGTACATAATGGTGGGATTTGTTGTTACATATTCGTATATGCACATGATATAACAATATAATCTGGCCAATAGCATTGCCCAGTAATTCTCCTTTCCCTCCCTTCCCCACCTCCCTCCCCTTGGTGAGTAATTCAACTTTTAAAAGCCTTGGTTGTCTGTTCCTTGTTTTTGTTTGTTTGTTTGTTTTTTGGTGCTGAAGATTGAACTCTTCCTTGTTTTCCCACTTCCGATGCACAATGATAACATTTAAATTATTAAACTTACATAAATATTAAAATCATATTATAAGTATTTAACTTATAGAATAGGACATGAAATCAAAAAAAGATAAAAAATCATGCATATTATTGTTTTTCTAAAGTGTTAGTTTTCTTAAACTCCTTGGTTTTTGTAAAAAGCATTAAATCCCCTTTAAGAAAAATAAGTAAACCTCTTAGAAAATTTTGTTCTATAACTGAAGGATTTACTTACTGACTATTGCACCCTTTGCACACATGGTAGGCTTAGGAAGTTTAACAAATTGAATCCCAAGTGTTGTAATTCGTATACTTGAGGGTTGCTTGTTAATGATGGATACTGTTCAAATCTGTCATTCTGTATCCTGTCTCATAGCAGAGTATTTGGTACATGCATGTTTATTGAATGTAATTGAATTGAACATTTTTTTCCTTCTTTTTCTTCACTTTTTACTTAATGCTGGGTGTTGAAGAGAGCCTTGAAGGAGAACTTGGGGGGATAACAGAGCAAATGCGATCTCTTTTAAGTTATCAATGAAGTAAAGTGATGTGGTCATGTTCCTCATGCTAAATGACTTGAGTAAGTCTGAATAAGCTTCTGACATGAGAGGACAAAACGATAAAGAAAAAGCGCAGAATATCTAGTCAGTGTAGACAAAATATGGAGGTAGCAGATTTGTGCCCAGTGAACCTGTGAAGTCTGAAAGTACTTATTTTAAACCTAGACACTGTTTTAATAACACAGATGTGTACCACTCTCTTCTTTTTCTCACAAATCCTACATATGACAGCCACATGAATTTATACTATGTGCCATGACTCACATAGTTCAAAATTCTTGAAATATAAATAATAGCAGCTGCAGAGCTAAAATCATCCACCTGATATTCACTTCTGCTGTACATTTTCATCTTCTGCATATTCTTACAGTGAGATTGTAAATATATGTAAAGTTAATGCTGTGTGTTTAAAATGTTGGTGTAGTAATGCATTACAATATCAAATGGATTATTCTTTGTGAAATGGAATCAAGTGGTGTAAATGAATAAATTTAATGACTAATAATTGAGCTTTTATTTATAAATGCAGTTATTAGTTGATGTTTTTTTGAAAAATCCAGTAGATATCTCTTCCCGTTTAGGAACTCCCAGTTTAATGTCAATTAATGTCACAAAAATAAAACCCTGCCACATGTATTATTAATGCTATAATAAAGACATTGACACAATACTATATTGTAGATGTATCAGACAGATTAATATCTGAGGAGGTTGATAAATGTTTCAGATGAACTATCATTGGAGTTGAACTTTGTATGATGAGTTTTTGAAGGAAATTCAGAGATTTCTAGTTTAGTTACTTAGATGAATGGTGTTGCTTTAACAGAAGACGGTACAAGTCTGAGGAGTGGAGAATAGCAAGTCACGTGTAGATATGTTAGATGTTAGTGGCTTGGTTCACCTAGACAGAAACTTCTAGATGAAAGCTTAGAGCTGGCATTTGGGGTGGAAATGAGAGTTGAAGATGTACATTTGGTTGTCTTTGAAGTATAGGAGGTAGCTGAAGAAAGGCAGGGTCAGCTTGCCCATGGAGCATGCTGGGAAGAAGAGAAGGTCCACATAAAAGGAGCAGCAAATGGTGAGAAGGAGACAGCCTTGATCAGCACTGTGGATTCCTGGGCTAGTTGCAGCCCTGCCTTCTTTCTGTTCTTCTTAATGTGTTTGTTTCCTTTTTCTTTTTCTCCTTGTCCCCAATTTCCATAATTATTAGTTTAGGGAAGAACAAACATGCCTGTCTTTCGCTGCTCTTCCAAGCAGTCCACTCTTAACTAAGGTTTATTAATTGCCATGAAATATTCATGTATATGAATAAGTTAAAATTCAAAATTTCAATCTCTTGGAGATTAGATCAGGGCTAGACTTAAAAAATAAGATTTTATATGGCCTGCGTTCTTTCTCTTACCCTAAGAAGCAGATTGTTCATAAGCTTCTTTAATTTTTTTTTTAGTTGTAGAGGGACACAATACCTTTACTTTTATTTATTTATTTTTTATGTGGTGCTAAGGATCGAACCCAGCGCCTCACATGTGCTAGGAGAGCGCTCTACCACTGAGCCCCAGCCCCATCCCCTGTTCATAACCTTTCTTATTTTCTCCCAACATTTCTGTTTCTTACTCATTGGAGCTAAACAGATGTTTAGAAAATATAGTGCCCCCAGATTATTCACCCTTGAATGCTTAACTTTCTTCAGAACAGCCTAATATAATCATTTTATTGAAAGATCTGAATGTATTATCTCTCTCTCTCTCTCTCTCTCTCTCTCTCTATATATATATATATATATATATATATACACACACACACACACACATACATACTTACATATATACATATATATGTATATTTTTACCATTTCTTCCAAATATGCTATTTCAGATCTGTCTTCTCTGTTTCTTGGTTATATTTCTAGCAGAACCCATATTTCTGCCCTCTCCTATTCCTTTGTTTTCTTGCCTTCCTCAGAGGCAACCATCACTGACAATCTCTTCAGTAATCTGTCAAATTCATTAAATATATAGATAATATGATCTTAAATACACTCACACAAGCATGTTTTCACACACACAAACACACATGCTGATTTTTGGTTTGAATTTTTAACTGTGGCCATGTTAGAACGATTTAAACTATTTACAGAACAATACATAGAATTATATTCTAACACAAATAAAGAAAAATCTAACTCTCCTGTTGTCTTTTCAACCTTTATATACTTCAATTTTAACCTTTAAAATGTTTATCAAAATATCTTTTGGACTCTATTAAACTTATCTCACTTTATGTACGTTATAGCAAGATAAATTCAACTCATATTGGTTTAAACAAGTTCAATTTCAGGATCTCTCTTTTACTCCACTTCTTTTCTATTATCTTCTGGTTCACTGTGCTCTGATTTATTATCTAGGGCTCTAGCTGAACCCAGGCATTTTCTACGCTGATAGCCTTGGTTTTTACATAGCCTTTGGTTTTTTTGGAAATAGGTAGCCGCCTACCATGTACAGTTCAAAAAAATTCAGAAAAGGGCTAATTTGGTTACATACCCATGCATCCCTACACAGTTTTGTCAAGGCCAGTGAGATTGGGGACAGATCTATCCATGGGCTGGGAGCCTATAGAAAAGTTTGAGAGAAGAGCACTACTAAAGGACAAGGGCAATTTTATCAGAGAGGGTGTGGGATACCATGCCAGACAATGAAAGTGTTGCTAACACAGTCCACAGCATCCCTTTCCAAAATTGGTAGAAGGTGCATTAGTCATGACAAAAACAATATTCCCATTGTACTGATCTTGTTTTAAACAGATACAGACTAAAGCTCTTAATATGTTGCTAATGACTATAAAGGGTTCATTCAACTGAAAAGATGTTTAACATTTCTTCAAAAGAAATGTTTGTATTTCTACTAACATGTATTTTCAATTTTTTCTCTAAATTATTCTTTGCTTTAAATTAGTATCATCTATCCAACTGATTATACCCATTATAATCACAATGTGAAGTTGTCATGACTGAATGTTTGTATAGATTAATAGTAGTGAGATGTTCTTGTAAATATGCATAATTGTGTTTAAATCTATTAGCAAATCCCATTGTTTTTATTTGCATGTTATATCTTGAAGCTTTCCCTGTGTATGCTCCCTCCATTGCTACCTTCCTAGTGTATCATCATTTTTCTTCTAGACTCTAGTGAGTTTCCAAACTGGTCACTTTGCCTTAAACTCCCTGCCCTCGCCCTGCTAATCTATTCCTTACATAGAAATCTAATTAACATGTAAATCAGATCATATTACAGTCATATCACATTATTCCCCTGTTTCAAATACCCACCCCATAATTTCTCATTGTACCTGGAATTAAATACAAATTCTTTGCCATGACTAACAAGGTCCTGCAGGAAATGACTTCTTCCTACTTTCATACCTTCAACTTGAGCCATTAATTTCCTGTTTATGAAAGTGAAATTATTCTTTGATTTAGTTTGGGCAATATGGCAAAAGTTGCTCCCAAATCAGGACCTCCACACTGTTCCTAGTGAGTGGAACTACCCTTCCTCCACACTTACCCATCTTGCCTGGCTTCTTCTTTAATCTCTCTAGAAGGTCAGGTTTAGAGAGGTCTTCCTCATAACCTATCTAAATAGACCCATGCCCTTTATCTGTAGCATGTTTGTTTCCTTTACATGCTTACAAAAATTGTAGAATTTGACGTCCTTGTGTTCATCTCCCCCACCATATTGCCAGTTTCATGAGAGAAGAAGGAAGGTTGATTCTTGTTTCAGTAAGTGTCCTGTTAATATTTAGCACAGTGACTGGCGCAGAGTTTTTCTTAGAAGATATTTGTCAAATGACTAACCAGATGAATTTAATAATCTCATCACATAAATGTATCTATCTGATAAATGATTAACAATATTCTTGTATATGATAATAGAAGTAACAGCCCAAAACAACATGGCTTCAGCAAACAGTGCTAAAAGGAGAGAGAGGTTCATTAAGAGAGGACAGAAAACCAATCCTGTGGAGAAGTTAGCCAAGGCTGGATGCTTACAGAAGATAAACAAAACAATTAATTTGATTCAAAGGGTAAAAGACATACCTATAAGGAAGCGTTTTTCAACAAAGCCTGGCAGATTGTGTTAGGTATATGCCAAAATGGATCTTATTTCCCTAAGGAAAGTGCTAGGCTATCTTGGGAAGTATGGGCTAATCTGAAGCTACAGGGAGCAAATGATATAAAGATTAGACCTGTTTAGATGGTATTACCTGGAATGAATTCACTTATGTATTTGGTTTGTACCACAGGTTTGCCCAGTTAAGGCATAGTCATCCTGGGGTTGGATGATGCATGCTTATCACAGTGATAGTTGTGATTCAATTTCTTACTGGGGAGGAGTACTGAGAAGACTCAAAAATTTAGTGACTGGCCAAAACCGCATTACAAAGATGGTGTCTCCTTTCATTTCCACGCTGTGGCTACAGCTGAAGTGATAGCAAAAGTATGGAAGACTAGGAACTTTATGAATCTCTGCTCTCAAGCTTCTCATAATTGAAACCCACAAGTGTTGCAGCAGTGGCCTGCTGGCATTAAGAAGATAATGAGCTACACAAACAACTAACTTTTTTTATTTATATTTAGTCTTCATTTGAAAATGTTACATTTATTTATAATTTCCAATCTTATGTTAAATATATTTGCAACATATACCAACCACAGAATTCTTAAACATATAACCATAAAACAGATTTATTGAGCTCACTTCAAGGAAGGCATTCTGAGAGGCCTTTTAAGATTGATCTGAAGCAGCATGTAGTTAAGTGAAAAACGCCAGGAGAAGAAAGAATTCCATGGAGGAAGCAGTTGGTTTGGTGGGTGTGAGATGAGAGCCAGCCATCAGGTACTGTGACTGCAGAGAGAGCAGTGTGCTGGTGTCTAGAGAACAAAAGAGAAGGGTCCTGACAAGGTGAGGAGTTACTTACAGCTAGATTAGGGAAGAACCAGTGTAGGGTTTTGGCAGAAAGAAAAAAGCCAAAGAAAGTATTTTAGCTAGGAAATAACACTGTCAGATTTGCATTAATAAAATAATCTTTTTAAAGCAGATTTTGTCATTCAAAAAAAAGAGATGCTAATAGGCTGAATAGGATGGTGTTGTGGAGATGCAGAGAGGTGTCACATTCAATGTCACATTAAACCTGTTAATCGTGGAGTAGAGGACAGAGTGAGGTGAAGAAGGGAGTAAAATTGACTTCCTGGCTTTTGCCTTGAGCAGCAGCATGCTTTTTGGTACCCAAACTGACACAGAATGCTGTGCACATCAATTCAATATTTCCTAAAAGGCTTCTAATGGAGATGTGGAGTAGATATTTGGATTAAGTGGGCTATGGGACAAGTCCTAAGGGTCCAGGAAGGAGATATAGATTTGGAAGTCATTGGCATGTAGGTAGGAATTTAAAATGTGGCAGTGAATGTGATTATTTAGGGAATTAAAAGACAGCCAAGGACATAGCCCTGAGGGACATCAACATTCCAGGCATGTGCTGAGGACAAGAGGGTTTACAGAGAAGGCTGGAGGAGGGCACCTTGGAATAGGTTCTTGTAGAAAGAGAACTTGTATAATGGAGTCTCTTGAAAGGTCAGAAAAGAGGGTGTGTGGTGTGTCTTAGTCTGTTTCATGGTACAATCAGAGTACCTGAGGCTATATAATTTATAATGATTTATTTATTTATTTTTTTATATTCTAGAGGCTGGGAAGTGCAAGGTCAGGGGCTGTCATCTGGGAAGGACTTTCTTACTGTTTCATCCCATGGTGGAAAGTGGATGGGCAAGTGCACATGCAAGTGTAACAGAGAGAAGGGAAAGGGTCTCAAACTCACCAACCCATTCATGAGGGCAGGGTTCTTATGGCCTAAGCTCTTAAGAGTTCCCCACTCCCAACACTGTTGCTTTGGGGGATTTAGTTTCCAACACACAGACTTGGGGAGACACATTCAGTCTATAGATATACATAAGGAAAGAAGTGACTATACTCCTGAAAATGTGGATCTGAAATACCCCTTGGATTCAGTGTTGTGTTGATTATTGGAGGCCTAGCATCGGCTGCCTTGGAAGAATGATGGTGGAGAAATAAGAATGTCTCTGGAGGTAAATTAATGCTCAGCAAAACATTTTTTTCTTTTATGTTTTTGAGATAAAAGAAACTTCAATTAGTTTAAATATTGAAGGAAAGAGAGCTTAAATATATGCATTGAAAATATATATTATGTTAATCTGAACATATATATCTAACCATCATTCAGACAATGAAAATATGTTTCTGAATTTCCTTTTTGTTACCACTCAGAGAACATGGTGGAAGAGAGTTGGGAAGCAGAAGGGGAAAAACAGTACCCTGTAAGGATTGGGATGTCCTGGTTCTCATAACTATTTGCTGAATAACAACTTTATACCCCATGATGTTCCAGAAGAAAAAGAGAAAAAGAGAAAGGAAATGGGGGTTTTAAGTAGAGTGATTGGTATTGGGGGAAAAAGAAATGGTGGGGTGGTGGTTAGAAGACAGGGAGTGAGGAGCAAGCCCTCAGCTAGAGTTTCCTAATAGGGTCTGTGTTTATGTCTTTGTGGACTTTATATCCTTTAGGATATTGTTCTGAGATTCTTCCTTAAGTGAAACTTTAGGTCATGTAATAAATGCATAAAAATAAATTTTACAATGGGTAATTGTATTAGCATTAAAATAAGGGTTTTATGTATTTTTGACCCAGGATTAATAGTCTAATTTTAATGTAATTCATGATTCTCTTTTAGAAAAATTAACTATATTTATAATCATCAGAAAATGTCTCTTATCTTTCTTTCACAGAGATTCTCTTTGTGTTCAGAGTTTGGGGAAATCTATGATATCACTGCATTATTCAGAATGGAATCTGGAGGAAAACAAAACCCTATTTTACACGAGTGTGTCTGAATATGTGTCATAAAACTACTATCATGTATTTTATGGTTATTCTTCATTCCTTATATGCTGAATGACTAAATTATAATAAGGGCTGAATAACCCCTTTTAGATTTAGAAAGGATGGTAGCTATCTTTAAGAAATATTTTATTCCAATTATTCCATTAGTCTCCAATGGAGACCAGTGGTGAATATAGCTAACTGGACCCTAATTATTCTTCTTTTCTAAGTAAATGCTTCTTGACCAAATTTATATCATACTGTAGGCCCAAGGATCCATCCAAAATCCTTTTTCTTTTCTTTTCTTTTTCTTTTCTCTTTCTCTTTTTGGTCCTGTTCCACGGTGATTAATGGAAAAGCAGTTGTATAATGGAAGGTAATTTGAATGCATGCTATTTTCAATGAACCCTATATTTTCAGATTATTGTTTTGCTCTAAGAATTACTGAATTGTTCCAGGAGTTTGACTTTTTTTTTAAACCTCTCTGTGAGCTAATCAGTGAATGGTTTGTCAGGAAAACATGTCCATATATTCCATAGCTGTTGTTAGCAGAGACCTGTTGTCTACATCATATGATTCTGATTTCCAAATGACTTACATGCAAGGGGTGCAAAGCAAAAGACTTCTATCTTACTTTAAAATCTGCATTAGCCAATAAGAACAATTTACTGCTGAGTGGAAACATAATGAAAGACCGTTACGTAGGAGGAGAAGTATAAGCACAAAGTGGATCATGACAGCAGGTGAATCAAGAGACAGTAGAGTTACTTATTTATTTTTTTATTAAATAAAGAAAAATAGCATACTGGGTTTAACATGAGCCCATTGCTATTTTTTAGATTTCTTTCCAAAATGAACTTTTACACAAGTGTTTTACCAGCTATTTTACTGCATTTAAAAATCAATATAACCATTTATCAACTTTTATCACAAGAAGGATGGTACCATACTCTTGGGGAAAGGTGAGATTCATGAGCTCAGCATGCAACAGCAGGAAGAACAGAATGAGAGAAAATGGGACCACCCAGCTGGACACCCTGCACAACCCTGGTCCTCAGTGCAGGGAGGATGTGTTACAGAGAACATCTTCATGTTCTCTGTGTCAATGATGACGGTCACACAATTATAACTTCTTCTCTGTTTTGGAATATACCCGATGGTATCTATGCCAAATAATTTATAGTCAACTTCTGGTGAAATCTGAGAATTGGGATAAAGAAAACAAAGAAAAGTGTTTATCTTACAATAATTTATAATGCTTCTGAGATATACTCTACAACTTTTAGTAGCATATTCACCTTTATGGTTCTCTTAGATAAATTATATGATTATTTCAACCATATAATGGTTGAGTGACAAAAGATGCCCCAAAAGTAAGTTTTAATTAACACCAAGGGTTCAGGGCAGACCCAAGTGAAGTTACTTTTCTATAAAAATTTTCCTGTAGATAATTTAGAGAAGAACGGCTTTTTAATGTTGCTAGTTAGTCTCCATATTCAGTATAATTCAGAGAATTAAAAATAGAAAAATAATGATTTTCTACCTATAACTAATTCTGAGTTCTAATGACATTTTATAGTGTTGTCTGCTATTGTGAGTTAGTTACCATTTTAAAATGATTACTTAGCCTTTGTGGGTAGAGTCCTTTCTGTCCTAGTACTTCTTTTCGACAAAGAAACAAAAGAAACATCCATCCATGTGCTAGTGCCTAGGAAGAAATGGACTCTACCCAGGTTGTTCTGAAGGTGATGCATCCAACAGTCATTTGGGTGAGGCCAATTGAGGTCTAGTCAGAAGGGAACCTGGCCATGGCTTTTCTGATCTCTTTTATAATGATTTTAACTCAAACTTGGTGGTCAAATCTGTTTTAGCTTTTGTTGGTGAGCTTTATATTTAACCTTGACCTTCGCTGACACTGAACTTGCCTCTAATGGCTTCACAGCAGCCCAAGAGCAGTTTCTCAGCTCCTTAAGTAAATATCACATTACTTCAAGTTAACATCACATTGTGTCCTTCAAACACTTTTTCTATAGTTGAGTTCTGCTGACCTCTAATTCACTTATAGGAATTGCTATTAAGAAACTCTTTTTTTCAAGAAAGAAATTGAAATAAGAAAAAAATGTAATAGTTCACCTCACTGACCCATTCCAGAGGATATTGTAGCTTAAATTATGAATTAAATAGTCAGTGGAGCTACATCTGTTTTATTAAATAACTTAATATCTTATTTGCTCTATTCTAATATATTTATAGGATATAGATTACCTTTAAATGTTTTGATCTTGTAGTTCATTTCTGTAATGTCCCCTGAGGGACACTGCTTGAGGTGACAATATGCTTTAATCTATAATGGCAGTCTATCCTGAATCCTAACCTTCCTCTTCTTAATGAGCCATACCTTGATCTTTACAGATATTTCTGATGTGCTGTTTAGCAATTTAGAATTTTATAACTCTTAAAAGAGAAGGAGGGACTTCCATCTAAGGAAGACCCTCAGAACCCCAGCTCTTATGTCCTGCTTGGCCCACAGGTCCCTCCCCATGTTATTGTACACTCATTGATCTGTTATGGTTTGTAATAGTTACTGTAAAAGCCTCTATAATCAAGAGATTCTCTTAACTCTTTGATGGCTTGTTATAAAATGTTGATGTCACAAAATGAAGTATCTTTTTAAAAAGTATTTAAACCCCAGAGTGAGGAAGGTAACAAAATGAGTGAATTGAGCTTAGTATAAGAATTCAGCTATCCTCAAATTTGCCTAGGTGGTACTTGGTTCTGTTCTGGTCCCAAACCTCACTTTAGGGACAATAGGGAGGTCCCACAGAATCTGGAAAGCACTGGTTTCAACCAGAGATAGCTGTTAATTTTTCTCCTGTGCTAGGTTCATTACTACCGAGTCTTAAACTTCAAGAAAAGCCCTAAATCTGGCTGTTTACTGATTTTTAAATGTTCATTCAAAAAGTGGGATGTAACCCCAGGCAAGACCATACAAAACATAACTCTGAGTCAGACCAGGTCTTTGGATCATCCATTTAAGTCATCTGCCATGAGGAAAAATTACAGATATGTTGTATTTTTATTGCTCTCCTTTATATTATCTCTTTATTGATAATATCTCAAATAGGTTGGTTGCTTATAATAATAAATGAACGTTGAAGCCTTTACTTTTGAAGGCCATATCAGACTGTGTAATTATATCCTCCTTTTTCTTCCAAATATGATCATTTTACCTTTGTTATTGGGGTCATGGAAAGTTGAGTAGTTCTGAAAGAAGAGTTTATAAATATGTTTTGGATAATAAAAGCAGTTTTATTCTGTGAATCCTTGCCATTTATGTTTATAAAAGATGATCAATTCATGGTGATTAACACTTAGTAAGTTTTCAGTGAATGTTTAGTGAACTAAAAGGAAGGAGACTTTTAAACAAAATATATAGTGTGGTGAGGATATGGAGAAACTGGAACTCTAATACACAGCTGGTGAGAATGTAAATTGGCAAATGCGCTTAAGAAACTGTTTAGCAATATCTGCTAAAATTGAACATATGAATCTCTATCTGTGACTCCAGTTCCACTTCTGAGTGTGTATCCAACAGAAATACATACATATGTTCACTGAAAGATATGTACTAGAATGTTCAGAATATCATTGAGCGTAGTAGACCAAAATGAGAAACTACTCAAATGCCCAGAAAATATGGAATGCGTAAATTAATTGTAGTTCATTCTTAAAATGGAAAACTATACAGCAATAAAAATGTGTGATCTACAACTGCACACAACTATATATGAATTTCACCAGCAAAGGGCTGACTGAGTATGTGAGCCAAACACCATAAAAATAGTACACTGTAAGCCCCCTTACCCTCAGGTTATCTTTCTGTAATTTTGGCCAACCATGATCAACAAAGAAGGCTAAATACATTATAATAAGATATTTTGGGAGAGTACCTGAGTGAGTGCATTCCTAACTTTTATTGCATATACTATATTATTACTATAACAATTAGTCTTTCATTAGAAGTATTTACTATAATAATTAGATTTTCATTAGAAATTATTGTTGATCTCTTTTTGTGCCTGGTTTATAAATCAAACTTTATCATAGGCATTTACATATGGGAAAACCATACTATTCATAGGATTTAGTAGTACCCATGGATTCAGGAATCCACTGGGGTTCTTGGAACATCTCCCTTGCTGTTTATTGTATGAGTTCACTTACAGAAAGCACATTAGCTGCAAGGCTGATCTATGCTATTTATAAAGAGAGTTGTTACCCTGGAAAGGAATAAATGGGAAATTTCTTTTGGGGTGATGGTAATGCTTTATTTCTTTTTAATATTTTTTATTAGTTGTTGATGACCTTTATTTTATTGATTTATATGCAGTGCTGAGAATTGAACCCAGTGCCTCACACATAGCTAGGCAAGTACTCTACCACTGAGCCACAACCCCAGCCCTGCTTTATTTCTTGATTGGTGTATAGGATTTCACAGATATATTTAATTGATACAGATATTGAGCTGTGCATTATGATCTGCACAATTTTTTATTTATACTATATTCTTTAATAATACATAAGAATGAAAAACAGGGTCTTAAAATTCAGCAAAATAATTGTTCATGTTTGAAGGAAATTTATTTCCAATATTCTCCAATATCTTATACCCAAAATAGGGAATAAGATTTACACTAAAGTAAGTGTAAAATGAGAATAAATTGAGTGGAGTAGATTGTTAAATGCTCTATACATTATGGTTTTACATGATTACATTTAAGATGTGATTCTGTCAAGTTCAAATATATTTTTAAGAATCTGCATTCATTCTTTGTAATTTGAAAAGTAAAGCATCAAAAGTGTGAATCAGCTCGTCATGTGTAAAGTGTGCACAATATAGTATCTCAATTTTTTTAGTATTTCTCACAATTCTTGATGATAAATAGTTCTAATGATGCAAAATGTTTTTTTATGAAATGAGCAACCTCTGTTTTATCCACATATTAAGATTAAGGAATTTTATGTCCTTTGTCATACAGAGTATTAATCACCAACAGGAAGTTTCCCAAAATTGTCTCAGCCATCCTCATCGTTCCTGTAGAAATATTCCTCCTAGAAACCAAAATTTTTTAGTGTCTAATGTTAATAACAAAACACCAACTTAAACTTGAATCATAGATTAAAGTCAATTTTTAGAAGTATATATGGCAAAACTACTGAATAATTCCAAATTTTTTGGCACAAGAAAACAGACCCAGAAAGGGTAAGAGACACATGTCCTAAACCTAAAGATATATCATGAATACATTTTGTAAATAAGAACAAACTCTCCAGTATTTCCCAAAGTGTTTTTTTTTCTCTACAGAGAACATTCATTTGCATAATCTCAGCTATTACTAGTCTTCACAGGAACACATTTGTGTAAGTTAAAGTCATCCTCATGCAATCTGCCAAATGCCCAGTACAATAACCAGATATGGGTATTAGAATGCTCTTCTGTTATGTTTTTCTCCTTGATACTGTAGATGCTTTGATTAAGGAACAAGGTAGGTCAGTATATTTTATTTTACTTAAGGTCAAATTTGACCAAGACTATGATTTCTGCTTTCTTCTGCAGATGAATTTCCTGCCCCATATTTTATAATTTTAATTACTGGTGAATAGAGTTTTCCTAGTATTTTTTTAAAGATCTATAATCATGTGAAGGAATCTCATCTGATTGTTTTGATATCAGTATATTTAATGACCTTTAATAGTTTCTTGTCTATGATTGAGGCATTGAGAACTATCTGTAAAAATGCTGCTATAAACATTGATGTGGCTGTGTCACTGTAGTATGCTGGTTTTAAGTCCTTTGTGTATATACCAAGGAGTGGGATAACTGGGTCAAATGGTGGTTCCATTCCAAGTTTTGAGGAATCTCCATACAGCTTACCAGAGTGGTTGTACCAATTTGTAGTTACATCAGCAATGTATGAGTGTACATTTTCCCCCACATCCTCGCCAATATTTATTGTTACTTGTATTCTTGATAATTGTCATTCTGACTGGATGAAATCTCAGTGCAGTTTTCATTTACATTTCTCTAATTGCTAGAGATGTTGAACTTTTTTTCGTATACTTGTTAACCAATTGTATTTCTTCTGTGAGTATTCAGTTCCTTTGCCCATTTATTGATTGGTTTATTTGTTTTGGGGGGTGCTAACCTTTTGAGTTATTTTTGTATCCTGAACATTAATGCTCTATCTAATAAACCACCTTTTCTTTATTCATCCATCAGTTGATGGACATTTCCATATTATGGCTATTGTGAATAATACTGAAATGATCATGGGAGTGTGGGTATCTCTTTGACAAACTTATTTCAGTTACTTTGGATACATAACCAGAAGTGGGATTGCTGGTGTTTCTATTTTTGATTCTTTGAGGAACCTGCAATACTATTTTCCAAAATGACTGAACTAATTATATTTCCACAACAGTGTACCAGGGTTCCCATATCATGGCCAATTCTTGTCATTGTTTCTTTCTTCTTTTTTTAATATTTTTTTTTAGTTGTAGATGGACACAATATCTTTATTTTTATTTTTTTAATGTGGTACTGAGGATCGAACCCAGTGCCTCATGCATGCGAGGCGAGTGCTCTACCACTGAGCCACAATCCCAGTCCTCATTTTTTCTTTTGATAGTATTTATTCTGTCAGGTGTGAGGTGCTTTCTCACATACATTTTGAACATTTTAAAAATGTAACTGCTAGTAATTCATCTCTCCTTTTAAAGTCAGTTCTGATCCTTTGCTCATTTTTTAATTGAGTAATTTGTTTTCTTGCTGTAGAGTTGTTTGAGTCCTTAAATGTTTTGTATATTAGCTTCTTATCAGATGGATGGTTTGCAAATATTTTCTTCCAATTAGTGGGTTGTCTCTTCACTCTGAATTGTTGTCTTTGCTTTACTGAATTTTTTTTTTAACTTTTAGATAAATAAATCAGGTTTGAAAATGTAGGGCAATGTAAATACTTTGTTTTTATATTGTATTTTATATACAATATTGTATTATTATATTGTATTATTATATCATATACATGTATTCACACACATATGTATACATGTAGAGAGAGACATATATGCCTATACATATATTGAATAATGTAGACACTTTAAACATTTTTGAGTAAAGCATTTAAAATATTAACATAATACACATACAAGATTTTAAACATTAAATAATGCATATCAAACATTTGTTTAATATTTTTATGTTTCAATGTAATTAATTTCATTTGTAATTCATTACAGTTTGTTTTATACATTTCAAATATTACTTTGAGGACATTTCCAGAGGCTTCACCAGATTGCCAATCAAGTTCTTGCCAAATATATGTGAAAAATTTTTGCCAATACATGTGAAAAATTCTATGCATATACCCCAGGTACTCGATTTATCAAATTTAGACACTATTGTATCCCTACTGTAACAGAAGAGGATTGAGGTCTCTCTCTAACATGCTTATTTCTCCTATTCTTTGATATACTACTTGACTTGGCTTCTCTGTTGGTTCTTTAAAATGAGGCATCTACTTATACCTTTAATTGATAGCAATGTTAATGGTCTCTCCTGATTTTCCATTTTATTATGGTTAGATAATACATCTCCATTCTTTTCTTTAGCTTTCTACCCTCCCGATTCTCACTTTCTGCCATTCGTACTTTTTTGTTAACAATGTCAAACATAATGTTTGCATTCTATTTTAAAAACCTAATGGTGTTCTGAAAATGTAACTAGACCTCCAAGTATTTATCTTTATGTTGATCCTGAAAACTGAAGATCAGTAAACAGTATTTATATTGCTTTGACTATGTAAGATTTCACCACATAATCTAACAGTGAATTATGATTGTATGTCCTTTTTGAGCAGCTCTTTGTTTTTCACAATGGAATTTATAATTATCTTCTTATTTGCTAATTTTTGCAACACTTACTTTTGGTATATTTAATTTTTTCAAATTCTTTGGCATAGTATTTACTCTAGTAAATACAATCCTCTCTTTTTAGATATTAAACTTTTTGTATGGATCCTTTAAAGCTTTTATACATCCCATCTGTTGTTTTAATACAATCTCCAAGCTTATTTTTGAAGTGAAAAAAAGCTTTCATTCCATCCATTTTTAATTTTAAGTATATTTTCTTCTTCAATACTTTATTTTTTATAGATTATTATTTTATAAATTCCATATCTTTTCAAGTTTTTCTGAAGATTTTTATTTGAAATTTGTAAAAAAAATTTCTCTTCTCTGAATAATCTGTTTCTTTCAGATGTTTTAAAAATTTTAGTCACTCCTTTTCATGCTGCAAACTTTCCACCAATGTTTGGTGATCCTTGGTTGCCTAGAGAAAATTGTCAAGACTGATGTCCACACATATGGCCAGAGTTTGTTAATGGGCAAGCTTCATTCAAGGGAAGGAAGAATTGGATGGTTTGCCCTAATTCTATAGTCTCTCAGTCCAGAGACAGTTTTTCTTGGTGGGTTGCCAATATCATTAACAAAATCCCGCACATTTTTTTGTGTGAGTGTTTTCTGTATTGCTGAATTCCAGGCAATATGCATGCAGTGGTGAGGTGGGCTGGGTGGGTGGAGATTTGATTCCATAGGTTGTCAAGTTTTATATTTCTTGCCCCTCCTAGTTAGCTAGTATTTCCCAATCTTGAACCTTCTGAAGTTTCAAGTTTCAGCTGCATCCCCTATGTGGCTCTTCCAGGCAACAGTTTTCTGTGTGTGTGTGTGTGTGTGTGTGTGTGTGTGTGTGTGTGAGTGATTCTTTGTTCTGAACCTTTTCCTTGCCCATAAAATCTGTTGAAAAGTCCTGTTAAGTGATCATTACATCCCTGTCATTCATTTTTCTCTCCTCCTCCTCTTATTTGTTGTTATAATAATAGTATCTATGTAGATAGGGAAAGAGTATCCACAATTTTAAGCTATAAATCCTGAGTATCACAGTATAATAACAAAAATTGTATAGTGTTCATTATTTGAACCAAAGGTCTTTCTTGTAATTACATATTAAAATGAAGTATTTTCGTACCTTTAATATGCATTAGTTTGTTCAGAAATGCAAGAAGAATGGTACAACAAAGAGTGTATTTCATTTTGTTCTGCGCTTTACCAGAATTGTTTACCATTTCAAAATGTCACTTATTTCTTGAGTTACCAAATAATAACCCAATTATATCAACCTGTACTTTGAGCTCTGGAGTTTTGATGATTCTATATATATTTCCAAGTGTTGGACTTGATCACTTTTCTTCCGATGAAGACAACTTGAGCATTTAAATATTCAAATACGTATTATTACATTATAGATTGCTCCCTTTTATTTTCTCCTTTGTATTGCAGCTAGGACATTATATTGATTTTGTTGAAATCAAGATCTGAGTAATTTACATTATTTATGACTTTCATTTCAGAATAGTAATGGGATAATAAAAATCTTTAAAAATGGGTCTTTTTTTCTGAAAAGGTAGGGAATCAGTGATCTAAATTATAAGATTTAATATTTTTATGCTTTTAAGTCTTCATAGGGAACCTGAGAACAAACTTACAAATATTGAGAGGGGGAACACAAGAACCCTGAACAAAATTCTTTCCACTGATGCTTTCTAAATAAAAGCAGTGATTCAGAAACAAGTACCTTGAAGTATTCCATATCCCTGCATGTGAGTGTAAATCAATGACATTCTATCTATGTGTTCTCTAGTTGATGTGCACTTGGATGTTCTCCAACAACAGTCAGCAAACCTTTTCTGTAAAGGGCAGGGAGGAAATGTTTTAGATTTTGAGGGCTAGACTATCACTGTTGCAAATGGTTTAGCCTTGCTCATATAGCATGAAAGCATCCATAGACAATAGGTAAACGAATAAGCATGGCTGTTACAATAAAACTTTATTTACAAAAATAGGTGACAGATTGGATTGTAGGTTTGCCAGACCCTGATTTTTGAGATTATCAAATCTTCCAGTGTTAGTGGTCTGCCATCTGTGAATCCACTCCATTAGCAAAACCACTTAAACATCTTGGAATTTTGTATACATTGGGCTATATTAAGCCATGGTAAAGATAGTTTTAGTGATTTTAATATTTTATGGTAGTTCCTTGTTCCCTGTGATGGTTGATAATCTCAGCTGCATTACACCTGGAAAGAAAAACAAAATTTAATTTCTTGCCAGTGATGTTAAGACCCTTCACCAAACCTGAACTAAATAGAGATTATTCCATTAAGAAAAGATGTACAGAGACTAGAAGATATCTAGAGTGTATTAACATAAAATAATTAAAAGTCAAGGAAAAATAATTTATGGGTAATGATTGAAGTTGTAATTAATAAAGAGAAGGGAAAGTTTTTGCGGGCCTCATGAGTCATCACACATTTGAAGAATTAACATTAAGAAGAATTATAAGGTTTTTAAAAAATATTTTTTAGTTATACATGGACACAGTATCTTTATTTTGTTTACTTATTTTCTTTTATGTGGTGCTGAGGATCGAACCTAGTGCCTTATACATGGGAAGCAAGCACTCTGCCACTGAGGCACAACCTCAGCCCCTATAAGAATTACAAGGTTTAATGGTAATTCCAGCCCCCACCAGATTTGAAAATTTAATAAGAAAAGCTTTTAAAAAAAGCTTTGTGGTTTGTACATGAGGAATATAAAAGTTTTAAGAATCAGTAGATATCACAAACCAGCCTACAATCTGAGTAATTGGAATTTCCAAGTTTAAAAGATAAGGATTTGATAAGCATTGATTTTGAGTTAATCTAGACAGGTTTGTCAATGATAAATGCAAATTTGTTCTGTGTTAAAATAACAAATTTATTAATAATTTTTGATGCTGTTATGAGTGCAACTAGAGCATGACTAGAACCAGTCTGGATAAAATGAAGATGTGGCAGTCAGATAGTCTAATATGTCTCTTACAAGCCACATATTGTGTACCCTCTTTATTCCTTGGAGCACAAGTATAAACTCTACCCTTTGACATATGTTATCTAATGTTTAAAATATTCCATGAAGGTTCCCCCTCCCCCAGATCTTTCTGGGTGAGTCAAGTTTATAAATGTGGTTCTCTTAGAGCTGTATTCTCAACTGGGGGTGATTCCCACCCTCACCCCAGGGGACATTTGGGATGTCTGGAGACATTTTTTGCTTCTACCAGTTGGGTGATGCTGTTGGAATCTAGTTAGCAAAGGTCAGAGATATGTCCATACTTCTTACAATGCACATCACAGTCTCCCGCAATAAAGACTTATCTGACCCAAACTGTTGATGCTGAGGTTGAGAAACCCTGGCTTAGTATAAAATTTCAAAAATAGGCCTTCTGGATTCTTTAAATCCATACCATCTAAATTAGGAAGGTAATGCTCACCAACAAACGATTTCTAATATGTGTTTTAAGGAGATATTTGAAAAGGCATCATTTCTCCATGTGTCTGGATCATAGTGAATTCTGTGGTTGTCCCTCTCTTTTGTAGTAATCATTCATTTGTTTATCAACATTTAATGAACACTTGATATGAGACCTACCTTGACTATACAAAACTAAGTAAGAGGTAGTCTTAATCTAGATCACTGCTAGGCTATCAACATGTCTCTTTGTTGTTACCCTCTATGACTTTTGTAGCATTTTGTTTTTGCAACAGCGGCTTTTTGGGCTTCATTAAAAGCAGAGACAAACTTTGTCACAAGTTTTTTAAAGCTTTATTGGTATTGGCAAGATAATGGGGCAAGACAGATGATTTAGAGATTTTTCTGTTTTCTTGCTTAAATACTCCACACCAAAGCTGTTGAAAGACCATTGGTGATAATATCTTGTGCACAAAGGGATATAGTAAACAACTTTCATTTCTTTAAAAAACATAAATACCATTGCTATATTCTGAATGTGTATACAAAATACATGCTGAAACAAATGTTATTCCAACAATGTATTATCAGGAAAATATTAATGAAATTATCATGAAAGTAAGTCCATGGATATAGCATATTTGAATTATTTTTATGTTTGCAAGGACTCTTCTCTTTATATTTTCGAAATTAGGATGTGGAGTTTAGGCTTAGTTTCTACCAGTTATGTAGGCTTGATTTCCAAATGTGGATTTTAAAAATAAATGAACATTTTTTCAACATTCAGTTTTTAAAAATATTTTACCATTATTTGTTCAAATCTTTTTTGTGGTTTAAAACTAATTTTCTTCTTTGTGCTATTAAGTGAGAAAGCAAGAAAACACCTGTAAAGAGACCAATCTATTTTTACTGTGTAATGATCCCCCTAGTGGATATGAGAAGCAGCTGGCTTTGAGATTTGCATAAAGAAGCAGGTGATTGTGGGTGAGACTTTGCTACTTGCTTCTCACTTTGAGAAGTGTTTTACAAGATCAAGATTGTCTTTACTATTTTTAATAAAGGAACTCCCAGTGATTAAATTTCCTTTATAGAAAGTCTTAATGAGGCAGAAAGTGGTAGAAGTGCATAATATTTAAAGTTAGTAAAAGATCCATATCTTAAATAAAAGTTGGTGTGATGCTTTTATAGTCTTCAAAACACTATTTAAAGAAAAGGATTTTAATTATTTTTTGTTCTTTCATTTAAATTGGCTGTTCAAATATAGTCACAATTTAACATGGTGCTACTATCTACCTGGCTTCAAGTTAGAAGCCTTTAAAACAAGAATAATAAGTGAAGAAAATTTATGATATGAAAATTGATTACTTATGATATCAGGGCTGTTTAAGGACATATTCTCAAAATAATATGTTTTCTTTAAACACACACACAGACATATATGTATATGTAATGCAACTTTGAAAATAAAGGTTGATTTTGGTTGTATAAAGTGTTATGTAATACTAGGTCTGCAGGTTCCATATATGTAGCTATTAAGAACATTGAAAATGGGAGCAGGGTAATAGAGATAAATGCTCTGTGGTGGAAGGAGACTTAAAATATCACTAGTTACAAAGCAATAGAGACCATCTTCAAGTTAGAATAATGTTAATAATGAGCATATAATAAACCCAGTACCAACAGAACATTATATTGCCTGAATGAACAGTGTTATTACTTTCACTTCATTGTACAATACCTTGCTGGTTCATGGAACTGCTACTGCTCTGGCAGAGGTATCATTTAAAAAGGAAAGTAGTCTTTCTTCATAAAGTATTTACACACTGGTGGAGGAAGGTACTCTATTAAGGAAGATATATTTTGTTAGCATAGTATATCTGTGTCATGATTGATAATTGTTTTCTGATATGATAAAAGGCTGGGTGAAATATAAGATAATGGCATATATATATTCTGTTTGTGAAAATAGGATTACTTAATTTGCTAATAGGCATAATTGTGTGATTTTAAACTTACTCTTTTGCTTACTTTGGAAAAATACCTACAGAACACATAACTAAAGAGCTAACTTGTTGACAGAATCAATGATATATAACATAATTCAGGTAATGAGAAGTTCTGCAAGTTTTGCTTGATTTATTGAAAGAAAAACCACATTTTTCAGCAATTAACATTCCTTGATGACAGTGATGATGATGCATGAATTAGATGAGGAGATAGGAAATGAAAAGCAAAAAGTATAGAAAATCTATAATTAACAAAAATAGATAAACAATAATTAGTGGAAGTGAAATATGTTTCTGCAGAATAAAAACAGAGCATGGTGAACAATGGCAGTGAGACAATGAGCTTGGATATAGTTGGATCATGGAAACAGTAAAAGGCAAAAGATAATGTAATACAGCTTGTATAGAGAAATGGTGGAAATTGTTCAAGAGCCCTTTTAAAGGGCCTTTTCCTCACGATATCTTATTCTGTTCTGTCCTTTCATTAGCATGTTTTCTTGAATATTTCTAATTTGCAGGATGTCTGAGGAAAATAAACATGTATCTTGATTTTAAAACTTCATGTGTAGCTATGCCACATATATACTTTCAATAAATATACGTCCTGGGTAGATTTACTTAAACATTCACTTGGCTTTGCTTTTGAGTGGGCTGCTGGTCAAAAGTGATATTTAAATGTTACCATAGCGATGAGTAGTGGACACTGTCATCTTTCCCTTTTAATTAAGGAACAGATGCAGGTAACGCTGATCTCTCAGTGACCCTCTTTAAGCTGGCATCAACACATTGATTGTTGTCAATTCTTTTCTCTCCCTTGCAATCTTAGCTTTGTCCTTTCTTCCTATCAAGGTCTTCATTCTCTGAGGTTAAAGATGCAGAAACTCCTCTAAAAGCCTTCCTTTGGGAGCTTTATCTTAGAAGGAATAAAACACACTTCAACTAAATACCAGTAAAACACTGGCACGTTTTTTTTTTTCCATCAAGCCCAGCCACCCTCCACTTAAAATTAAAATTTGGTTTTGTGTAAATCACAGTTTGTTTGGATTCTGTGTAGTTTAAAATGACCACAAATATCTCTACTTAACATTCTTTTGAAGAAGACAAACGATCTTTCATGTTTAGTGCATTCATCGACAAGGTATATTTGGATGGTCTACATAGTGTTATTAATTCAGTCATTCTTCCTTGGCTTATAATTTTCTAAAGTGAACTAATAACAGAAGGAATATTAATTAGCTGCTACATGCATGGCACAAGAAAGAGAGGAGCTGATGCCCCAAAGATGCTCACGTGTGGGTTGGATATGAGGCAGACCTTGGTATTTGTACTGAAGCAAAACTCACTTTGGGTTTAAGAAACAGAGTTCAACTGGAGGGATTGGAGAAAGGGATTACTAGGTAAGCAATAGAGTGCCAGATAGAAAACATATAGGATAAAATGCTTGTCCTAACTAATTTTTATTCATTGTTCTTAGGCTTGTTAACTTTAACCCAATATGTCGAGTATTTTTCTTTTTCCTCAATTTAATTTTCTTCTATGCATGTTAAATAACATTGATTCCATTGTTTTTAATTTATTAATTACTTTAAACAATTCTGACTTTTTAAATTCTCTTTAGCAAACGTGTTTCACATGAATTATTTCACATTTGACATGGCCTTTTTCCTCTAGATATCCTGGGTACTTCTGAATATTTCCCAATAAAATAATGGATGGTTGCTAAGTATCCAAATCCTGTTTGTTTACTGTTCTCAGTGACTTAAGGAGGTTACTTCTCTTGTTTTTAAATCATCTTCATTGAAGTATGCTTTACAATTAATTCCACCTATTTAAAGTATCCAATTCAGTAAGTTTTCATAGATATCTATAGCCATGATACCATCATACTATCTAATCACATTTACATCTTCCTCAAATTTGCTCATGTCCTTTTGTGATCAGTCCCACCATTCACCTCTGGCCCCAGGTAAGCACTGATCTATTTTCTCAAGATGAATTTGCCTTTTCTAGAATTTCCTATCAATCAGTGAACTCATGCAGCATGTACCCTTTGTGTCTGGCTTCTTTTACCTGGAAGAATTACTTTGAGATTCATCCTGTTAGTTTGTATCAGTAGCTAATCCTCCTTTACTATAAGGTGGATTTCCCTGAGGATGTCTCATTTTATGTATCCATTCACATTATGATGAATGTTTGGATATTTTCACTTTTTGGCTCTTCTAAATAAAAATGCTGTCATCATCACATGTAAGTCTTTGAACGTATATTTCATTTTCTTTGACAGTTACAGAATACTGATTCATATGGCTGGTGTGGGCTTAATTTAATAAGGAATTACCAAATAGCATTCCAAAGGAGAGGTTATATTCTGCATCACTTCCTGAAGGACATGAGAGTTTCAGTTGCTTCATATCCTCACCACCAGTGAACGTCTTTGGTCTTTTAACTTTTAGCAATTTTAATGTGTATATAGTAATATCTTATTTTGTTTTAAATTTGTATTGTAATGACTAGTGGTATTGGTTGTTTTTTGTATGCTCTTTGGCTATTCATATATCATGGTGAAAAGTCTGCTCAAGTGATTTGTCCATTTTTATTATATTGTTTAGTTATTGAGTCATAAGGGGTTGGTTTGGTTGTTTTTTTAGATGTAAACTCTTTTGTCAGCTGCATGAATTGCAAATATATTCTCCCATTCTTTGACTTATCTTTTCATCTTTAACATTGTGTTTTGAAATGCAAATAATTGTAGTTTTTATAAGATTCAAGTTACCATTTTTTTCTATTATGCAAGTGTGTGATATTTATATCATGTGAGAAGACTTTGGCTTTACCAGGTCAAAGGTTTGCTATTGTGTTCTCTTTAACATTTTTTAAGATTAAGAAATAAACAGTTGTACAATGACCTTATCTCTTGTTAAGGGGAGATATTCTCAAGTGTTAGGGGAAAAGAATGAAACACAATTTCCTAATGTGTAAAAAAAATGGGGGGGGGTGTTCTTGAATTGTTTATGATGATACTATGATTTCTTGCTATTCTTTTTGTTTTTGAGAAATCCAAATGCCTTCTCTACTAGAAAGTTCCTTCTAATTCATGTACTCTGAAAATAGTAATATTAAATGGGTTGTTATTATGAAGAATTAATTATCTTGGAGATGAGAAGACATTTTACATTCTTCATGTGCAAATTGTAGTAAAACAGTATAATTTATATATACTACATATATATCACATGTGTACGTATATATGTGTATATGTGTGTGTATGTACATACATTATGCAGTTGTAGTATATTTAACAAAATGTTAAGTTATTGGTTTACAGATTTGGCATGGTTTCATATAAGTGTTCTGGAAAGTAGAATGGATTTAAATCATACACTTGTTTTTTATTCGACAAGAAGACTTGGATGAAAAACTTATAGTATAATTCCTAAACAAATGTACTTTAGGGGTAAGTTCATTTTTGACGTGGCAGTTAAGGTAAGATAGAAACATTGAAATGAATTCATCAGCCACCAGCAATATGACTGACATTATCAGAGGATGAAAATCATGGCTGCTTTAATTCTTCAGTGAATGACAGACTCCATCTCTTTTTCTTAGTAGAAGTATTTCCATCTTGAGACTTAGAGACCATTCCAAAGTGATGATCTGAATCATTCAAAATTATATTCCAAACCTGGCAAGAATATATGCTGCTTGAGTGAAACAGTAACAGTCTGTAGCTTTCTTTGCTGACGATCAAGGCCTGGTTATGTGACTGCCCTGGAATAAAGCATTTGAACACTATCCAACTGTTGTATTGGGACACATTATTGTCTGGCACATAGGCCAGTGTTCTGACTAAATTTCACCTCATCTACAAAGAAACCCCTATGTTGGAGACATTTCTGAAAAAGTTTTCCTGATGCTAGTGCCAGAGATGGCCCACATGGCTCCTCATTGGCTTGCGTTGATGGCATATCAAAATGGTGGATGTCACACATCATCAACAGTGAGCTAGTGATTGTTTACTGTGAAACTGTATGAAAGGAGTGACAATGATGCCACTAAGCACTCTCTATATGTCCTAGGTACTATAGCTTTCTTGAATTTGTCCTTAAACATCATTTTGAAGGAAAATCTTCAGAAGTGACTTAAATCTTAACATCAGGTTTATATGATCTCCTATAGATGTACATTTGGTTTTATAGAAATTATCTCTACATTATAAAAATATTCTCTTTGATGAGAAATTACCTTTTTGGCCTTTGGATCAACTAAAGCCTGTAGATTATGTTTCTTATCACCTAAGATAAACAGTTGAACCTAACCTCACAGTCATTTTAATATAGAATTTGTGAACTGATTTTATTGTGACAATCTTTTGTAATTCTAGTGTTTCTCAACATGTACATTTTTATTCCATTATTAAATATGTTCAATAAACTTTTTCATATGTATTTTCACAATGTGCCAATCAATAACATAGATAGAATTTTATGCACTGTTTGTATCAGGATACATGTGAGCTTATTAAATTTTTAAAATAAAGTGATTCAAAACTTGGTTCCAAAATATACTCAAAACGTCTCATACCCTCCTCCTGGCTTTTTACGGAAAAACAATACTTGAACAGTTTCACTCCTTCCAGTTTTGAGCTTCCAAGACTTTTTACTTAGCGATTTTGTCTCTTCAGAAGCCACATATGCTGGCCAGGAAGGAAAACATTGGCATTGTTTTTCAGGAAGAAGATTGTGTTAATGAGCCACACTCAGCTCATATCTCCACTGCACTTTTTTTTTTTTTAATATACTCTTTACCTTTTATTTGAGATATATGACTCAAGTCGTTAGAGCCAATGATTCTTTAATACAGTTGGCTTGTTCATTTGATGTTGTTATATCAGGTTCCATATACTTTTTTTTCGTAGTTTATACTTTTTTTTCATAGTTTTTTTCATACTTTTAGTATGCCTTTAGACTTTATTCTTTCAGTTTGAAAGAGAAATGAAGATACTAATATTTAAAAATTAAGACAATAGATATTTAACTTCCTGAAAGCCAAGAAGACTGAATAATTTACAAAATGTAAAGCAAAGATCTTAGCCTTTTCTCAAACTAAAAATGGCTGCTCAGATAATGTCAACAATTTACTCATAATGCTTCTTAATTTATGCCTTATATATGAACCTCTTGTACAACTTCTAACAATTAGAGGCATACTTTAATTTGCTTTGCAATTTGAACTTTGCAATAACTGTGTGTAGCCATTATGGATTCTCAGAGAGCCTCTCGATGGGTTCAACCCGAGACTGTCCTCCCCTTTCACATTCTCACCCTTCCTGTGTCAGCAAGGCCTATTAGTCAGGGATTTCATTTTACCACCTCAAAACTGCTAAGGCAACCTTGTCATTGTAATTTTCACGCCCTTTCTTTTTCTTTGTTCTGTATGTCAGTGAAATCTTATCTCCACAGTCTTCTGTCATAGGTTAATAGCTTGGAACAAAGTTCAATTAGAGTCTCTAACATAATAAAACAAAACGCACAGATGAAAAAATTAGTAGCCACTGCCCTGTACTTTATTTAAGCACCATTTGTTGAAACTTGTCCATTAGTGAAACTGAATTAGTGGATAAGATAGGAAATTGTCAAATGTGTGCCCACATACATTTGGGAGATGTTAATGCAAACGTGTTGTTCTAGAAGATGTTCCAGTAACATTGTTGTGACCTGCAGAGTTGCTAGCATAGATTTAGTTCTCTTGATGCTGTTATTTAAACCTATTGTTAAATCCAAGGAAACTTAGTGCATGGAAATTTAACAAGTGAATACTATCTTAACATTTTTTAGCTTTTTGAAAAGAACTGTTGGTTCATTTCCATCTATTGCATTTATTCTATTAAAATCACCTTTGCTAATATGTTAATGCCATGGGTCATTGCCTGTATTTTATCTATTCATGCTGCTGTCTGCTCAAGGTCACTGGAAATTATGTGGCAGAGAAATTTCCAAAGAAACAAATGGTGTTAGTGCAAATTTATTAGCTGGATTATTTGAAAAGAAATATATTGACACCATTGAACGTTATCAACAATCCCACTCCCATCACTTCCTCCTCCTCTACTCAATGAGCTGTTAAAAGACACAATTTGTTGTACTTTGTAGCTAACAAGAAATAAATAACATGCAGCAGGTGCTACCCAGGAAGGCACTGAGTGTTATTGTACTAACTGTGCCTGACTAATTCTAGCCAAAACAACAATTCTGTATTCAGTAAAGGAAAGAACAGATCATCATTTAATGGAGATTTGGATCCTAGTTCTTTGTAATGCCAGGGTTATACTTGGAAAACAGAACCAAGTGAAAGAGATAGTTAGAGGAAATCCTCTCTGCAGAGATTTATATTTAGCTCATGAGAATCACATTCAATGGAAGACAACCATATGCAGATGATTGAAAATATTTTAAAATATTTGCTGTTGATTTACCTTCCATATCATATTTATTTTAGATTAATATTAAAAGTAACTCTCATTTCCTGAGCAAGTCATACCAACGTGCTCTAAAGGAAGGTTAGAGGCACGTAATAGTGCTGTGAAACAAAGCTGGAAATAACATTTTGCCACTGATAATTGGCAGAGACTATAGTCAACATGGCTTTTAAATGAGATTGGTGCTACTGCTGAGCTGATGTATACTATTTTGACCTTTTGTTTTTTCAGTAATTATTAATTGAGCACCTTCTATATGTTAGGAACTGAAGAGAAAAGCAAAGATAAGTGCAAATAAGAGCAAAATGAGATTTTGCTCTCTTGGTGACTGTTCTACCATGGGGAGTAGCCAATCATTAAGTTAGATAAGGTAGTCATAGATTGAAATGAGTATTGGTTATGAAGCAAATAAAGAGGATATATAATCACTTAGACCTTCTAAAGCTTTCCTTTGAACTGAAGTATGAGAAAGGGTCAGTGTTGGGAATTTTAGAGCAAGAGTTGCCTGGGCAAGGGAAAGTAAGTGAGGCCTTGTAGAGGTGGGGAAATGTTGCCAAGAGCAAGGTGTGGGAAGGAAGATCATGTGCTGTGTGGAGCATAAAAATTGGAGACAAAATTGGAGATAGATGCAGGAATCAGATCAAGGGAGGGCTTCTTGGGCAGTGGAATGAAGCTTAGTTCTCATTCTGAGTGCAGCAGATATTTTTGAAAGGCTGTAAGGAGGTGATTGACTCAAGTTGCTTGAGTTCTTAAATGAAGATCATTGTATTTTATGTTAAGTTCAACTCCTCTCTCTGAACAATCCTATTCCTTCCCAGGTTGTTGATTCTAAGAGTACACATTATAATCTTATTGCAGTGCAAATCTCTAACTCCAGATCTGCTTCCTCAGGGATCTTGACCCATAAAACCCTTGAAGAGTATGGCCCCAAATTTAAATTACGATACAGCATGTTGTCTTGGGGTTGCTTGGGCATTTTAGCAAGTCACAACAAGTAGGTGCATTTTGATAAGCAAAGAAAACATTGAGGTTAGACTGCAGATCAGGGTTAGGATTGTGGAGAACTGACTCCAGTTGGAGTCAGACTCTAGCTTGAGACTGGGAGTTTATGGATATCAGGGATTGGCCAAATAGAGAAATGGCAGACAACAATATTAGAAGTCACCAGAGCCTCAGCTAAGAAGTCTAATCTCAGGAGTGTTTGCAGGACTAAACACCAACCTTTCTACTAAGTATAAACCATGTTAAAACATACTCAGCTGTGTTTCCAAGGAGGACACATTGATGCCCTCTCATGCAAGTCTGAGAATACAGACACATAGTGAATTGCAGACCTCATCTGGTGGGGATAAAGTTCCTACTTGTTAATATTCATGGTCAGTGTGAGTTCAGGAGCTGGTTGAGCACCTCTTCAGGTGAGGCATGTGACAGAGTCTAGAGAAGTTGAGAGCTGAGATTTTAAAACAAATCATCATGCCTTTTTGGGAAGAAGAGGAGATTTTGCATTTTTTCTCACATTTCTAGATTTGTTTTGAGATCCAAGAAAAATGTTTAGTTTATCAAGGCAGTAGCGACATTTGAAATGCATTTTTATAAATTTTGTGACCATTTCTCATATTCTTTGTCTATCAGTAAATTGTATAATTTATAGAAAAGGCTCAGGGGAAGTAACTAAATTCAATTAAAGGGTCAAATTGATACCAACTTCCCAAGCAATTGACACGTGTGTTTGTGTGAGTGTGTGTGTGTGTGTGTGTGTATGATTTTGCTAACTTGTGTCCTAAATTAAATATTTCCAAAGCACTATTACCTATGCAAAATTATAAGACTAAAAATAGAAGACTGCCATTCAAAACCCCATGAGCAGGAGATTTGTAATAGAGGGTCCATGCTGAAAAACATTAAAATAGCTGTTTATAGACCAAAGTCTTTAATAATGAGGTGAGCATTAACATTGTTTTAGTTAAACCCTTTCCATAACTGATTTTATTAGTAATAAAATGCTCATGATGACTTGTAAAAGTCACCGACTACTGCTTATTCTTATAATGATCACAACACTGATGACTGAAATTGATGAGAAAAGATAAAATAGTGAATTAAATTGGTAAGAGCTGGAAGCTGTGGAGGGAACTTGGTATGACATGGGATATTAAGATTCTCAGAACTTCTCAGAACTCTAAATTCTCATAGCTTCTGTGAAGAGGAAAAAAGAATGATTGAAAGAAATGCACATATATTCAAAAGTGTAAAGAGCAGTATGTTGGAGGTAAATTAGGGTGAAGACTTCACACTTTAGTAAGGATGATGAGACATAGGATGAGATTTCTGAGCAGTTTGAAGCAATGGAACGTGACACCTTATTCCAAAGTATATACCAAATGAGAACGTGAATGTGATATATATCACAAAGTAAACCACTTGTGTGCTAATCACATAAATGACGAAGAAGCTCATTAACTCCTGACTTGTTTTATTGGTAATTTAATTTTCCTAAAGACAATGATAGTGTTGGGATAACAGGATATTAACATGAAAAAGAAAGAAGTTGACTCACTATATACAAAAGTTCATTCCAAATGGAGCAAAGCATCAAATATAACAACTAAAAAAACCATGAATGTTGAAAAGAAAACATAGCAGTAAATCCTAATGACCTTGTATTAGGCAAAGTTCTCCCTGGTACAACAAAAAAAGCACTGCAGCTAAATAATACATTGTATTTCGTCAAAAATAAAAACTTATGCATTAAAGAACACTACCAAAAGAGTGAAAACACAATGCATAGTCAGAAAAATACCTGTAAATCATATAATGATGAGAGTCTAGAATACATAAAGAACTCTTACAACTTAACAAAAGGACAACTTGATTTTTTAAAAAATGCACAAAGAACTTGTATAAAAATTTATCCAAAGGGGATAAATGGCCAATAATCAAAAGAAAAGTTGCTCAATATCATTAGTCATTAGAGAAATACAAATCATAGACACAATGAGATACTTTTTACTATTAGGATGGTTGTAATAATTATAATAAAAAAGATCCAAGAAGTTGCCAATCACTAGGTCTCATATTTAGACCTGCAAGGAAGGGTGGTAAGGACTAGGTAAGGCTTGAATTTGAATTGTTTCACTAAATAAAGTGAAACTTTTTTGGGGGGGGGGTAGTTACTGGGGATTGAAACCAGGGGTACTTAACCACTGAGCCGCATCCCTAAGCCTTTTTTATATTTAGTTTAAAGATAGAGTCTTACTGAGTTGCTAAGTGCCTCGCTAAGTTGCTGAAGCTGGCTTTGAACTTGTGGTCCTCCTGCCTCAGTCTCCTGAGTTTCTGGGAGTACAGGAGTATGCCACCACGCTCAGCTGGAGCTTTTTTCGTAAAGCATAACAACAACAACAACAACAACAAAAACCAATAGAAAATAACAAGAATAAGAAGTTGTAAATATATGGAGAAATTAGAGCCCTCCTCCATGGCAGGTTGAAATGTAAAATGGTATAGCCACTGTGGAAAACAATTTGGAAATTTTTCTAAAAGTGAAACACAAAATTACCTTATGAGATAAAACTCTGCCTGTAGAGATAGTCATAAGAGAAATGAACACAATCAAAGAAAAAAAAAGTTTCCCACAAGTATGAATAAACTCATTTTGTAATAGCTAAAAGGTGGAAACAATTCCAGTGTCCGTCTATCACTTAAAAGGGGGATGGGGGGTCACGGAGGCCTTCCCGATGAGTTGGGGTCCAGAGAGGGGTCCCCAGGGAAGATGATATGGAGTCTCTCTGGACAGTGGCAATTTACGGAGCCAATCTCTCCAGGCCCCAGGGATGTAGGTAAAAATCTGTTCTGCCCCAGTGAGACACAGAAACACCCAGAGCAAGAAGCAGGGACACCGGGGCGAGAAGCAGAAAACACTGTTTATTCCAGAAAGTATAGAAGCTTAAATACACTCTTGGACCAATCAGGTCCAAAGGTCACAAACAAAGGGGTGCATTCTGGCAAGAGCACAATCTGTTAGCATAGAATGGGGAAGGATGGAAGGGAGGGGTTGAAGGTATGGAGAGTGCTCCTACATCTGTCAGTGGATGAATAGATAAAATGTGCTACAGGCAAACAGTGATACTCTTTAGCTATAAAAAGGAAGGGGGTGTTGATACATCCCACGAGATGACCCAATCTTGAAGACAGTATTCTAAGTGAAATAAGCCAGTCCTAAAAGGACATGTATCCTATGATTCCACTTACATGAGTTCCCTAGCATAGTCTAATTTGTAGAAACAAAAAATAAAACAGAGGAGAAGGAAGAGTGAGGGATGACTGTATCATGGGCACAGGGTTTTCTTTTGGGATGGTGACACTGTTTTGGAACTAGACAGTTTGTGGTTTCACAACATTGTGAATGTACTTAATGTCACAGAATGTACATGTTAAAATTTGGTTATATGTACTCCACCACAATAAAAATAAAAGGATGATAGTAATACTGAACAGAATTAATCTTTGAGGAAGAATGAAGTGTCTGGATATGAGGTTGGTGAAGGGTAATCTTGGGATAGAGTGTGAAATCCTAAGATGAAGGACTCGTTCTCCCTGTCAAGGAATGGGTTGCTTTCTAAGAAGTTATTTTCAACGGTACACTTCTAATGCAGAACAGAAGGAGCATCATGAATGACCTGTGGGCCAAGAAAGAATCCACACTATGATCAAGTTCAAGGAATAAAAAGAAACCACTGCAGGAAGAGAGAGGGCAAGCAGGTCACAAACTTCCTCAAACTTGAATTGGACAAGAGTAGAAGAGATCAAGCAACTACTGTGTGAGACAATCTGAGATGAACAGAGTTAAAGACAAACAGTTTAATTTTTTTTTCTTCAGTTGTAACACCTAGTAGTTGATAATTATTTTCCCTTTCTCCTCCTTTTTGAGACCCAAGTTTTTCTTAGGATAACTAATGAAGGATCTCTTTCTCCCCTCTGTAAAGCCAAATGACCAGATGGAAGTAAAACAGGGCCGGAACAGGATTTATTCTGGGAGGAATGCTCCCGGGCCACCCTCCCCCCAGTCACCAGGCTTGAGCCGGCAGAAAATGGCGCTGGAGCCTCCTGGCATACAGAATTTAAAGGGTACCCCCCCCCCGCCAAGTCCGCCAGGAAAAGGAAGGCTTAAGGTAGGAAGGGAAGGGCCTGGGGCAGGAAGAGGTGTTGGTCTAAAATCCAGTGTCCTCTGAGATTGGTTAGGTGAGGATGGTGAGGTCAGAGTCCTTCCGGGATGAGCCGGGAGTCATGGCGGCTTTCATGTCAGAGGTTCGCTGTTTTTTCCGTATGGAGCACTGGGGGCTGCCATGTTGGCATGTTTGGCTCACACGTACTGTGTTTGGCGCCAAAGACTGACGTAGGTGTTCCTGGTGGTGGCAGCGGACAAAAGGGGCGGGGGAGGCAGCTGCCGTTTGGAGCAGGGGAGAGAGCAAGGAGAAACTTTCAGAAAGTGCCCTAGGGGCCAGGCCCTACTAAGCAGGTGCGGCTGCGGGTGAGGCTGGAGCGAGGTGGCTGTTTTCCGCATCTGCCTCTGACCTAACACTCTCAACACACACACACACACACACAGACACCATGCTGGAATGTTAAGGAAGTCAAAGAGGACTGGGATTGCACAGGCTTTGCCTTGGAGACAGTCAGTTGTCATGCACAGAAGGCAGGGTGTGCTTGCCCAGGATTGTCTTGGGGAAAAAAAAGAGGAAATAGACAACACCATTTTGAAGAGAAGAAGGACACACTTGGGGGTAATTTTCTCTAAAATATCATAATATCTCTAAATATCATAAAGCCAAAAACTTTAGACAGTATGGATTTGACTTTAAATCCATTATATGGTAGGGACCAACTGGGAGACCAGAAACAGTTCAATTCCTATATGAATGCATGCTACATGACAGTGGTGGCATTAAAAGCCAGTAGGAAAGTCTGGGCTCTTCAGTACATGGTGTTATCCATATGGGAAAAAAGTAAAATTAGATCCTGGTGACAGAATAAATTCCAGGTGGCTCAAAAACCTTAAAGTGAAACTCAAGACTTTCAAATCCTACTGTCAAAAATAGAAGTATTTTTATGACCTTAGGTTAAGAAAAAGATTTTATAAAGGAAAAGATTAGTAAATTTGGCAGCATTAAAATTACATTTTCTGTATATCAAACGGTACCACTAAAGAAATAAGACAACAAGGCCCTGAGACAAGGGAGATATTGGAACAGCCACCAAAGAATATGCATTTAGAACTTAATTTTGTAGTAGTTAAGGGAAAAACTAATAGTGAAATGGCCAAAGGGAATAACAGAATTCACAGAAGAAATGTAAAAGTCCAATGCAGTGATACACCACAACTCTCATGACAAAAAATATAATTAAAATGATATATCATTTCATCTCCATCAGGTTGCCAACAGTGAATATCTGACAATACCAAATGCTGGAGAGGGCAATTTTAGTGGCAGTTGAAATTGTACAGCCGCTTCAAAGAGCAATTTGGTAATATCCAGAAGTTAAAGATGCACATGCTGTAGGACCAGTATTTTAACTGCTATGACTTGTATAAGTCTTTCTATTATAGTTTTACTCAGTGAAGGAAGAAAATGAACAGCCAAATTCACTTCAACAGACAAAAAATAAATTATGGAGTTTATTTATAAAGCAGTTAAAATGAATAAACAGATTAAAAAGTAACATATGCCATTATAAATAAATATTAAAATTTATATTGACGATATAATCTTTTTCAGACAAAGTGGAAATGTTGCATGGAAAGTATTGATCATAGAGCACAGAACTGATTGGATAGTCCTGACAAAAACATATTGATTAATGGATTGGATATGGCATATCAATGATAATTTTTTTTTAATATTTATGTTTTAGTTGTAAGTGGACAGAATATCTTTTATTTTTATGTGGTGCTGAGGATTGAACCCAGTGCCTCACACGTGCTAGGCGAGCACGCTACCACTGCGCCATAATCCCAGCCCCTCAATGATAATTTTTGATGATTGATATGCTGCCCCAAAGTTCAGTGCCTTAAAATTATCAACATTTTATTTAACTCAAGACTTTGTGGATTGGCCAGGATGGCTGAGAAACCATGTGGATCATGGGACCCTCTTACCACATGGTCTCACATTTTTGAGTAGATTAGTGTAGGCTTCATCACGTGACCATCTATGGATTCTCAAGACCAGAGAAAAAAGACAAGTCCCAAAGCACATGTCCTTTATGTGAGTATTGCTAATACTCATTGGTTTAAAGCAAGAAACATGTCCAGAACAAGATTTGGCGATGACAAACAGATGCCACCTCTTAATGAATCTGTGAAGTCATGTTGCAAAGCTGTACTTAAACAGGTAGGAGAAAAATTTGTGGATATTTTTGTAATCTATTGCTTGTGTCTTTACATAGGTGTCTGTACTTGGTCTGTGAAACTTTTATATCAGTTACTGAGATGTAGCTTCTTACTTTAGGCCTAGCTGAAGATGCAGCTTTTGGTAGATGGCTTTACCCTCATTTTAGGACTGAGGACTTAGGTCTAGCCAGTTTCTTTCAGTAGAAGTGAGTGCAGACTTCCCAGTTGGAGTTTTCTCTATTCAGGTGGGATTTCCTGGTGAAGCTGCCCACTTCAGGGATTGCACTATGGTTCAACCTCTCAATAGACATTGCTTTCCAAGACTTGATAAGAAATATAATATTCTACTTCTCAATAATGCAGAGGCCCTGTGTATGGGGATAGAGTTCCCATTTGTGAGGTCTGTACTATAGATCCAATAAAAATTGAAAACAAAACAAAACAAAATGGCAATATTAGTTGTAGGCCTGAGAAGCTACTCCTTATTGGGAATTTACTTTTTTTTTTGGTACCGGGATTGAACTCAGGGGCACTTGACCACTGAGCAACATCCCCAGACATATTTTTTTTTTAATTTGGAGACAGTGTCTCACTGAGTTGCTTAGCACCCCACTTTTTACTGAGGCGGGCTTTGAACTCATGAGCCTCCTGCCTCAGCCTCCCGAAAGGCTGGGATTACAGGCATGCACCACCATGCCAGGCCAGAATTTACTTTTTGTATAGTATACTGTAGAGGAAAAACAGTGAACCAGAGAAGTCCAGCCACACTCATTTTCCTGTATCTGGATTATTTCCTCAGGAGTAGTGCTGAGGTGAAAGCCCATGTTCTTGAGGTTAACTGGGTGTCCATTCTTCTTTGGCTCTAATATTTGAGATGGACTTTGATTGAATGTATTAGGAGTACTAAGCAGTAACCAGCTGGAATAATTTCTGTGATAAAAGCTATTGGGGATTGGGGTTATTGAGGAAATCAGCAACAAGAAAGAGAGTTTGGAAAACTTTAATAGTCACCATCTATTGGTAGCTGAGGTATTGGTCCTGAATGTTGTCTTCCTTATGGTTTTAATAGTTAAATGACAGCATATTATGTTAGAGATCAGGGGAAGAGAAACTTTCCCAGAGCCTAGATTTAAATCTAGGTCAAAGACTATACATTATTCACATTTATAACTCATCCCTGTTTTAAACCTGTATAGGTGTTACTCCCTAAATACTTACTGTATATAGTTTACAATTGTAGGGACCTCCTTTCAGCTTTTTGTGAGAAAGAATTTTCTAGGATATTAGTAGTTCATAAATGGAAAACATAAAGTAGTAAACACTGTCCCTGAGAAATATAGGCTGGATGAAGAACAGTATCTTGGGAGTTTAGTCTGATTATAGAGATCAGGGAAGGCATCATGGGGGAGCTCACATTGAGTGAATGAACAGTATTCTCTGTAGATGAGAGGGAACAGATAGGTGAAAATGGAAGGAAACGGTAAAAAGAAATGACAAGAAGTCCCCAAAAGCCTCTACCTAATTAGGATTTTCAGATATCAAAGCTTGAATATCAGATTATTTTAAAGGAAAAGATTATATTTTCAATCTTAGCATGGATTTCTTATATCTTCAAATAGTTTCTGTCATTTGCCTCTCTCTCATCCAATTAGGGAGCTGTTTTATTAGAATTTGTTGTAAAAATCTGTCCCCTCTTCACTTTACCCTTTTTTAATTCCAATTTTTATTTTCTACATTTGGACACGTTTCGAATTTCAAATCCTCTCATTAGCTTAAACAGAAGAATACAATGGATGTAGTGTATAGTAATATATCACAATTTTGTTATGATACAGAATTAATTATATTTCCTTTGTACAACATTTTCTTTATTGTATATAAACCCTAATACAGGACTTGTAATATTTGAAAAGATCAATACCTACTGTATTCCTCTGAGAAGTGGAACATCTCCAAGAGATTATGATCTCCTGTCAGGCAATGTCACAAAGAAAGTTTATTTTTTGAAGTGATGAATACACAACCAAACTTACAAATACACTTGGGCTTTGTTTTTCAAAAGTTGTTCTAAATGACAATTAGAAGAAGGGAAGTAAAGAAAATATAGCAGAAGAACTCTTGCCCACTGGAAGGTTTTTCAGTTTTTTCTGTGAGGTGTCCACAGTTCTCTATTAGCATTAAGCCTGAGACAGTGAAAGCAATGGTGTGTATGAGGTGTGTCACGTGTCCCTCCTCCACCCTTCCCAAGTGCTCAGAGCTCTCCTTCAGATGTTTCAGTGTCATATAATTTATTCTGTCTCCAAATGTCATTTCCCTACTCTTTTATGATTTGCTTTCAGATTGGATGCCTACAGCATATTGTCAATTATCCTGAAATGCTTATGGCACAAATATTGCTCTATCTTACGTTGATAGGATATTGGTAAAGTCAGCAAAAAATAATGAAACCATGATCACAGTAAATATGCCTGTATTTTGAATCTATTATTATAGTAGTGTATACTTTAATTCAAATACTTGGATTTGTCCAGTATTTTGATGCGTGTTTTTCACTGAGGGGACTCTGACCATGCAGTTATTTTCTGATTATTAAAATCTTCTTAACGGGGAATTGTACTGATATATAATTTTGTTGTCTCACTTGCCAGCATTATATATGTCTCTTTGAGCTCTTGGGGTGATTGAGTCAGTGGTCTCTGACCAAACAGTACAAAATAACACTTTATAATTCTAAAGGTGTTCTTTTTGGATACATAGAAATGTAAATGCACATGAATTTACACTTCTCTTTCCTTAGCCAACTACCCTTCCAAAGCGAGGCAAATTATTACTTTCATTGATTTTGAAGTTAAGGATTTGGAAAGGGCACTTGTGAACTCTAGATATGCTGTTTTGAAAATCAAGATCTAAGTAAATGAGAAGAGGTGGGAACTGCTGTAATGAAACTTTTAATAAAATATAGTTTATTAAATTCATGGTAATTTCCATTTTCTTGAGATTTCTAGGTACTTTAACTGTTATGATTCCATTAATCATCTAAAACATTTGGGCATTAAAATGTCTATTTTGGAAATGCCAGTTCATTATTCTTAAGTTTTTCTACCTGGTCTTATGCATCAGTTCCTTTCATTGAAGGAAAAAATACCTGTATGCTAGTTTCCATTTCTAGTATAACAGAGGTAGGGCAATAACTGAAAAATGCCACTGAGAACACCTTATTACTCTTTCATTGTACCAAATACTTGTGTGTATGCTGGGGTGGGGGGCAACTAACCTTCCAGAAATGAAAAAGGAAATACAGTAGCTAAGAATTCCCATAATCAGAGCATATCTTCCATTTACTTTATTCAGGTCTCATCTTACAGAGTCCCTTATAGGAATCTCTATGGCAATCTGGTGTTTGGACCAGAGAGGGAAGCACATAAGGCCTGGGCGTTGCACCAGCCTTTCTGCTCTTTGTCAGCTGCTGTTTGGTTATCACCTAGAGGGGACTTCTGTGCCTCAATTTCCCACATTTATCAAAGATGACAATGTATCTCTGTGGTTAATTATAAAAATAACTTAACAAAAATTTAATTTTCCCATTTGGTTAAATTTCTTCAATGTCTGAATATATGAAAATACACATATGTACAGTCACATATAAATTCCTAATATTCATATATAAATATAAAACCTAAAGCTTATTCTTTAGAATGGCAGGGCATTAAAATATTCATGCCAGATTTTCCAATATATCAATTTGTGGGACTAGATTTGGCAAAGCTATCATTTGTAATGATGACTGTAATGCAGATGGATTTTAGTGACTGTATATAGAAACTGGGGGGAAGGGAGTGGCAATCATTCTTTGTTTTTTAGGATGAAACAGAAAAATATGCTGTCATATATGGGGGATTTGTTAGAAGCAAGGGCTAAAATAAGGAGTTACTGATCAGATAGAAATTATATTTCTCTTATCTTCCTACTTTACTAATATTTTTATTCTCTGAAAATGTATGGATATTTTTAACACAATAATATTACTGACTTTTGGATGAATATCAGTATTTATTATTTGCAACCAGGAGTATATTATTGGTTTTTTCTAAATACTTCTTAAGTTTTCAGCAATTTTATTATAGGCATCTCAGGCATAAAAAATTGTAGCAAAATACCTTGTTCCATTCTTAAATAAATTGGTAATGATTTTCAATCATGAGATACACACTTCCTATGTGGGGTGATTCAAAGGACTGGTGAAGAAGGCATTTCTAGAAATCATAATTTTCCTCTTTAAAAATATGTCCCTAATTAAAATTTGTTGCCACAATGGAACATTGCTACCAAGAAGATTGTATAATATTCCTCAAGAGCATTGAGGTAGAAATGTTTGAGAACAACTGACTTCATAGTAAGATAATATCTTTTCAGTATGAGAATCTACAGTCATTTTAAGTGGGAACACCAAATCAGGGATTAGAAAGCAGGGATTAGAAAGCAGGTAGACAGGAGAAAAGATGGAAACGAGTCTTTAGCATGTAATAGGCACATCTTCATTAGTGTCACATCTCTGCATTATTCACTTAGATTTGAAGTCATCAGATTCATACTTCTGCAACTTTGCTCTGAGACTGCTCTTTTGTTCAGCAACTGGCATTTTATTATTTTTTCTTGATTCACTTGGTATGTGTGGAAAGGTTTGGCAGGTCAGTGTTTATGGACACCTTAGTAGGTAAATTGTTGATTGTAGACTGCCCTTCATATATATGAAAAGGTTTTACTATACTATGTAAATGACAATGATAGATAATTACTAAGAGAGTCTAATTACAGGGAATAGGGTAAAGTCTGTCTTCCAAATGAACTTGTTTTCCCTAAAATCTATGTTCACTTTCAGAATGATGTTGAAAAATATGTAAGATTGATAAATTTTTGACTCAGTAGCCTGGTGTTTATAAATCTTTGATTGAAGAAGAAGAGAAAAGATGAGATTTGTGAAGAGGCATATCTGTATGTTTAGTATTTTTGAGATATAAAGGCAAAATGCCTCACCCAATATGTGTATCTTCTTGGAGATGCAAGTTCCTCCCGTTTCATTGGCCCATCTCTGAGCTATGGGTAGAAACAAACAGTTGAAAGGATGTTGAGTCCCACAGAGTCCTCTCTTCTTCATTACACTGGAGACCCTGGTAGTTTAATCAGAAAGAGAGGAAAATAAGAAATGCTTGTATTTTTACCTGTTGTTTATATAAATGAAGGGTGATGAATATTTAGAGCAGTCTTTATTTAAACACCAAACCCTTTCAATATTTTAAAAGAAAGTTTTCAATAGAAAAAAATAAAGAAATTGCTTCTAGAAAAGAGGATACTCAGTGTGCCAGGCATGAATCTACAGTAGTTAGTTGCATGCATGGTCTCAGGATGTATAATCCGGGGTTATACTTCACTGTGAGGCTCACTATATTTCCGGTCTACGACATTAACAGTTCCTTTTCATGTGTTTGCTTTGAGCTGAAATAAAAAGCATGTCATCTGCCAATTAAGTAATTTTATTGAAGATGTATAAACTCATCCATGTAGACTTTTACACCTTGATAACCAAGTAAATCTACCAGGCACTTGTAGACAGAGCATCCTATTGATTTTATCCTCTACTTTTGAATAAACATGCAAGGTAAAGATAGGAACAAGATAAGAGGATAAATAAGAATAAGGGACATTTATTGCCTTATATTAATCTTTTAACTATATACGAAGGGTGGGAGCTCATAATTAAAGCATAGCATCTTCCTATGAAAATTTATTAATGTGACTTTTTGTCTTCTCACACGTTTCACTTTTAAATTATGACTAAAATTTTAGACATCTCTGAAATGATAATTATAAGTAATTATTATTATTGATTATATGATAAAAGTAATGCTAAACAAGTATAGGGAGAGAGAGGGAAAAACTCATACATGCTGGGTAGTCTTTAAACATGTTGTCCAACATGTAGAAGCATACGCAAAAACTCTTGGTACTGGTTAATTAAATGTGTACTTAGGTAATTTAAAAAAGTCACTCTGAATTTTGTGAAAACATGTAATTGATATTTATGTTGAATGATCTTGGAACCTTATCTTCAGTGCTTTCAGAAATTTTCTTGCAATACCACTTGTGACAAAAACAAAAAGTATGTGAATGAATGAATATAACATTCTAAATCTCAAATAGTTGTCTGTGTTTGTATTTTGCAGTTATGTGTTCACCGAGTCAGGAGATTCTCCTCATCCTGGGTAGATTTGTATGTAGTGCCTAATTATAGGGGAAAACAGTGCATAACTGTGTCACTGAAAGTTTTGACTTTCCTGGGTCTTCAGGCCCTCAGACTCCACAGGGAGAATTATACTTACGAGACATAAATACATATGTATGTAACACATTATTTAAAAAAGCTTTGGTTTTGTAGGTAAAATATCAGTATTTGAGAAATCATTTTGAGATTTCTCCTGAAGAGTTTTGTTAATTTTTCAAATGAGTTTTTTCCTAAAACATGACAGTTTGGCCCCTTCTTTTCTTCTTCCTCCCCCTTTCTGTCTTCTTCCTTCACCTCCTTCTTTTTTGCTTGTGAAATGCTATTATCCAGAGTATAAATTTAAGATGACTTTAAAAGAAAGAAAATAGCTTTTTCATTATTGTGGCATTTGTAAAAATAAGCACTATAGGAATTTAGTATTGTACCCTGAGTTGTTTCTATAATTGTTTCTCAGAGGAAACAAATTCTGAGAGTCCATGTAGCCTGCAGTATATACTGATTATGCCCGACACTTCAGAGGTTTTCAATTATTTCCAACCAGAGTTTCTTAACTAAGAGTTTATTTTGACAGTGAAAGAAAAAAGGTATGGCACTTTCTCTCCCTTAATAGCTAAATGTGTTTGCCAATGCTTCCATTGGAAACATAGAAAGAAATAGGTAGAACCATTTAAAAAGCATTTTGAATACTCTTGGCTTTCTTAACCACCCAAAAGAAAACTTTTGATTTGGCAAAACTAGTTAGAGTTAAGGAATACTTTCAGAAGTATTTTACTACCAAGTAAAATATTTTTAGTGTAATTCAAATACTTTTTTTTAATGGCATATACTTGCTTGTCTATGTGGACAACTTATAATGTTTATCTTACCTGTGGGAATTATTTTAGTAATTTAAGTGTGCTGAGTAAGCTTTTATTTGAGGAGGGTGTCAGAGCGAGAGCTATTTCCAGAGTTAATTTCTTGCTCATTTCAAAGTGAGTAGAAGGCTTATTTTTTTCTGTCATTGATGAGTTTTTCCTTTTCTCCAAAATGAGAAATCTCCTTTACATGTGACAATTTGAAGCCATTAGTGAAACATCTTTCTAGATACCCCTTCCTCCCATTTAGTTGCATAAAAGAAGAGTAGGTTGGAGTATGTATATGGGACTTATTCAGCCCATAACCATTAACACACATGTATATTATAGCCAAATAATTAACAAAATATAGTTATGTAAAAGTATGAAATAAAATCCTGGCTTAACACGATCCTTGCAATAGTTCCTTGTGGCTAAGAACAAGGGCTCTGAGGTCACTAGCTATAACCTCACACAACCTGCACAATAATTGTGTAGAACTCATAGGGTTTTTGTGGGAATTATCAAGATAGTATACCTGGAACACACAGAAGCGTTCCCCTGAGGAGCCCCGTACGCGGTTGCATACTTGTTACATGGCTCACAGGTGCCCAGTCAAGTGGAAGGGCTGGGGGTGAACAGGAAGCTGCACTGTTTTCTGGCCATGCATAGGCTCTCAGTCCATCAGACGGAGGTGTCCTTTTTTTGGTTTGTTTGTTGGTTTTTAGATATGTATGACAGTAGAGTATATTTTGACATATTATACATATATGGAGTACAATCCATTCCAATTTTGATCCCATTCTTTTTTTTTTAATATTTATTTTTTAGTTGTAGGTGGACAGAATATCTTTATTTTTATTTTTTTGTGGTGCTGAGGATTGAACCCAGTGCCTCCCGCGTGCTAGGCGAGCACACTACCACTGCACCATAACCCCAGCCCCTGATCCCATTCTTGAATGGGAGGTGTCCTTTTAATTTGAACAATGCAGCCAGGTAGGATGGTTTTTACTCTGTGTCAGCTGTTTTTATGATCTTAAATAAGAACACATACCTTCCTTTTTTAGGTGCTCTTTGTGGATTTGAAGTCAGTGTGTGTTCCCACATAATCATTATGAGGGTGTTATGTTAATACTTCTTCCACAAGGTAGATAGAAACAAATAAAGCAGAAATCCAAGTGATTATACAATTACTTAAAATCTCCTTTTGGTTTCAATGTTATTATATAAAGATTATCAATCAGCAGGAAAATAACTATAGTTAAGATTTACATTCATAGTAAGGTAAAATGTATAGTGATATGATAGGGCTGTTCATAACAGGATGACTGTAAAGGAACAATTTATATATTGAGTTTCCACCGGAGTTAGAGACTGAATGAGGAGCACTGTTATTTAAATTAATGACAGTAATTGATAATGACTACAACATTATTGTAACTGGTAGGATTCATGGATATCTGAATTGTTGAAGTGGACCATATTCATATTTATTTTCTCTATTTTTTCTGACATAATGGATTCTGAAATTAAGTGTATTGATTAATATTATTAAGCTAAAGTTTATTTTAAAGAATGACCTAAATAGGGCCATAATTAAAGGACAGTGAAGAAACAATGGAAGGAATCAGGAGTCTTAGTATGTAAAAGATACACAAAATATGAAATGTAACCTATTTCTTAGCTAACACTGGAAGGGAAAAAAACGCAGGAGTCTCAATTCATTTGCCACTAGAACATAACATGACAAACTCGATAATTTATAAATAATAGAAATTTAATACTCACTGTTCTGGAGAATTGAAAGTCCAAGATGAAGGTGCAGGCAGGTTTACTGTCACTTAAGGGCTGCTCTCTGCTTCCTAGAGGGCACCTTGTTGCCTGGTGCATAATGCAGAGGAGACTAATGCTATGTCTTCCACATAGTGGATTAAAGTAAGAGGGCAGACCCAGTCCCTTATTCCTATTACAAGGGTCCTAATCCTAAGCATAAGGGCTTAGTCCTCATGACTTAATCATCTCCTAATGGCCCTACCTCTTAATACCATTGCAATAGTGATTAATTTCCACATTGTTTTTTGGCGGGCACATTCACAATATATCATTATGCCTACAAGGATACTAAGTGAATCCTGTCTCTACAGGAGACTGTTTTCACTTAATCATTTCACTGACTTCAGTTCACCCTTCTCCAGAATCTACACACATACCAAAGTTTTCTCCTTGGACTTTTCTCTCTACTGCCCTGTTTCAGATATCACATGGATGTATTAGGCTGGCAGTTTCATGTGGTTCAATCTTATACAAATGGCCAGCTGGTGTGAGGTCATTGAGATCATATTGACTCCTTTTCTCTCTTTACCCACTATATTTGGTTTCCAAATCATACATATTTTTTCACTCTTTAAAGTTTCCCCTCCTTTCTTTTGCATCTCTTCTAAGGCAAAATCTGAAGTAGTCTTGGAGCTTGTTTTTGCCTGTCTGACATTTCCTACACCGATCAGCTGTTTGTAAGGGTAGCACTTAAGGACCACAAGAATCACACGTGACCCTAGCCTAGGTTTCCAGATCTACCTTGCCCTTAGTCCACATAAATAACCTGATTAGAAACAAACTGAGCTACTAATTCCTTGTTTTGATCCATGCATGTTTATGTTTTCACATTTATTCTTTCTTGCTCCTCCTATACCCTTTCCTCAAACCTCAGCCAGAGGAGGTTCCATTTTTCACCTTTCAACCCCAACCAATTAGCATGGCACTTTTTAAAGGTGCAGTCAATGACCAGAGGAAGTTACACTTTGAATGCATTCCATAGTTCTGCAGTGTTTGTATTTTTGAATTAAAAATGAAAAAAAAATTACACTTGATTTTGTTATCTACTGCCCTTATCACAGTGTGAATGATTATAATTTTCTAATTGTATGTCTTTCCAGCAGACTGTGAGCTGCATTAGGATATCTACTGTGTGTACTATGCTGTATGATTGCTTGGTATAGTGCTTAGCAGATAGCAAAGCAAATGCTATAGAATAAATGTTGTAGAAAGTGGGTGCCCAGTACGTGTTTTAAGTCACATACATGTGATTATGTATTTTTGATCTATAATTTACAGCATAATATCTGATGAAACAGTCATTGTTACTCTATGTCTCTGTTACAGGACCCCATTCTTTGCTCTGTAGTGGTATATATATATATATATACACACATATACACGTGTGTGTATGTATATATGAAAGACAGGAAAAGGAAATTTGGTTATATAATAAGTTGAATGGACTTGAAAATAGTTGTCTACTATTTCATTAGGGAATGAATTTTTAGTGTTCATAGCATTTGCAAATTTTATACTATAAATAAAATGGCCTTTCTGACATTTAAACAATTACACAAATTCAATTCTTAAATATGATGAAGTAATGGAAGGAGGACTCCTCTTTTTAATGTTAGGATAGCTAAGCATATCTGAAATAACTGACAAGTTTGTTACTGCTATCTTAAAATGTATCATTCAATTCTAATTAAATCAAATAAGATGAAATATAGTCCTAATAATCAGTATTTTAGAATAAGTGGATAAAAGACCTTAAGAAGTATATTAAAAGTAAGAGGATTACCTGTTTAAAATCTCAATAGCACAGATATTTCTGACCTGAATTAAGAAGAATAAATGAAGCAAGAAAAACAAAGGCAATTTCTATTTTTGCAGTTCAGGTGAGATATCTACACTTTCCTTGTATTTTTCTTCTCATTAACTGTAGAAACCCATAGAAACAAGTCTCTATGCAGCTCCAAATGTCCCCATTCTGTTCTAGATGGTATTTCCAATAAGGGCACTGTTTCTTGCAAAGAATATTACGTCTCACTAATTGTCCTACAAATCCCATTCTTAATTAAAATCAAAATCTTTTATCATAACAACTTTACTATACAGATTGCAAATATGTGTTCGTTCTTGTTTGTTTGGAGGACGATGCTCTGGATACATTTTTTTTTTCTTTTGAAAAGGAGCAGCCCTGGTGAGAAAAATTCACAGCAATTGATTTTGTTTGTTTGTGGCTGCAGCCATAAAAACTCCCAAGCAAAACTAAATAGTGCTTGTGGGGCACTGGTATGATGGTTCATGGGCAAACAGTAAGTTTTATAATACTGATAATGCTAGACAATAATACAAGGTATAATAGTTCCAATTCCATCATTTGTCCCTGCTTTGTACTAAATTGTACTCTCCATCATGCATATGCTGGCTATAATGTGACATATTTAATTCTGCATTTAGTCTCTGCTTTGTTACACAAGCACAAAAATAGCAAATCAGCTTCTCAAATGCCACGTACCAGCCCGCTAACAACAACAACAACAACAAAATTAAATACAAAATAAGTTTGAATAACAGTAATGGTGGGAAAATCTATCCCAGGATTCATTCTTTATACAGGGAGTTGGCAAACCAGGAAGAATAGACTTTGTCATGTGCAAATATGGTGACCATAAATGGTGCTGGAGGCTTTTTCCATTGTCCTCTGAGTTTGCCATGAGAGAAAGCGGGTGAGAGAAAGAAAGACACGTTTGATAGAGTTGTGAAGAATGTTTGAATGGCTATTGGGTGTTGAGCATTGTCTTGCAGTGACCTCAATTCGGTACAGTAGAGACCCTTGTAAGCACTGTCTGAAGTCACAATACCACTATTCTCCTCCATTTAGTAAAAGGGATTAGTTAAAAGGGTGACGTTCCGTGCAGAGAGTTCCAAGTATTCCATGAAACAAAAGGCTCTGAAATGTTTTTGAAGTTATTTTTAATTGAGTTGAACTAATTTAATAAAGGTCCTACGGAGGAAAAAAAATAAAGGAATGTGATTGTTTTATGATTCCTCACAGATGGAATGGACATTTATAGCATACTTTTCCTTTAGTGTTCCAGAGAACAGTAGCTCCATTTACAGCTACTGTTAGCAATTTAAAACTGCTCCAAAATGAAGTCTTTCAAGAAGTTGACAGCTTATAAATAAATCTGTCTGATAAAATTGAACATAAACTGCATCTGTGGTTAGTTTGCCAAAATTAATTCTACATTTAATTAGAGATAGCAGTCAAACATATTTAATAAAAAACAGTCTTGGAGAGTAAATCAAATGAAGTCAGATTTTAGCAGACGTTTTGCATTTTTTTTTTTTTTTTTTTGCAAGGAGTGATGAAATGACCTCACCTCTCTGATTCCCAGTTATATGGCACTGTGAGCACTGTATAGTTATGGGGAAGCCAGTGAATTCAACTGTTTGGAAAGGTTCCTTGCTCAGCTTAGGGTAAAGATAGAAAACGATCATTTTGTGATTTCTCTTGATTTCATCATTTTTACTTTGATGCTGTATGTATTAAACTCACAAGTAATATGTTTATTATTGCTAATAATAACACAGTCCAGGTTAAGTAATCCTAACCTACAATGGTAAAAGTATGTGGAATTTTCCTTAAATTTTTAAAAACTTCCCTGGAAATCTTGATTTTTGAAAAAATTAACTATTGCAATGAGAAGGATAAAAGTCTTAACGCTAGCCCCAATGACTTTCTTTCCCTGCAAAGACTTTAAAAATCAGCTTTGTTTCTCAAATATTTGTGCTCACTCTGCATGGTTTAAGCAACATGGTATAGCTGAGGAATCCTAGGGAAGAATAAAAACACAGAGATCAATCAGAATGCAGCAAACAATATTTTGAAACAAAAGTGACTTGTAGTTCAAAGGGCAAAGGAGAAGATCTTCAAACATTGGAGGTTTCAACACATAGTCCATAGTCCTGGGTGAAGATAAGGTAAAGACAATAGAAACTAGTGTTAGCAAAAAATGTTTTAATTATGGATAAAAAATATATGTGCCTACATAAATACATACAACAATTAAGTCAATTTAGCCAAGTTTTATTTTTGTCTGTTTAAGATGTGTGATGTTACTTTCTAGAAATGTGGGGAAATTGAAGAAATACTGTTATATTATTATGGGAGATAACATTGCTGTGCTTAGTCAACATCAAATTTGGATTTGATAATAGACATTCATTTATTGATCTCCTCTATGGACTTAGCATTGCAATAAGAGATAATTAATGTACACTAAATATTTTTGCCAAGCATCCACACGTTCTGGTATCATGTAGTTACTAATACCACTTCTGACTAAAATATACAAAGGCAATTTTTTTAGTTCTTCAGGTACCATTTGGGTATTTTGTTCTTTTAGAAAAATGTTTTATTTTATGCCCATTAATTTGCCTTCCCATTAACTTTATCAAAATTTTGCTAAAGGGCTGGGATTGTGGCACGGTGGTAGCGTGCTCACCTAGCACATGTGAGGCACTGGGTTAGATCCTCAGCACCACATAAAAACAAAGATATTCTGTCCACCTACAACTAAAAAATAAATATTTTAAAAAAATTTTGCTAAAAGTTTTTTTGAAGAATAGGAAATACGAGTAGTACACACTAATTCTTGAAGTTAAAACCATATATTACTGTTTTGTGGTGTGCTCCATGAGCTTACATGGATTGTATTCTGGGAAAAAAAGCAGTAGTAAATGAGTTCAACACAGAAGTTTAGTAGATAGTAGATAATTTTATCATGAAATAATTATACTATTTTAAAGCTCATAGGTAGACTTAAATGCTAATATATTTGTTTAGTAATTTTATTAACATACAGATCAACTATAAGCTGTAACTAAAGAAATGTTTAAAAATCTGGTATCTAGAAAGGAATAACTGACCAATTCAAGTATTCTATAACATGTAAGTCATTAATTACATGTCCCAGTAGACTGACCTATCTTCTTAAAAACAAGTGTGTTTTTAAGTATATATGTATATATTTGTATATATGTATATATACATGCACACACACATACATATATATATATCCCAAGAAAATAATTATTTTAGTAAATGGTTTCAAATTGAAAGTAGAAAATTTGTGCTTCAATGCCATTGCAAGCTTAGAATATTATTTTTGCAACTTTCTGGATAAATAAATGACTCTCCCTCATTTTAATAAAAATAAATAAAGCCATAAAAATCCTCCTTAATTTAGGAAATATGTACAGTATTTGTTATTCTAAATGTCATACATTTTGTAGACCTTCGGAAAATGGCTTTTTAAAACTTTTTAACAACTTGGTTCTAACTTAGGAAATGAACATCTTCAGAAATGTGAGTTAACCGTGACTTTGTTCCTTGGGTCTTGGCAGAAAAGCCCTTTAAGCAGTTGAACTTATTTTAGGCAAGTCACTTAATCTGGCTGGACCAGATTACTTCACATTTAAAATGAAAATATTGACTAAATAAATTCTAAAGAGGATTCTTGGTCTTTAATTCCATCATTAGATCATCTCTACCCATCCTACCTGAGGCTGAAGCAGAGGATTAAAAATTTGAGGCCAAACCTGGGCAACTTAATGGGATTTTGTCTCAAAATGAAAAAAAAACCAAACAAACAGGATTGCGGATGTAGCTCAGTGGCACAGTGTCCCTGGGTTTCATCCCAAGTACAACAAAACACCTGGAAACAAACATAAAACAAATGTCATTTGTATTCATGGTTTTGATGACTTCATGAGGAGACACTGAACAGAACAAAAACTAATGGGGAAGGGAGACACAGTTTGTATCTGGCACAGTTGTAGATTTGTTGTATCATTAGATGTAAACAATGATAAAAAGAGAAATAGGGAAGTTGAGGACCTCAGGACATTATTACAGAGGCACTGAACCATAATAAAATATTTCTATTTAAGAGATTCTATCCTGAGAATAAAACTTGTCATCCTTTCATTGATAGGTAAATTAAGAAATGCAGAATAAAAGTGCATATGGTATGTACTGCTAAGGTATATATTCAAGAAAGGCTAAGTAAAACTTTATAGAAAAGTCTGTACTTCTTTGAAATCAGTGCATGGCATGTGTGAGTTTCGAGTTTTGTGGGGAGCATGGACAAAGATGCTCCCAAGCCTCCATGCTTCCCCATGCTTGAGCTTCTCTCCAGCTGTCAGGGTGTATGGCAGTATTCTCCTGAGTGGACTCCTTGCCTCCTGTCTCTTGTTACAGATCCATTTATTTCATTGATGATGCCAGTTATCTTTTAAGAACTCAACATCTGTTATGTCCTCCTGCTGATTGAAAGCTTTTAATGACGTCCAATTGCCTACAGTATGAAGTCTAAACACCTGAGCGAAGCAAACAAGACACTTATCTCTCTTACCCCGACAGAGCCTTCTAGCCTTCACTTCTTGCAGTCATTTACCTTTGCCTAGGAAGTGCACCCATCCATTCACAAACTCTGTAACTATGGTTCAGATTCAAAGCCAAAGCAAACGTCAGCTCTTCCATCAAGCTTTGCCTTCTCAAGCACCTCTCTTTTCTTTGTATAACTGTATTACCAACTTACTATACTGAGTTGTAACTCTCTCCCCCGCTTCCACAGCTGGTGTGTCGCTAAGGAACTTTTACAAAATCTTTTTGTTTGTTTTAATATCTACCACCAAGCACAGTGTGTGTGTGTGTGTATGTATGAATGACAAAATGAAGGTTGACTTCATAAGAGTGAAGGGCTGCTGATGGATGAGTTTTATTTTGTTGTCACATTTGATGGAAGTGACTTCATCTGTGTACATACAATAAATATAAAATTTGTGCCCTTTTCTAAATTCTAATAATATGTCTATACATTGTGACTCATTGCAAATATAAGTTATAGTTCTCTATGGTTTTTGATATTATTTAAATATTTTCAAATTATTCTTAAGATTTTTCAAATCTTATATATTTAATGCAACATTCAGAATTGCTATGGGTGTGTTGCTAAGATTTTTAAATTGCCATTTTGAAGCCAAAACTGAGACTTCAGTCTTGTCTTAGCTACATATATGTATATATGTGTGTGTATGTGTATATATATATATATATATATGTGTGTATATATGTATTTATATTTGAAAAATACCTTTCAAAGAGAAGTAAGACCTTATATAAATTAGTAATTTCTTTTAATTGCCTCAAATGTTTCAGTCTCATGAGGGTTTTTGAAGTTGTATGCAGCTTTGATGTTTTATTAATTATTTTCAAGGTGGCTTTCTTTCCAGAGCGTAGCATACATATTGATTTTGTGTATCATGAAGACTGAAATTTCTGTCTTGGCACTGATACTTCTTGCAATCGGATCTAGAAAGGGTTTGATCGTTTTTAAGCAACTCTCCAACAGTTAACTGTTGGCTGCCAAAGTTCAATTTAGATAAGTGAAGGGGAAGAGTTTAGAAATTTCACACATTAAATGTGTGATGGGAAAAACCCAATATAATGTATTAAAGATGCAGCCTTTGGAAGGAAAACATGGAGTATCATAAGAATTGTGTGCCAGTCTCCAAAGGTTTTTTAGTCAGGTTTGGTTCAGAAAAGCCCTTGAATATGTTGGAAGCACATCTTGGAAGGGGCTGTGTGGTGTGTCGGGGAAAGCACCAGAGTAAGTCTTGGTTACACATAGACTGTAAAGTCGACTGTGGTAGCATGACAAAAATTGGTCTGTGTAGTTTGCCACTGCCAATCTTCATGATTGATACAGATTGTTGGAGCCATATCTATCATATGGTGCTCCATATTGATTGTTAAAATCTGCAAAAATGAATTATTTGGAGTGCATTTTTCCATACCATCAACTAATTTTTCCTATGTCAAAGAGTTTTAAAACATTTGACCTTCATTTTCAATTTTCATTTTTTACCATTACTTGAAGGAAATAATACCAGTTTATTCATAATACTTGACTAGTGATATTATAATCTAGTTCTTAAGGAATACAGCAAAGGATAGCTTCACATTTAAAAAGTCATTGTATAAAAGGTTTTTAGTAAGTCAGTTGTTTCTATTTTTAGAGATTATATATATACACATTTATACACATATACATATGTATATGTATATATAATGTTATTTGACTTTAAGAAAGAGAACTATAAGTCTCATGCCAAATAAAGTCCTTTAGAAGAGCTCTCAAACTTACCAACCATTACAGAAAAGACAGGACATAACCTTGGATCTTTTAAAATTTTAAGATTGATTCTGTTTATCTGGAGAATTCAAATGCAGTCACTTGAATATGAAACTACTTCGGACTTTTTAAAATTGAAATGATTCTGCATGTTTGCAAGGGGCAAGTGACCCATACAGTTTACTTTAAATCACCTATAATGTCAGGATCATTATAAAGTAAGCGACCAGAATGCTGGATTGTGCTATTGGAAAGAACCCACATAAGAATGAAAACAGATGGTATTATCATTGTATCCAAGCACTGTGTAGATTTTTTTTTTTTGGTCCAAGTCTGATTGAAGTTTCTGAAATTATTAAGTGGATAGATAATAGAGAATAAGAAAATGAGAGCAGAGAGGCCTTGCCAAGTCTTTAATGCTCACTTAAACAAAACTGCCTGCAGCTTCAACAAACCCATGCTTGAGTTTTGTGGCTTTATAAGGTTCTTCTCCAGAAAAGTTCTTTTAGGTGATAGTCACCATTTTAATTAGTGGAATATCAAACTGTATGTTTAGAAAGATAATAATAAGCCACCACAGCCCAGATGCTAAATGCCACACATGTTGGCTTAGGGCTATAAGAAGGGGAAAAACATAAAATCAAAAACAAACCAAAATGCTCCCTTGTTCTACAAGCTGGGTTTAAATTAAACCAGCAAGGGAAAAGTTTGGACCATTTTCATTTTCTATGTCTTTCCAAAAGACTTTCCAAAAGTCTTCCTTTGCACTTTCCTAACTCTACACCTGATTGTCAGCTATCTCCATTTTTTCCTCTCCCAGTGATTCCAATTGTTTCTATTGATTAGCTAACAAGAAAGATATGGATGGAAATACCATCTTGACTTTGTGTTCACCTTGCACTCTGTTTATTTTGCACCGCATTGCATATTAGTGTCATTTTACTTTGGCCGCCTCCGTTCTTTTGAAAAATAGTTGAGTTAAGCCGTTTAGCAAAACTCAACCAAACAAACCAAAGTCAAGTCATGAGAGCTAGTGATTACTTTCAGTCTGATTCCAGCAGAGGAATATTTGAACTCTGAACTTGCTTATTTCAACTGTATCCTTTTAAAAATGTGGTTCAAGCATGCTTTTAAAAATATAACTTTATTTATTAAAATAACAGTTTTTCTAATTTCAGTGAACAGTTCAGATTAAGTCTCCACCCCTATATATCTGTGCAGTTTTATAGTGACCACCATTGGAATGAATTTTTTCATTCTCCTAAAGTCCAGATTACTTAGATCATCGTCCTCTGATGTGAAAAAATAGGATTTTTATGTTAAACCTTAACTTTTCTCAACAGAAAATATTAACAAATATATTCTTGATTTTTTTCACTTAGGACTTACATTATAGCAAATGAAAATCTGAAGGCCATTTCTAACTGGCATTGACTACTAATAAATTGTCAGATAGCTGACAATTTATCAGCACAATCCTGGCAAATTTATATTTGGAGGGTTAAAAAAGCAAAACAATCCGTGGAATAGAAACCAAATTTCCTGGGTCAAGCAATGAAACTACAGTTAAAATTTCTATACACAGTTAAAATTTCTGTACACAGAGCTTTTGAGAGAGAGATGATAAGTGATTTAGATAAATGCTAAAAGTGTTTCAAAGGGATTGTTTGGGACGCTTTGGAATTTTCTTTAGCACCATGTTAGTTAAGTTTTCAAACATTATAACAAAATGCCTGTGACAAGCAACTCATAAAGAGGAAAAGTTTAATTTGGCCCACAGTTTTGCAGATTCCAGTCCATGATTCATTGGTCCCATTGTTTTTAGGCTTGTGGCAAGGCAGCACATCATAGCAAGAGCTTATGGCAAAGTGAAACCCCTCATCTCATGGTCAAGAATTAAAAGAGAAAGAGGGTAGGGCCAGTGTTTCACAATCTCCTTTGAGTGTATAACCCCAGTGACCTAAGGGCCTCCCACTAGTCCACACCTCTCAAAGATTCTATCACATCCCAATATTGCCTCCATGGGGACCAAGCCTTTAACACATGGACCTTTGAGGGACATACTAAATCCACACTATTTCAAACATGAACAAATTTTATTGAGTTCATGTGAAAAAAATGCTAAGATTTCTTAAACTGAATATTGAGCTTTATATATATAATTCACAGAAATAAACATTGAGCCTGACACCAGGTTTGTGTGGGAGTAAGGTAAATTTGGGCTAAATGACTGATGTGCTGTTTGAGTATAAACACTAGATTCCATATTGCAACTGTCTGTCACTACTCTTGTCTTTAATCAAATAGGTACTAAAATGTACAGCAATGTTTAACTATATTTAATGTAGTTGGTTTTTATAATCATTGCTGGTAACTATCCAGGTGCAGGTGGTAGCTATTTTTTCCCCCTGATTTAAGATTATGAAATCATTCATAGTGGTCTTTCTATAGAATTACAATTTGAATATACAGGTTTGCTTTGATCTGTTGAATTTGGTGTTATCTGTGTTCTGGTGTTAATGCAGGATTCAGAAATCTTGGATATTACTAAAGTGGTGGGAGAAGAGGAAATCAATACATTGGATTCCTGTATGTGGCCTGATGAAAGTTCAGGCACCTCTTTTATACCATTTAGAAATATCTATGAATTTGAAGTAAAAAGTAGATTTAAAAAAAGAAGAAGAAAGCATTTTAGTTTCATTGAACTTATTACATACTTTTTCTATGCTAAACTTTCATAGAAATAAGCATAAACATAATGTTACTATGAGTTAGCAGGTATTTGATATCTAAATAGTAGTGTTTAATCTCCAGTGAATCCGTTTTAAATTCCACAGATTTAAAAGTTGAGGTTGCTTTTAAAGATAATGCCTAATTATCCATAACATCATTTTAATTGCCATATTCTGTGAAAGTCATGCTAAAAGCGCTCTAAAAGTAAAAAATTTAAAAAGCAGTGAAATTTATAGATTAACCAGAAAAAGATAACTTGGTAGGATATGAAGATTATGTATGAAATTTGTCAAGCATTCTTCTGATAAATGCTTTAGCTTTTCTCTATGCCCAAGCTTATTCTCTTGTATAATAATTGTGAAATAACTAATACCTAGGAGCAATAGTAAAGAGACACTAAATGAATAAATATATCTATTCTCTCTGCATGGCTTTGTATAAGTTCTTACATTCATCATGTATTGTTCCTTTTATTTTCCATTCAAAAGATGTCAGAAGTATGTAATTGGAGCACTTGTCCTAGGTAGAAGGTCTAAATTTGAATCACTATTGAAAAGTTCTGGTTACTAATACAGATGTTTATTTGGAAATGATAGATGGTCCTTCAGGGACCCTGAAGTGTTTTCATGGATCCTCATGCCTGGTTGGCAGTTTTATTGAAAATGGCTATAAATCAAGGAAAGAAAGCTGCAAATACATTTATTGTCATCTTTAGAGCAATAGTAAGTTATCAACCCCATAAGTGAAGAGGCCATTTTTACAGAAGATAGCATTATAAGGTGCTGAAATGGAAAGAAACAAAAATGTTCCCAGACATGTACCCAGCAGTTACCATTTTTAATGGTATAGATGGAGAAGAGTGGAAGATAAGATTGAAATCAAGATTGTCAACGGAGTCTAAGACTTAAATTTGTAGAACCTTGTATGTTATTTTGGTGGTTGTTCTTTTACAAGATGTTTATTGACTAATGAATTGAATTTGAGCTCATTTGCTATAGGAACCAGGTGAACTCACATTCTCCAAATGCATCTGTTGTTTGCTTCTTCTAGAATAAATATTACAACTCTTGATGAACAACAGCTGGAAGGCTTGCATGTGGTTGCATTCCTCTTGGGTTCACAGGATGAAATCACTTGTGCACTACTGACAGTTTTAAATGCAGAAGAAAAGTGTATTCCATCATATGATGTCAGAAAAGTAGTCCTTGTATTTCTGCAAGTATATTTTCCATTTTCCCCTGCTTTGAGCTGTACGTTTTAGGACAGTGAATGAGTGAATGGACATGTGTTCTATTCCAACGTTCTCTGTGATTATTTTGTTTCATTTATTTCTTTAAAAGTTTTCCACTTGTTCTTCATGTGAAGTAGTTTAAGAAATCAAGTTATAGTAAGTGCCAAAGTTCAGCTTGACAATGCATTAAAAATCGAAGCAATTCAATCATAATTACTCCAAGTCAATATTTTTACAGGTGTCTTTTAAGGCATGTGACCCACTTTATTGTTTAATTTATTTTTCTCTTTTACATGTCTCATAAAGAAGTTGGTAAACAGTGGTAGTGGACAGAGTCCTGGACTGGACCTGAGTGGGCTGTGGCCTTTGTGGCTATAGCTACCCTGCCGCTTACCAAAGAGCTTTAGATCCCTGGGAAAGGACTGCTGTAGTGTATCTGCCTGGACACACATGCTTCTGTATAAAATGAGTGGTTTATATTTGGTGATCTCTCTTCTCAAGTCTGGAGTCTATGATGACTTCTATACAGGTCTCAAGTTCCTTGATATTTCCTGCCAACACTGATCTCATCCCTTTCTGACTTTCACTGTAGATATTATCTGTTCCATAAATTGTGGTAGTTGATTATATTTAATGATATACTTTATCATAATTTTTATACAGCAATATGCTTTTTTTTCTTTCAGGGGCACACATTTAATAATAATCACTGTCTCTGTAGGTTGATTCCTCTCTTGCCAATGAAAAATTCAAGCATCTCCAGGAAAGAAACTTGGTTGTGTTTCTTCTTTTTTCCCCTTCTCCTCTTAACACATTACAGAATAGTTGTCACAGCTATTTGAAGTGTTGATAAACTTATCAAATTCAATTGCAAACTTATTTAGAACCCTTGCAGTATGTTTGATGCAAAACCATAGAAATAGAACATAGTTAACTCCTGAATGAGGATTGGGAAACTTGAATTCCAGTCCAGGTTTCAGCTTTCTCTGGTGCTGTGCCCTTAAATGGGTCCCATGGTATTTCAGTTTACTCATCTCTAATATGAGGGAAGAATTAAGTAACCTCAAAGATTCCATGTCACTTTCAATTTCTCTAATTTTGTTTCTGTAAACGCTATCATGGAAGTTATAAATCACTTTGCTCAGCAGTTTCAGAACGTAGCCTGGCCTTTCTCAAGGCTTTTCAGTTATTCTTTAATTCAGAGATTTAACACATATTTATCAAGCACCTATTATGAACTGAGTGCTATGAGTCAAAGTACAAGGGTTGATTGTACTTATTAAATTTAGACAGATCCTTTCATCTTCTTGAGGCATTTGCATAGGGAGATGAAAAAAGCAGTCTTAAATAGTTGAAAATTAAATTGGGCAATACAGTCAAGTACCTGCCACATAGAATGGGGTTAATATTGTTATTAGCACTGTTATTTTGTGATGTGTTCGACCTTTAAACTATTCATTTGCATCATATTTAATGGTCTATATATTATAAATATAGCAAAACTGACTAAGTGTAATAGATTCAGAAATTTTCATGCAGTTTTATGTTGATCAAGTTACCCTCTCTTGGAGACTTGGAATGGAAATATCAGCCTGCTATTGTTTAGGATTAAATTATTTTAAAATAATATAAAGAATATTTTAAAAGATTCAAATGGCAGGGTACGGTGGCGCATGCCTGAGTACTTTGGGAGGCTGAGGTTGGAAAATCATGAGTTCAAAGCCAGCTTCAGCAATGGCGAGGCTCTAAGCAACTCAGTGACACCCTGTTTCTCAATAAAACACAAAATAGGGCTGGGGATGTGGCTCAGTGGTCGAGTCCCCCCTGAGTTCAATCCCCGGTACCTTCCCCCCCCAAAAATTTCAAACGTATTTGTTCCAGGCAAAACCAATCTGTGGTGATAAGGTAAAACTAGTGTAGTTTTGTTCTAGGCAAAAGAATCTATGGAGGTTATCTCTGATGGAGAATTGACCAGAAGAAACGTAAATAAACCTTGTGGGATGATTGGAAATATGCCATATCTTAATCTGAATGTGATGATAACATAAGTAAAAAATTGT